>CM072519.1:10459943-10622443 GCA_036898135.1 Oncomelania hupensis | reverse complement strand
ACAAGGATGCATTCCCGTTTAGTCTACAATTTACTAACTTTAATAGTATTTATCTGTGTAATGATCCAAATAAAGCCCTAAATATCTGGTATGAAAGATTGAGTGTGGTCTTAGATAAACCTGCACCGATTAGAGAGAAGAGAGTGAAACAAAGTATATTTCCTAAATGGCTGACATCAGATATTATTGATGCAATAACAGAACGTGACAGGTATTTGAAAAAAAAAGGTTTGAGGAAAATAAGCAACAAAGAAATAGAGTCTTCACTATGATTCGAGACCCAAGAAAAAGTATATTACTTCATTAATAATTAATGATCATGATCCACAATCACTTTCGAACTATTGAATGAGATAACGGGAAAGACTACAAAACACACAACTAAATTCACTCCTTCCGCTAAATCTTTTAATAATCACTTTCTATCCATAACTCACAAAACATCATTAAATCTACTTGCCATAATCCTACGTACAGTCATTCACAAGTACTTGATAATTTCTGTAAAGACAGACTAGCCCAAATGATACATGTTTTATCCCCCTCTGAAATACTCATGACGCATTCCAAAACTGGTCTAAAAAACAAAACCAAAATCTTCTGGTTTTGATAATATAAATTCTTTGATTTTAAAACTCCAGTCCTAGCCCAATTCTTCAACACAGTGCATAGATTCAAATATTTAGGAGTCATTG
The DNA here is from genome assembly GCA_036898135.1 of Oncomelania hupensis. Lineage (NCBI taxonomy): Eukaryota > Metazoa > Mollusca > Gastropoda > Littorinimorpha > Pomatiopsidae > Oncomelania > Oncomelania hupensis. Next base: position 10,621,748 of record CM072519.1, on the reverse strand, counting down.
TATCAGACAATGGGTCCCGACAGGAAGTTATCTCCAGGATCGCACAAACAACCGCTGCCCTGACAAGGTTGATGCCCATTTGGAAAGACAGGACCATCAGTCTACACTCCAAGGTAAGGCTGCTGCGCTCCTTTGTTATCTCCATCTTCCTATACGCTTGCGAAACATGGACCCTCACAGCAGACCTACAACGAAGAATACAAAGCATGGAGATGAGGTGCTTCGGAAGACTTCTGGGCATTTCCAATACCCAGCACACCACCAACAACAAAGTCCGACAGACCATCACACAAGCCATTAGACAACACGATGAAATGCTCACAGTGGTGAAGAAACGGAAACTCAGACCTTGCAAATATCATCCTGCAAGGCACGGTGCAAGGAGGCAGAAGAAGATGGAAACATAAAAAGAGATGGGAGGACAACATCCGAGAATGAACTGGCTTGACACTGAGCGAAGCCATGAGGGCTGCTGAGGACAGAGAAAGATGGAGTACGCTGGTTAAACGATCATCTGTGATGCCCCAACGACCTACGAGTTCCGGGATAGGATAGGATTTTAAAACTTCCACTACGCTACATCACCAAACCCTTAACTTTTATTTATAATTTGTGTATTAAAACTGGAATATTTTCTGATGCTTGGAAAATGGCTAAAGTTGTTCCCATTCCAAAAACTAAGGACAGTTCTGATCCAAATAACTTTAGAACTATTTCAATATTAAATGTTCTGTCTAAACCACTTGAACAGCATATGTATAAACATGTAAACTCTTCCATAAAAAACGTGTTCTTTTTTATTCCAGTTCAGTCTGGTTTTTAATTAGTATCATTCATACCACACTGTTTTGGTTAGAATATGTGACATTTGGCTCTCTGCAATTAATAAGAATGAAATTACTGGTGCCGCTTTTCTCGACTTTTAAAAAAACCGATTTGATATGGTTAAGCATTCAGTTTTGATCAGAAAATTATCTGTATATCTGAACAATTCCGTCACTGTTAACATTGTCAGTTAATGGACATTACTCAGCAAAAGACACTGTAAAGTGTGGTGTTTCTCAAGCCTGAAGTGTGGGCTTTCTTCTAGTTTGTAGTACTATCTATTTAAATTATCTACACCTCCAAATATATCATTATAATGTAATCTGTGATTTGTTTGCAGTTGACAGTACATCACATTATTCCGGAAAAGACAGTACGTCCATACAAACCTATCTTATCTCGTAACTCGGAGGTCGTAGGGGCACCACAGATGATCGTTTAACCAGCGTACTCCATCTTTCCCTGTCCTCAGCAACCCTGATTGTATCGCTCAGTGTCAAACCAGTCCATTTTCGAATGTTGTCCTCCCACCTCTTTTTCGGCCTCCCTCTTCTACCTCTTTGCACTGTGCCTTGCAGGATGGTCTTTGCAAGACCAGATAATCTGGTGACGTGGCCATACCATCGGAGTTTCCGTTTTTTTTTTTCACCACTGTGAGCAGGTCATCGTGTTGTCCAATGGCTTGTGTGATGGTATGTAGGACTTCGTCGTTGGTGATGTCCTGGATATAGGCAATACCCAAAAGTCTTCTGTAGCACCTCATCTCCATGCTTTGTATTCTTCGTAATAGATCTGCTGTGAGGGGCCATGTTTCGCGAGCGTATAGGAAAATGGAGATGACAAGGGAGCGCAGCAGTCTTACCTTGGAATGTAGGCTGTTGGTTCTGCCATTCCAAATTGGCTTGAACCTTGCCAGGGCACCAGTTGCTTGTGCAATCCTGGAGAAGACTTCCTGTCTGGACCCATAATGATTGTCTGATACAATGGCTCCTAAATATTTGAAGCTATGCACTGTGTTGAAGGATTGGCCTTCGACTTTGATGTCCGTGTTGATGCCATTGATGTTGTTGGTCATCATTTTGATCTTCTCTGCACTTATTTTCATTCCATAGGCTCTGGAGGTGGTGTCAAACCTCTGTTTAAGCTGTTAAAATTCTTGTTCCTCTCCAGTCAATCCATCAATGTCATCCGCAAAACGAAGGTTGAAGATTGCTCTACTCCCTATCCTGACTGTGCCTTCGTGATCTGCAAAGGCATCTGACTGTTACACTCCGTTTGATGTTGGTGTTTTCTATCAGTATCTGATTCAGCCCCAATGCTGAATTCCTGATAGGGTGTAACTCAGATTCGTTTATCCACGCAGCCCGCTCAAGCAGCATTACAAGTCACAAAGTCGACGTATGAAGTTTTCCACTTTTATTCAGCATACATCAACAACTGCATACAATCGCTCAATCGCCTTTCCACTCTCAAGTTTACTTTCAACAGCAACTACTATCAACAACAATCTCTTATTTTTGAAACAGCGCGGCACTTAAATAGTCTCTTGATACTCCCGAATAACCCGGATCAATCTCGTTTGACGCAATTTAACCAATCGCTTCTAACTTCGTCATTACTGTCTTACGTCATACATAATTATTTCCCGTCCCAGAATATTCGCCATTATCTTCGTCCATCAAGAAACTTCGATCGATAGTAAACAAGCCGATCAAGAAAATTCTACAGTAATATCGACTAACGCAAAATTATCAACGTTATACAAAGCCTCTCCTAACAACAATGCAAACTCAAATCAAAGGTAAATAAATAAACTCCATTATTGAATACTTTGCAAAACGAAACGATTAGATCTATCGTGCGCGCTTCCGACGTACTACCATTCGCGTTTCAACGTAACATAACCCCCCACTCAAGAAGAAATTTACCCAATTTCTTTCAACAACGTTGAAACGTAATGCACAAACAAAGTTCAGAATTAAAACTTATTTGAGACTGTCTGAACACTGTCAATGTTCTCAGCTCATTCACACAGAGTCAATGTTTCTCATCTGCAAGTCTTTCTGGGTACTGTCAATGTTCACAGTTCATTCACACAGAGTCAAGTTTCTCATCTGCGAATCTTTCTGGATACTGTCAATGTTCACAGATCATTTACCCAGTCAACGTTTTTCATTTACAAGTCTGTCATTACCAATATTCTTCCAACCGCAAGGAAACGACGCCCTCGTCCGTTGCAGTTGTCATCGGCCCAGGGTCAAAGACGGTGATCTCGTGGGCTTTCCTGGAGTCAGTGCATCCTCCGTTGTCTCCTCTTCCATCGAACATCCGATGAAGTCGACGTTGTCAGCTCCCAGAATGCATTTGCTGGGTCTCACGGTCAGGTTGGCTTCTGCGGGACGGTGGAACAGCTCCCTCAAGGTCTGCAGATGCTCCTTCCAGGTCTGGGTGTGGACTTCATGTTCGACCAAAGTCGTAGAGCCTGGGACATCATGAAGCTATGGGGAAATTCGCCCATAAGGTCCTTGAGCTCCAACTTTTGACCTTCCGTCAAGCCTGGTCCTAGCTTAACGTCATCGATGCCTTCTTTGCTGTGGAAGTCTCCCAGTTCCAACAGTTCTTCGCTGTCAAAGCTGTCGTCGGTCACAGCTGCTGTGGCTGCGTGCACAGTCTCTGATGGCCTTTCCACGTACAGCTTAAGGAGGTTGGCGTGGTATATCTTGGAATGCTGGCCGACCTTCACCTTGTAGTCGTTGATCCCCACCACGGTCTCCACTTCGTACGGGCCTTTCCACTGCATCAGCAACTTATTATGATCGGTAGGTAGCAGCACCAGCACTTTGTTGCCAGGTTTGAACTTCCTGTTCACAGCCCTACGATCGTAGTAGTGCTTTCCACAGTCTTGGGACTTCTTCAGGTTTTCTCTGGCTATCTCGAGAGTCTGCTCCAGCTTCTCCCGTAGCTCAAACACGTACTGGTAGCTGTTCTTCACCTCTGGGGTGTCTACTTCTTTCGTCCACAGTTCTTTTAGGATGTGCATCGGCCCTCGGATGGTTCTTCCGTACAGCAGCTCGAACGGAGAAAAGCCGGTGGACTCCTGCGGTACTTCTCTGTAGGCGAAAAGTAAGGCGTTGATATAGCGATGCCATTGTCTGGGCTGCTCGCTGCACAGTTTCTTCAGGGTGGACTTCAGCGTAGCATTGAACTTCTCGACAAGCCCGTTGCACATCGGATGGTAGGGTGTCGTAGTCAAATGCCGGATGCTCAGCAGTCTGTTGACCTCCTTCATGCAGTCAGAGACGAACTGCGTCCCGAGGTCTGTCAGAATTTCTTCAGGCACTCCAAGTCTACTGAACATGTCCACCAGTGCCTCTGCTACAGTTTCAGTGTCAATCTTCTTCAGTGGCACTGCTTCTGGGTACCGAGTCGCATAGTCCACTAAAGTCAGTACCCACCGATGACCTTCTTCACTCGGAGGTCTTATTTCGCCGATTAAGTCTAAGGCCACCCTCTTGAAAGGTCGGTCGATCAGAGGCATCCTCTGCATAGGCACTTTCGGGACCCTTCCTCGAGGTATGGTCTTCTGGCAAATGTCACATGATCGGCAGAAACGGCTGACGTCCGCATGAAGTCCTGGCCAGTAGAACACCGCCTGGATTCTGTCTGACGTCTTCTTGATGCCTAGGTGACCTCCCATGATTGAGTCATGAGCTACTTCCATCACTTGGCGCCTTAGGGGTAACGGTACCAAGACTTGACGTAGTGGTTTCCCTCCGTTGACCCTCGGGTGCTGGAAGATTCGGTACAGGATCTTGGCCTTCACCTCAAAATAGACCGTGCCACTGCCTTTGGTCACGTGGTCTTGGCGGTTCCTGTACTTGTTTAAAGTGCTATCAGCTTCCTGGAGCTGGATCAGCTTATCTCTGTCCACGATGGCAGCTTTAGAGTTGTCGGCGACCTTCAGTGGCGTAGACGTCTTGTCTCTCTTGGCCTGGGCCCTGGTAGTAACAGCACCGACGATCTCTGGTCGGCAGGGCTGAGCCGAGTAACCACATTGTCCCGTAGCAGCTCTGTAAGGTCTCCATCGGGAAATGGCAATGGATCCTCCTCCACAACTTCGACGTGTTGATTTGAGGCAGGACTCCACTCTGGATCGGGGTCGTCGGGTCGTCTCGCGCCGTCGATATTCCCGATCATCAAATCATACAGCGGCTTCTTCAGGCAAACCGCTTCGACTTCGCCTATGTAGAAAGGGGTGTTGACATGAATTTTTGCAACTGGCGCTTTCACACATTTGCTGTCGGCCATAAGTGTCCATTTAGAATCGCCAGTGAACTGTTCTTTAGCGATTAGGTCTTCTCTGACGATGACCCCACTATAGCCAGAGTCTCTTAAGACAGTCACTTCATGATTTCCGACGCGTCCCTTGAAACAGGCATGTTCTGGACGGTCACAGCTGCGCTGGCGACGACGGGGATGGATTTTCCGTTGGCAAGGAGAAGTTGGCCATCGGTCATGCACTCTTGCACGTCCGCAGGGGTAGCTGTGCGCTCGGTCTCACTCGGAAGAATGACGCTCCCGCCGCACACCTGATGGTCAGATCTACTGGTTTGCCGTTGATTGGAGAACCGCCTCTGCCGGTTGCCCGCCGCTGCGTTGTCCGTACTGCTCCGCTGTCCGCTACTTTTGTTTTGAGGACAATTAGCCGCTCTGTGGTCTGTAGCGTTGCAGGTGAAACAGCCTCTTGAATGCCCTTCCCTGGGAGGAGGCGTGGAGTCAGTGTGTCTCTGGCTCGTCTGGCTCCCTGGATCTGGTTCCCATGGCTTGCCGTCTTCTGAAAGTGTTTCGTCGCGCTGGGTGGCCCCAACGTTTTCTCATGAGCGATGAGATATCTTTCAGCAGCCTCAGCAACGTCTTTTAGCGTCTGCAACTTTTGTATTTCCAAGTGGATCGCGAGGTCCTTAGGGCAGGCGTTGAGTAATTGTTCCCTCACGATCAGATCATGGAGACTCTCGTAAATCTTCCCTTTGCCTGATAATTCCACCCACTTGTGTAGATATGATGACAGGCGCTCCACAAATTGCTTTGGTGTCTCGTCTGACAAAGGCCGGCATTCACGAAAGCGTTTACGGTAGCCCTTCTCTGTAAAGTTGTAGCACTGCAACAGGGCCTCTTTCAAAACGTCGTAGTCTTTGGCGTCAGTATTCGACAGTCTGCTGTAGACGTCGAGCGCTTTCCCCGTCAGAAGTGCGCTGAGTCTGATGGCCCAGTCTTGACGTTGCCATTTAGCGCTTTCGGCGAACCTTTCAAACCTCGCCAGATAGCTGTCGATCTGGTCCTTTTCGTCGACGAACACTGGCAATTTTGGAGCCTTGAAGTCACTGATAACTTGTGGCGCACGCTGCTGTTGCTGGATGCGCGCCAACTCTAGTTGGTACTGACGCTCAGCTTCTCTTTCTTGCCGCTGCTCTTCTCTTTCTTCACGGCGACGTTGCTCCTCTATTTCTAGACGCTTCTCTTCTAATTCTCTTTCTTCACGGCGACGCTGCTCTTCTAATTCTCGTTCTTGTATTCTCTCCTGGGATTTGACGTACTCCGTCAGCTGTTTCCCTTTTAGATTCAGTTGAATCCCTTTCTGCCAGAAGTCAGCCATCTTGATGCTTCTGGAAAGTTCTGGAAAGTTCTTTTTCTAGAAAGTTCTTTTCTGGAAAGAAAGTTCTTGACTGTGCTGTACCTTTCTAGACTGTTCTAGAACAGCACGCTTTCTGCAGTAGCGCTGATGCTTGCCACTAGTCGCTTTCGCTGACGCAGGCCCCGCTGTCCTCGTCGTATGCGACGCTGCACCACGCTGATGTTGATGTACACGCTCCTGTGCTGAAGTAGACGCGACGTCCGCTCGCCGCTCTCTGTAACACTGGCGATGTAGCTCCGAGACTGTCCCTCGACGTAGTCTTACGGCAGCACGTAGTCCCGATCTGTTGTTCGCTCACGAAGCAACTCTTCAGCGACTACACGCCCTTGCAGTCAACCCGAACCTATCGGTGATGTAGTCCCAGTATGTTGGCCCCTCTCGACGCAACTTGTTGGCGGCTACCCTCGATGACTGCCTCTCGTAACGTTGACTCGCTTGTTGTAGCAGTTGAACCCTTGGCTATGGCGTGAATCGCGGCTTGACCCCCAAAATGTTACACTCCGTTTGATGTTGGTGTTTTCTATCAGTATCTGATTCAGCCCCAATGCTGAATTCCTGATAGGGTGTAACTCAGATTCGTTTATCCACGCAGCCCGCTCAAGCAGCATACAAGTCACAAAGTCGACGTATGAAGTTTTCCACTTTTATTCAGCATACATCAACAACTGCATACAATCGCTCAATCGCCTTTCCACTCTCAAGTTTACTTTCAACAGCAACTACTATCAACAACAATCTCTTATTTTTGAAACAGCGCGGCACTTAAATAGTCTCTTGATACTCCCGAATAACCTGGATCAATCTCGTTTGACGCAATTTAACCAATCGCTTCTAACTTCGTCATTACTGTCTTACGTCATACATAATTATTTCCCGTCCCAGAATATTCGCCATTATCTACGTCCATCAAGAAACTTCGATCGATAGTAAACAAGCCGATCCAGAGAATTCTACAGTAATATCGACTAACGCAAATTATCAACGTTATACAAAGCCTCTCCTAACAACAATGCAAACTCAAATCAAAGGTAAATAAACTCCATTATTGAATACTTTGCAAAACAAAACGATTAGATATATCGTGCGCGCTTCCGACGTACTACCATTCGCGTTTCAACGTAACACTGACATGATGCGTTCAAGGAAGATGTTGAAGAGTGTTGGTGAGAGTAGGCATCCCTGACGCACACCGATTGTTATTTTGAACCAGTTTCCGAGGGCGCTGTTGGGGAGCACTGCACTGGTAGCTTTGTCATACAGGCTTTTGATGACTTCAATAATTTTAGGGCTGATGTTGTACACTCTCATGGCTGCCCACAGAGCTGCATGCCGGACTCTGTCAAACGCCTTCTTGAAGTCAACGAACAAATGATATAGATTTTGTTGGTGCTGTAGGTATTTCTCGCAGATTATTCTGAGGTTGAAAATCTGTTCAGTGGTACTTCGCCCTGCCCTGAACACTGCTTGTTCTTCAGCTATGGTTTGTTCAGTTTGGGGTTTCATCCTGTTGGGTATTATTTTCAGGAGGACCTTATTGAGATGGCTGATGAGGCTGATGGTGCACACTGTCTTTCTCATATTAATTATGCTTCCACTGTGTGGAGTGGTGCTAGTCATAATCAAATAACAAAGAAATTAATTGCATCGGCGGGCAATACAATTAATTTCTAACTACACAGCTCTTTCAACCATCACACAAGCCATTGGACAACACGATGACATGCTCACTGTGGTGAAGAAACGAAAACTCCGATGGTTTGGCCACGTAACCAGAGCATCAGACCTTGCAAAGACCATCCTGCAAGATGCGGTGAAAGGAGGCAGAAGAAGAGGGAGACAGAAAAGGAGGCGGGAGGACAACATTCGAGAATGGACTGGCTTGACACTAAGCGAAACCATCAGGGTTGCTGAGGACAGAGAAAGATGGAGTACGCTGGTTAAACGATCATCTGTTGTGTCCCTACGACCTTTGAGTTACGGGATAGGATAGGATAGGATAAGATAGGATAGGAAACTTCAAGTATACACTCCCCCCCCCCCCCTCCACATGCACACATTTATTCTCGGTCTGTTTATCTGTCTCTGTCTCTCTGTCTCTGTCTCTCTCTGTCTCTCTCTCTGTCTCTCTCTCCCTCCCCCCTCTCTCTCTCTCGGTCTGTTTATCTGTCTCTGTCTCTCTGTCTCTGTCTCTCTCTGTCTCTGTCTCTCTCTCTCTGTCTCTCTGTCTATCTCTGTCTCTCTCTCTCTCTAGTTTAAACTAGGATGGATTGGCTGGTATATATAATTAATTCCCCGTCAGCTGGGTGACGCAGCCCTAAACTGTTGGGCTGTCAATGGGAGCAGTGAGCTGAGACTCAGCGTCATGGTTGGGGAAAAAAAAAGAGCACTACACACAGTACAGAAGAAGAAGAAGAAGAAGAAGAAGAAGAAGAAGAAGAAGAAGAAGAAGAACAACAACAACAACAACAACAACAACAACAACAACAACAACAACAACAACAACAACAACAACAAGGAGAACAAGAAGAACAAGAAGAAGAAGACTCAATATTTTATTACGAGAAGAAGAAGAGGGAGAAGATATAGGCAATTAAATGTGTCTTGAGTCCAGCATTAGTTAATTATACCAAATTCCTATTTTCTTTACCTATCTTACAAACTGGGTTATTGCAAGAAAATAATCTAGAATAGTTCAGAAGGTCTAGCGTCGTATACGGAGGCTGAAGTTGATCCTTTAGAAGAAGAAGAAGAAGAAGAAGAAGAAGAAGAAGAAGAAGAAGAAGAAGAAGAAGAAGAAGAAGAAGAAGAAGAAGAAGAAGAAGAAGAAATGAAGTTGATTCACCGTCGTGCAATCGACTAAGGGAGATAATCTACTCAGCGTAATCGCCTTTACTTTCCATTCAATTACCTCCCTTTCCGTTAGCTCTTCACAACCACGGCCACTTCGGCCACTTCTCTCCATCTTATTCCGTTACACTTCTCTCTGTCTCTTTCACTGTCTCTCTGTCTCTTTCACTGTCTCTCTGTCTCTTTCACTGTCTCTCTGTCTCTTTCTCTTTTCCTTTACTCTCTCTCTCTCTCTCTCTCTCTCTCACTCTAATGAAACCTTTAATTAGAATTCACAAACGTGCAATTAAACAAATTTTACTTAAACAAAAAATCTCTCCAGATGACTATAAACGGATCAATATTCTACCTCTTACCGACAGACTAAAATTTAATAAAGGCGTTTTCATGCACACGGTCCTTTCTGGCAATGCACCTTCCTATCTTTCTTCTCTTTTTTAAAAAAAAAACAACTGCCAGATCGTCCACAAAATTAAATGTTCCAATTCCAAGAATTGATCTCTACAAAACTAGTCTAGCTTATTCCGGTTCCATTTTGTGGAATAACTTTCCTGAAGATCTCCGCACTCCAGCATCTAAATTTACATCATTTAGAACACGTCTCCTAAAACACATTACAAATTAAATACACATTGTTAATGTTGTTGATTGAGATTAACAACATTAATTTGATTTCAATTGTTTGAAAAGGATTTTTCCTAATGATGACTTTGTTTATTTGTTATTGTTCCATGATGTGAATGTTATAACCTTGAGTTGTATTTAATAGTTATTGTTAAAGCCCCAAGGGAAAGATGTAAAAAAGCGCATCCAGCGCTTATTCTTTTACCCTTGCAAAATAAATAAATAAAATTGTTCTCTCTCTCTCTCTCTCTCTCTCTCTCTCTCTCTCTCTCTCTCTCTCTCTCTATCTCTCTCTCTCTCTCTCTCTCTCTCTCTCTCTCTCTCTCTGAGATAATCCGATTATTATTTCTATTATTTCTATTATTATTATTTATTTATTTTATTTTATTTTATTTATTTTATTTTATTTATTTTATTTTATTTTATTTTATTTTATTTTATTTTATTTTATTTTATTTTATATTATTTATTTATTTCTATTATTATTATTATTATTTCTATTATTATTATTTAGAATCTCTCTGAGAGAATAAGATTATTATTTATTTATTTTCTTAATCTCTTTTTTTTCCCAGGTGCCTGTGTTGCATTAGCAGCTCTGAAATATGCTCTCCGATTTGAATTTGAGTTTTTGGATTTTTAGCTCCTCAGTGACAATTTCATGAACAAAGAAATGTTTGTGTCTACGAAGTGGATTTTTTTAGATCATTAATGCTGCTAATCATGCAGTCATTTTGTTTATTTCGCTTTGGGATCATTGCGGCCTTGTGAAGATCTCCGTTGTTCATCATGGCGACCGTGTCGTCGTCTCATATAATTTTGTGTTCTAAGTGAACAAGACTGTTTTATTCATCATGATGGAATGAAATATATAGCTGTTAACATGTGAATGTGTCATGTGTTAAGCGGACACCATAAAAGGGACTAATCTGCCCCAGTCCACCCGGCATGGTAATCATAGATAACAAACTCAGTTGGCATTCACAAATTGAACATCTTTGTAAAACTCTCTCAACAAAATTATTTATGTTGTCTAAGCTTCAATCTATCATAACTGCAGATGCTAAATTTTTTTTATAATACTCATATCAAACCTCACATTGATTATGCATCAACAATATGGGACGGCTGCAGTGAAGCCTTGTTCAAAAACATTAATTCTATTCACAGCAGAGCTGCAAAATTAGTTATTCCCAACGCTTCCATCACAACTGATTCAAAATTAAAAATAGCTGGCATGCTCCCCCTTAACAAACATCAAAATTACAATAAAGCTGTTTTAATGTATAAAATAATTAACAATAGAGCTCCTGCTTATTGAAAAGCACTTTTTAGCAAGTCATCATTTCGTTATTCATCTTCACGACATAATTTAACATTTCCAAGACCACGCTTAGACATTTTTAAAACATCTCTGTCCTATTCTGGTCCAAGCGTGTGGAATTCTCTACCAGAAGAGGTCAAGAAAAGTAAATCATTACCATCTTTTAAAACAAGGCTCCATAAATATTTAAGCTCCCTTTGCTCTTAATATTTAAGATGATTTTATACCTCTTTGTTCTTCCCTACTCGCCACAAGTTAAGTTACTAAGAAGGTGTGAATTTACATGTGTGTGTGTGTGTGTGTGTGTGTGTGTGTGTGTGTGTGTGTGTGGTTGTGCTTGTGTGTGCGGAGGGAGGAGGAGATGGATGGGGAGGGGAAGAAGAGTAAGAGTATGTGTATTAAAATGCAATAATTTGCTTAGTGATTTGTTACCGTAGTTAAGGAATATGCTTTTTTCAAATTATTTTATGTTAATTATTTTGTTTGTTTTGCATTGTTTATTAAGGACTAGCTGTAAGACCTAATGCTATTATCCTATTAAAGGTTTCGACTTCGACTTCGACTTCTCTCTCTCTCTCTCACTCTCTAGACCCAGTCGCTTGTCATCCCTCTTCCCAAAAAGGTAACCTTTAGGAGTGCGAAAATTATCACACAATCAGCCTTATCAGCCATCCCAACAAGGTCCTCCTGAAAATAACACTCAACAGGTAGAAACCTCAAGCTGAACAAATCCTAGCTGAAGAACAAGCAGGATTCAGGGCAGGACGAAGTACCACTGAACAGATTTTCAACCACAATAATCTGCGAGAAATAACTACAGCACCAACAACATCTATATCATTGTGTTTGTAGACTTCAAAAAGGTGTTTGACCCATTCTGGCATGCAGCTCTGTGGGCAACCATGAGAGTGTACAACATCAGCCCTAAAATTATTGAAGTCATCAAAAGCATGTATGACAAGGCTACCAGTGCAGTCCTCCACAACAGCGCCATCGGAAACAGGTTCGGAACAACAATTGGCGTGCCTCAATGATGCCTACTCTCTCCAACATCTTCCTAGAGAGATGTTTTTGCAGATTGATTGATTGATTGATTGATTGATTGTTGCTTTAGGTCCAGCGGACTCTTTCGAGCCAAATCAGGACCGGACAACCCCCGATCCGCATAAAAGATCTGCTGAAACAACCCTAGTGGGAAAATTGAATGCCCTCCACCGGCCAGTCACTTTACAATAAAACCATCCCACGCAGGGGACGGCTGAGGCTTTACCCCAACTACTCGAACCCCCGGTTACAAAAACAAAATAGAATACAAACATCATTATAAATTATCAACAAAACAAATACATATAAAATGCCTATATTGCTAAATACTAACATCATAGGAAGCCCTAGTGACCACCCGGCAGAAAGCGTCCAACACTCCCAAGCTGATCCAACAGACCTCATACACAAACAAGGAGTCTTGTCCAGGAAGAGTTTTCAAGAAAAAAGGTAGGTCATTGATCTAGCGAAGAAGATAGTATAGCAGAGTGATAGGACAGAGCAGGAATGGGAAAGAGTAAATGAGGAAGACAGCGACAGTGGGAATTTAAAGCACTAAATTTCCAGAAAGTGGGGATACTATTTATACTGAAACCCCCGGCACCCCAACGGGGGTGTTTTTGCAGATCACGAAGGCACAGTCAGCTTAAGGGGAAGAGCAATCTCCAGCCTCCGTTTTGCGGATGACATTGATGGATTGGCTGGAGAGGAACAAGAACTTGAACAGCTGATACAGAGGCTTGACATCACCTCCAGAACCTATGGAAAGGAAATTAGTGCAGAGAAGACCAAAATGATGACCAACAACATCAATGGCATCAAAATGGACATCAAAGTTCAAGGTCAATCCCTAAACACAGTGCATAGCTTCCAATATTTAGGAGCCATTGTATCAGACAATGGGTCCCGAAAGGAAATCCTCTTCAGGATCGCACAAACAATTGCTGCCCTGACAAGGTTGAAGCCCATTTGGAAAGACAGGACCACCAGTCTACATTCCAAGGTAAGGCTGCGAAACATGGACCCCTCAAAGCAGATTTACAACGAAGAATACAAAGATGAGGTGCTACAGAAGACTTCTGGGCATTTCCTATACTCAGCACATCACCAATGACGAAGCCCGACAGACCATCACACAAACCATTGGACAACACGACGACTTGCTCACAGCGGTGAAGAAAGGGAAACTCCGATGGTATGGTCACGTCACCAGAGCATCAGGCCTTGAAAAGACCATCCTGCAAGGCACGGCGCAAGGAGGCTGTGACGACACGAGTTTTCAGGTAGCAGGGAGCATTATACTTTTCACGAAGTTACACTTCTCCGTATATAGTGTACATAGAATAGCGTGACCGATCTACTTTTTTGCGTATGAAAGTGCAGTTTCGTAAAGTCCGTGCGTTTCGTAGAAGACGGGGAGTAGGCCAATTTCCGAATAGGGATACGCGTAATAAAGAATGTGCATACTGACGAGAGCTCGACTATTTTGCTTGTGGCCGGCGCGGTTTTGGAGGGCAGAGTGGTTTGAGATGCTGTTGCGAGAGGATCGAATCTAACGAGGCAGCAACCCTGTGACAGAGGTCATTGTAGTGTAGGGTACTGTTGGAAGGGTGTGTTTATTGTTTATATAGCCACCCAAGGTCTTATGCCCTCGTCGGGATAAGGATGTTTAGAATTCGAAAGGAAGATGTTAACTGCCATTCGTCAACGAATGTAGAGTTACATGCTTAAGGTGTGTGTAGTTCTCGATTGAACACCCACCAAGACTTAGTGTCTGTGACAGAGCTAAGGTGACCTCATCCTCAGTTACAAGTGTTATTTTGGAAAGTGAAATAACGTGCAATAGCAAGAGAAAGTGACTCTCAAAAAGACTAACCAAGTGTATTGTGACAGTGTTGTGTCGTGTTGTGGTGTTGGGGAAAAGGGTGTCACGAGCCGAGGCCTATAAGGTGAGCAAATCCTGTCATTCAATTCTTTAGTGGCGCGCTCCGAGAACTGCGTACGTGTATGAGTGGTAATGAGTGTGGGGAAGGGGATGTATTTTAGGATGCATAATGAATTTTGTTGATTTTATATGATTTTCTTATGATTTTCTTATTGTATATGTGATGGGGGAAATGTCGTTGCTGTTGTTGTTATAAAAGTGGGTCAAAGGCGACGATGGGGAATATAGAGAGGGAGAGAGAGAGTGAGGGTGTATGTATGGAGAGAGCGATAGAATGTATTATACTGAAGAAAGATGAAGTGATGATTATGAAGGAAGCATGTTTACAGTATAGTATGGCAAGGTAGTATGGATGAAGGGAGGTAATCGTGATGTGCTATAATTGTTGGGGGGTGACGGTGGTGATGAAAGGGGGGCGGAATGAATCAGGACTGTGTGATTGAAGTGAGGTCGCAATGATTATGTACATTTATATAAAGGTTTGTGTTTATAGAAGATGCGAATTATTTAGCATCAAAGGTTGGTTTATATTATTGAAATGTGTGTATAGTATCTTGTATTATTATCATGGTATTCATAATTATACAGGTCAAGATGGTGGACGGAGGACGGCGTGTTATGTTATATTATATAGTGTTTACTGTTTTGTAGGCATATTGTTAAGACTGTGTATATGCTTACAGGTGTGGGCTATTACTTCTACGTATTACTTCTACCTGTTTATTTCTACGCATTATTTCAACGCCGTTGCTTCTGATGTTGCCTGTTATGCTGTACTGATGTTGCTGTTGTTGACGTTGATTGGGTTCTAACCAGCCTGGTGGGGTGTGCCTTTGCCTCTACAACAGAGTAGTGTTGTGGTGATCTCTTACACTGCTGCAGGTTTTGCCTATGTATCGAGGCAACACCATTACAGGAGGTTTTCATACCTAATTCATGCACACACAGACTCACATTGCACCACACCTAAAAACATATTCATTTAGTTAGAAGAATCATCCGCTTATTGTGAAAGAGACTGTTTAGCTCTCTGAGCTACTTGACAAGAACACTGAGACATTACTTCTGTGCCACAGCTTCGCCAGATAATAGTTTATGAGTAAAGATTCAGACGCTGTTTGCTTATTATTTGAAGATTTACATTTTGAATTGATTTGTTGATTTTGATTTTGCTGTATACACTTTGTAAAGAAACTGTTGTTGTTTAGTTCTGTTTGGGGTTTGTTACAAGGGGAGGTAATTGTTAGTTAGTATTGGGACGGGGGTCTTGTTAGGGGTTGAGGGAGGTTAGTTCCCATTTATCCTGTGCGTGTATGTTAATTGTGGAATAAAAGAGCGTGATTGTATTCTGGCCTTTTGTGTTAGTTTATTTTGTTTGAGTTTTATTCCTCTCCACTCGTTGTATGTGCTGACGTCACAGAACCCGCTCGGGGGACGTGACATTTTGGTGTCAGAAGTGGGATAGACTCATTTATTTTGTTAGGGTAGTGCCAGATGTGTATGTTGTGTGTTTGAGTTGTTGTGTGAAACGGTACGCAGCGGGCGGTTGGCGGGAGTGTGGGTGTATTGCACTAGGGATCACACTCGGAGTGCAGCATTAACGGGGAATTGGGTTGCAGGGTTCACTTGCTCGCCTTTAGGGGTACGACGGTGAACGATTCCTCGGCTCCTGTGACTGTTGTGTTGCGTATTCATTCTGTTAGGTGTTTGTATCAGTTAAGTGTTATTTGTTGTGTATATTACTAACATTTGTTCTTCCCTTCTTTTCTGACATGGCTACGCGGGATGCTCGAGCCGCGATGCGCCGCGACGCTAGGACCCGTAAGGAGGAGGCTGAGCAGGAGGATCGGGATTTCGGTGATGACGGCTCAGTGACAGGGTTGTTGGAGGAACCTTACGCAGTGAGTACTCAGACCACTATGCCTAAGATGTATGCCAAATCGCCCGGTGCACAGAGCAAAGTCGAGGTCGCGCTCGGTGATAGTGAGAGATTTAGACAGATTGGGGAAAGTCTGGGTTTCCGAGACGGAGCGTTAGCGCACTACGTAGTTAGTGAGATGAGAAGGGAAGAAGAACGGAGGGAGAGGGAGGAAGAGAAGAGAGAAAGAGAAGAAGATCGACGTCGAATGGAGGCTAGGGTAGAGGCAGAAAAGGCAGCGAGGGCAGATGAGAGGAGGCTTTTAGAGCTTAGATTAGAAACCGAGAGGGAAGACCGACGTCGGTTGGAGCAGAGGATAGAAGATGAGAAGCGAGAAGAGAGAGCGGCTAAGGAAGAGGAAAGGCGGATGTTTGAGATGAGGCTAGAGGAGGAACGTAGGATCAGAGATGAAGACCGAGCTGATCAGAGGGAGAATAGGGCTAGAGATAGGGGGGCAGCATACTCAGTCAAGCTGAAACCCTTGGAGGAGAGGGAGGATATGGAGGCCTACCTCCAGATGTTCGAACGGGTGGCGGAGATTCAGGGTTGGAGGAGGGAGGTATGGGCGGTTAGGCTAGCGCCTTTGTTGCAAGGGGAAGCCCGGGATACTTACCTTCGACTAACGCCTGAGCAAGCCCAGGATTTCGACACCGTGAGAAACGCGCTGTTAAAACGCTTCAGGAAGGACGCCGACTACTATCGTAGGCAGTTTCGAGAGGCCAAGAAGGAAGCTGCAGAAACGTTTCCTCAGCTGGTAGTGAGACTAGGGTCGTTAGTGAAGAAATGGTTTTCGCTCGCCGGCAAGGATATCACCGACGTAGAACAGGTACTAGACACCTTCATTGGAGAGCAGCTTTTCTCCATCATGACTACCGAGTTAGAGATCTACGTGAGGGAGAATCTGCCTGAGACTAGCCATACCGCAGCAGAGTTAGCACAGCGTGTAGTAGATGCCAAGCGGGCAGCATCAGCACCGGCACCCGTACTGCCCAGTCAGAGACGCAGTTTCCCCAGACGACCGGAGGCTCCTCAGCAACCTAGCAACCGGGGGAGTCAGAGTCAGAAGATAGGGAGGACGGAAGGGGGTAGTGGGGTACGTCGTTGCTACCGATGTGGGTCGGACAAGCATGTGGTCAAGGACTGCAAGGTCAAACCTCAGACAGTAGGCCAGGTTACAGTGGGAAGGACTATTTCCACGGAGACCGCACCTCGGGCTAGCGTGTGTGCAATCAAACCTTATGATCCATGGGGCCAAGGTAGGGCGAACGGGCAGGACGTTCGAGTATTGAGAGATACGGGGGCGGAGATAGGGGCAGTCGCGAGCAGGTTAGTCAAACCAGCTGATTTGACGGGTCGGACTGTCGAGATTTGCTTGGCGAATCGATCGAACGTGGGTCTGCTACCTACAGCTTGGGTGGAGTTGGATTGTGCGCTGGTCAGGGGGAGAGTGGAGCTGGTGGTTTTCGAGGACGGGCCCGATATCATCCTGGGTAACTGGGTAACGTTTGATAGCGGGGAAAAGAGTCCTGTTTCCTTGTTCGGAGGTGAATGCGCGATGGCTGCAGCAGTGCAGACTCGGGCGCAGGTGAAGGCCGAGAAGAAGAGGGAGGTACCCTTAGCAGTAGTCGAACCATCCCAGATCTCTGTTAGCACCCCAGAGTTGATCAGGATGCAAGAGACCGACGAGACGCTCGCGAAGGCGAGAACGTTGGCACAGAGTGGTGGGGCGATAGCGTCAGGTAGGGCGTCAGCTGAGTTTCGCAAGAAGAAGGGGGTGTTGTACCGGGTACACACGAAGAGGGGTAGCCAGGTCACGCAACTGGTAGTCCCGAAACAGTTGAGAGGAGGGATCCTTCAGTTGGCTCATGATCCACCCATGGCTGGGCATTTGGGTGGGAAACGTACCAGGGAGCGGATCTGGGGAACGTTCTATTGGCCGGGAATGTGTGCCGAAGTACGGAGGTATTGCGCCAGTTGTCCAGAATGTCAGAAGGTAGTACCGAGGGGACGGGTGAGGAAGGTACCACTACAGCAACTTCCGCTGGTGGACGAGCCATTTCAGAGGGTGGCTGTAGACATTGTGGGACCCATCAAACCCAAGTCAGATCGGGGTAACATGTACATCCTAGTGGTAGTAGACTATGCCACACGCTACCCCGAGGCTGTACCGCTCAAGGGCATAGAGGCAGAGAGGGTGGCAGAAGCGCTGTGGGAGATTTGGTCGAGGGTGGGCGTTCCTAGGGAAGTTTTGACAGATCAAGGGACGCAATTCATGTCTGAAGTCATGCGGGAGATGAACAGACTACTGTCGATCCATGGGAAAGCTACCACACCGTATCATCCACAGTGCAACGGACTGGTTGAGCGATTCAACGGGACGCTAGTGTCCATGCTCAAGAAGTTAGCCACAGAGCAACCTACAGCGTGGGACCGCTACATTCCAGCGCTACTGTTTGCATACCGAGAAGTAGCACAGGAGTCTACGGGGTTCTCTCCCTTCGAGCTGCTATATGGAAAGACCGTGCGGGGACCGATGGCTGTGTTGAGAGACCTCTGGACCAAGGAGATACAAGAGGAGGAGGTGAAATTGAGTAGCCAGTACGTGGTAGACTTGCGTAATCGCATCGAGGAGACATGTAAGTTGGCACAAGGAAACCTCAGAACCGCGTCAGCCAAGCAGAAGCGTCACATTGATAAGAAGGCGAAACGGCGTTTGTTCAACGCGGGGGATCAAGTGCTGCTACTGTTGCCAGAAAAGCACAACAAGTTGCAGCTAGCATGGCGAGGACCGTACGAGGTGATCGAACGTGTGGGAGAGTGCGACTACCGGATCAGGATGCGTGGGAAAAGCAAACTATACCACGCCAATCTCTTGAAGAAGTTCCATACCAGGGCGACGGTGGCCACGATCGTCGAGGACGACGAAAGGGTAGAGGAGGAGGGAACCATGCCAGCGGTCGGGAATATTCCGGTGACCCCCGTGACGGCATCGGCGATCACACCGACCGTGTCAGAGACACCCCGTGACGGAAGGAGGAAAAGAGACTGGAATGCATCACGATCTACGATCAACAGGGGCGATGATCACATCAGGGGAGACAAGAACAGACTGATGAAGTGGGCGATCCGTCTACATCCATCGTTTGGGGTTGTAGAGCGTACTCCAGGGAAGGACGATGGACCAGCAGCTTTTCTCAGTAGGAGTATTAGGTAGCATAGGGGGTATTGAAATTCGCGTCGTAGTTAAGGTTCTTCAAGGTGTTAAGAACTGGGGGGGGTTGTGTGACGACACGAGTTTTCAGGTAGCAGGGAGCATTATACTTTTCACGAAGTTACACTTCTCCGTATATAGTGTACATAGAATAGCGTGACCGATCTACTTTTTTGCGTATGAAAGTGCAGTTTCGTAAAGTCCGTGCGTTTCGTAGAAGACAGGGAGTAGGCCAATTTCCGAATAGGGATACGCGTAATAAAGAATGTGCATACTGACGAGAGCTCGACTATTTTGCTTGTGGCCGGCGCGGTTTTGGAGGGCAGAGTTGTTTGAGATGCTGTTGCGAGAGGATCCAATCTAACGAGGCAGCAACCCTGTGACAGAGGTCATTGTAGTGTAGGGTACTGTTGGAAGGGTGTGTTTATTGTTTATATAGCCACCCAAGGTCTTATGCCCTCGTCGGGATAAGGATGTTTAGAATTCGAAAGGAAAATGTTAACTGCCATTCGTCAACGAATGTAGAGTTACATGCTTAAGGTGTGTGTAGTTCTCGATTGAACACCCACCAAGACTTAGTGTCTGTGACAGAGCTAAGGTGACCTCATCCTCAGTTACAAGTGTTATTTTGGAAAGTGAAATAACGTGCAATAGCAAGAGAAAGTGACTCTCAAAAAGACTAACCAAGTGTATTGTGACAGTGTTGTGTCGTGTTGTGGTGTTGGGGAAAAGGGTGTCACGAGCCGAGGCCTATAAGGTGAGCAAATCCTGTCATTCAATTCTTTAGTGGCGCGCTCCGAGAACTGCGTACGTGTATGAGTGGTAATGAGTGTGGGGAAGGGGATGTATTTTAGGATGCATAATGAATTTTGTTGATTTTATATGATTTTCTTATGATTTTCTTATTGTATATGTGATGGGGGAAATGTCGTTGCTGTTGTTGTTATAAAAGTGGGTCAAAGGCGACGATGGGGAATATAGAGAGGGAGAGAGAGAGTGAGGGTGTATGTATGGAGAGAGCGATAGAATGTATTAGACTGAAGAAAGATGAAGTGATGATTATGAAGGAAGCATGTTTACAGTATAGTATGGCAAGGTAGTATGGATGAAGGGAGGTAATCGTGATGTGCTATAATTGTTGGGGGGTGACGGTGGTGATGAAAGGGGGCGGAATGAATCAGGACTGTGTGATTGAAGTGAGGTCGCAATGATTATGTACATTTATATAAAGGTTTGTGTTTATAGAAGATGCGAATTATTTAGCATCAAAGGTTGGTTTATATTATTGAAATGTGTGTATAGTATCTTGTATTATTATCATGGTATTCATAATTATACAGGTCAAGATGGTGGACGGAGGACGGCGTGTTATGTTATATTATATAGTGTTTACTGTTTTGTAGGCATATTGTTAAGACTGTGTATATGCTTACAGGTGTGGGCTATTACTTCTACGTATTACTTCTACCTGTTTATTTCTACGCATTATTTCAACGCCGTTGCTTCTGATGTTGCCTGTTATGCTGTACTGATGTTGCTGTTGTTGACGTTGATTGGGTTCTAACCAGCCTGGTGGGGTGTGCCTTTGCCTCTACAACAGAGTAGTGTTGTGGTGATCTCTTACACTGCTGCAGGTTTTGCCTATGTATCGAGGCAACACCATTACAGGAGGTTTTCATACCTAATTCATGCACACACAGACTCACATTGCACCACACCTAAAAACATATTCATTTAGTTAGAAGAATCATCCGCTTATTGTGAAAGAGACTGTTTAGCTCTCTGAGCTACTTGACAAGAACACTGAGACATTACTTCTGTGCCACAGCTTCGCCAGATAATAGTTTATGAGTAAAGATTCAGACGCTGTTTGCTTATTATTTGAAGATTTACATTTTGAATTGATTTGTTGATTTTGATTTTGCTGTATACACTTTGTAAAGAAACTGTTGTTGTTTAGTTCTGTTTGGGGTTTGTTACAAGGGGAGGTAATTGTTAGTTAGTATTGGGACGGGGGTCTTGTTAGGGGTTGAGGGAGGTTAGTTCCCATTTATCCTGTGCGTGTATGTTAATTGTGGAATAAAAGAGTGTGATTGTATTCTGGCATTTTGTGTTAGTTTATTTTGTTTGAGTTTTATTCCTCTCCACTCGTTGTATGTGCTGACGTCACAGAACCCGCTCGGGGGACGTGACAGAGGCAGAAGAAAAGAGAGACAGAAAAAGAGGTGGGAGGACAACATTCGAGAATGGACTGGCTTGACACTGAGCGAAGCCATGAGGGTTGTTGAGGACAGAGAAAGTTGTAGTACACTGGTTAAACGATCATCTGTGATTCCCCAACGACCTTCGAGTTACGGGATAGGATAGGATATATAGGATAGGCCACTTCCCCTTGTATGTCATCTCTGCCGTCCGTACTTCAAGATACTGGTTTATACTAATTCAGCTTGGTCCAAATAGACTGCCAAACCAAGCATATCGTATGTTGAATAACTTTTATAACTCTGGGATGAATAATTGGGCATCAGGTGTACGTAAAATTTTGTCTGCTTGTGGATTTTATTTTATTTGGATACAACAGGGAGTGGGTAGCGTAGAAATGTTTTTTGACAGAATTTAAAACAAGACAGCAGGACATATTTAAACAAGAATGGGTTGGAACCTTAAGGGATAAAGACTGTTACGAAATGTATCGCTGCTTTTAAAACTGATTTTGCCCAAGAATCCTACATTGTAGACGTTGATGTTAATTGTTTCCGTGTAGCATTGTCATTCCTTAGATTTGCCCCCTCTCTCTCCTCTTCACTTATTTGTATTACTTTTCTTTGCTCTGTCTTTCAATTTTCTTCCGTTTAATTCTTTATTATGAGTATTTGTAAAATTGTTCTTCTATTTCGCTTTAACATCCCAAGGAGTTGCTGAATGCGCTGGGCACAATCAAGATCTACAGGAAAACTGGATTAATTGTGCGGTGTGCTATTGTCGCCATATCACGCCAAACCTGCAGTAGGTCTAAATGGTTTAACTGGTTAATAAATCAAAAGTGTGCGCGCGACAATTAAAATGAGCTTTTCTTATTTTATCTGTTCCTCATTCGGTTCAATGCATGGTGGCATTTTATTTGAAGTTACACAATCTTGCATTTAATGAATCTGACCCATCTTATCTTTCTAACTGTTCACTCTATCAACATTCACGCGGCCTTCGTTCCTCAAGTCAGTCCCAGCTTGAAATACCCAGTGTACGATTTGGCAATATCAACAAGAAGACCTTTTGGGGTGCATGCTTTTGCCAACTCAGCACCCCAGACTTTGGAACACACTCCCCTAGAATTTGAAGCAGAATTGTTCTTCTGCATCTATCAGATAGGGAGACTCAAAATGCTTGTAAATATGGTTTTATGACTGATGGCTGAGCTATTGTTATACATCGCGCGCATTGAGCATGACTGTTTCATGGAGTCATGCACCTTAATAGACTGTAATCATTATCATCATCATCATCATCATCATCATCATCATCATCATCATCATCATCATCATCATCATCATCATCATCACTTTTCACTGAAAGCAGCAGCAAGTGCACCAGTTAGTTGCTGTAGTTTTTGCTGTTAATAAAATATTAATAGGACTTGTGTCTTATTTCACTCAAGCCGGTCGAGCTTTTTGTTGAACCACTGATCGATGCTCCAGACAAAATCTGTTATATCAACTAAACATTGTTTAAACGAACAACACACTATATAGCCTAAATTGTAAAACAACCAAAGTAGGTCTATTTCTCCGGTATAAAGCTTGCAGTCTAATTTTTTTAATAGTTTTTTTTTTTAACGTTGTATTTTCAGGTTGCGAGATATGCGCTAATTTGAGCTTTGGAAATCGCGCTATATAAAAAGTGATTATTATTGTTATTATTATCCTCAGTTGCCGTGAAATATTTCTTTTAAAAAAAGAAGAAAATGAGAATGGAAACAAATTGACAATTCAAGCCTCTCATGCGAGGTCAAACTCAAAGCACGTTTGACGTCATGAACCAAGGCCAGGTTATTCACACTTTCCATAAACATGGTGCTTTTAACACGTTTTAACACAAACACTAATGCACACAAACACACGCAAGCATTCACACACGCACACACACACACACACAACCATGTAGAAACGCCGCTGTGATGACTTTCATGAAACTCTACATACGTTACTTTGACATTTTTACAAATTTGTCCATTTTTTTTAAGCTAAACCTAACCCTAGCTCTAACCCTAACCCAAACCCTAATCCATACCCTAACTCTTAACCTAACCCTAACACAGCCCTAACCCTAACGGAACACTGTTTTGACGTCAAAACAACGGGGTCCGTCAAAAGAAAGTACGTAGAGGTTCAAGTGTATGTCAGAATAAAGGCGTTTCTAACTAGCCACACGCACATCCACCCACACACCCACCCACCCACACACACACACACACACACACACACACACATTTCAGTACAGACACACAAAAAGCACTTTGGCCCAGTGCCCCAGTCGAATAAACTTCGTTAAAAATATGTTTTTCAACTACTTTATTCCAAGAGTAGCAACAATGTGCTGAAAGCACTATCCTTTAACAATGTTACACCCATGGTTGAAAGAAGCAAATCTGAACCAACGAGAAAGGTGAGGAAGATGGATGGAGAGAGAGAGAGAGAGAGAGAGAGAGAGAGAGAGAGAGAGAGAGAGAGAGAGAGAGAGAGAGAGAGAGAGAGAGGAAGGGGGAGGGGGGGGAACGGAATGAGATAGGGAGGGAAAGAATGCAAAAAAGAAAAAGTAATGGGTAAAATAAAAAATAAAAAATAAAAAGATCCTTACAAAGCCATCAGCGTCAAGGACGACCCTTCCCACCCTCTGTCACATATGTTTGAACTTCTGTTGTTATGTAGGCGTCTGAGAAGTAGGCTGTTTTAAGAATTAAAGTTGTATTCGCTACTTTTATTACACGTGTATGTTTACTACCTTTCACAGACTTAATTTGTTACGTATTATATAATGTATGTGGAAAGTTTGCGTTCTGTTTGGTGGCAGACTGCAGCTGCGAAGTGATTGTAAGCGCAGGCGCATTAGCCAAGAAGAATGGGGCCGGCTGGCGAGACAATTAGTGGATCCCCGATAGCGGAGAGGTAGTGGATCCCCGATAGCGGAGAGGTAGTTGATCCCCGATAGCTAAGGGGTAGCGCTGTACAGTCTTCTTGGTTAATGCGCCTGTGGTTGTGAGTGTGTAGATGTCATAGTTGCTGATTGTCTGGAAGCTTGCTTACGAATGGTGGTGTGGTGTGCCTGTGGCAGTTTGCGTGGTTGTACTGTTCAGGAAAACTAAATTGTTTTATTGCTCAGTCCTATCCTATCCTGTCCCGTAACCCGAAGGTCGTAGGGGCACCACAGATGATCGTTTAACCAGCATACTCCATTTTTCTCTGTCCTCAGCAGCCCTGATGGCTTCGCTCAGTGACAAACCAGTCCATTCTCGAATGTTGTCCTCCCACCTCTTTTTCGGTCTCCCTCTTCTTCTACCTCCTTGCACTGTGCCTTGCAGAATAGTCTTTGCAAGGCCTGATGATCTGGTGACGTGGCCATACCATCGGAGTTTCCGTTTCTTCACCACTGTTAGCAGGTCATCGTGTTGTCCAATGGCTTGTGTGATGGTCTGTCGGACTTCGTCGTTGGTGATGTGTTGGGTATAGGAAATGCCCAGAAGTCTTCTGTAGCACCTCATCTCCATGCTTTGTATTCTTCGTTGGAGATCTGCTGTGAGGGTCCATGCTTCGCAAGCATATAGGAAGGTGGAGATGACAAGGGAGCGCAGCAGTCTTACTTTGGAATGTAGACTGATGGTCCTGTCTTTCCAAATGGGCACGTTGTCAGGGCAGCAGTTGTTTGTGCGATCCTGGAGAGGACTTCCTGTCGGGACCCATTGTCTGATACAATGGCTTCTAAATATTTGAAGCTATGCACTGTGTTGAGGGATTGGCTATGGACTTTGATGTCCGTATTGATGCCATTGGTGTTGTTGGTCATCATTTTGGTCTTCTCTGCACTTATTTCCATTCCATAGGCTCTGGAGGTGGTGTCAAGCCTCTGTACCAGCTGTTCAAGTTCTTGTTCCTCTCCAGCCAATCCATCAATGTCATCTGCAAAACGAAGATTGGAGATTGCTCTACCCCCTATGCTGACTGTGCCTTCATGGTCTGCAAGAGCATCTGACATGATGCGCTCTAGGAAGATGTTGAAGAGTGTTGGAGAGAGTAGGCATCCTTGACGCACACCGATTGTTGTTCTGAACCAGTTCCCGATGGCGCTGTTGTGGAGGACTGCACTGGTAGCCTTGTCATACAGGCTTTTTATGACTTCAATAATTTTAGGGCTGATGTTGTACGCTTTCATTGTTGCCCATAGAGCTGCATGCCAGACTCGGTCAAACGCCTTCTTGAAGTCTATGAACACATGATATAGATGTTGTTGGTGCTGTAGGTATTTCTCACAGATTATCGAGGTTGAAAATCTGCTCAGTGGTACTTCGCCCTGCCCTGAATCCTGCTTGTTCTTCAGCTATGATCTGTTCAGCTTGGGGTTTCAACCTGTTGAGTATTATTTTGAGGAGGACCTTGCTGGGATGGCTGATGAGGCTGGTGGTCCGGTAATTTTCACACTCCTGAAGGTTACCTTTTTTGGGAAGAGTGATGACAAGCGACTGGGTCCATGGTATAGGCCACTCCCCACTCTGCCAGATCTTGTTACAGATAATTGTGAGGGCATCAATCATCGCTTCTCCTCCTGCTTGTAGCAGTTCCGCGGGTATGTTGTCCACTCCCGCTGACTTCCCTTTCTTTAGCGCTTGCACTGCTGCCTCAACTTCTTCCCGGAGAATTGGGAGGATTTCTTCTTCTTCTTCTTCTCTGTTCTCGGGACATGCTAGAACTGATGGGTCTCCATTTGGTGTATGGTTGTAAAGGTCAGAGCAGTACTCTGTCCATCTGTCCAATACTTCTTGTTCTTCTGTAAGGCATATGCCAGACTTGCTTTGGATCGTGGAGACTTTGGGCTGTTTGACACTTGTCAGCCGCTTCTTCACTGTCTGGTAGGCCTTCTTGCTGTTGTTCTTGTTCGACTGTTCTCTATTTCCTGGCATTGATCTTCTATCCAGTTCTCCTTTGCTGTGCGCATGCCTTTTCGGATGTCATTGTTGATTTTTCGGTAGACATCAGCTCCCTGTGAAGTGTTCTTTTTCTTTTTCATCTCTCTTCGTTTATCACACAGATCCAAAAGTTCAGGTGTGATCCACGGCTTCTTCTTTGGTCGGTGCTTGCCAAGGATCTCAGTGGCGGCATCTGTCACAGCTGAGTTGAAGGTGGTGGTCATGGTGTTGACATCTACTTCACCAGCCCCCAAAATGAGCAGTGGTGCAAATTTCCATCCAATTGTGGCCTGAAATATTTCTGCCACCTCCGGGTCTTGCAGTTTGTCCAGGTCGAACTTCAGTCTAGTGCACTTTGCTGTATTTACTCTCTTCAAGTGGAGCCGGAAAGACATCATCCCGAGATCGTGGTCACTTCCGATGTCTGCTCCTGGAAAAGTGCGTGTTTTGCCAATGTTGATGCTTGATCTGAAGCGTTTCTTGACCATGATGTAGTCTATTTGGTTGTGATGCTCCCCGCCAGGACTGTGCCATGTCCATCGTCTGGAGTTTTTGTGGAGACCAAGCGTGTTTGCCAGTACCAGATTGTTGTATCTGGCAAACTCCAAGAGTCTCAGACCCCTGTCATTTGTCTCGTTGTTGCAGTGGGGTCCACATGTGTCTCCCCAGTTGTGGTGCGCATCTTGGCCAACCTTGGCATTCCAGTCGCCTTGCACTATGACTATGTCCTTCTTCGGCACTTGGTCAAGGACCGCCTGTAGATTTTCATAAAAATCCTCCACTTCGCTGTCGTCATAGTTGGGGCATAGGCGTGGATGATGGTGATGTTGAAAGGGGCTGCTCTCAGGCGGATGGTAATGAGTCTACTGGAGACTGGGCGGCAACCCATGACAGTGGCTAGAATGTTCTTGTGGACCAAGAATCCAACGCCGTGTTCGTGCCTGTCATCTCTACCGCTGAAATAGAGCTTGTGGCCTTTGTCGGTCATTGTTTCACCTAGGCCTTTCCAGCGCAGTTCGCTGATGCCTAGAACGTTCCATCGATAGTGGTCCAACTCGTGGGCCAGTTCTTCTAATTTTCCTTCCGCAGTTAGGGTCCTGACATTCCAGGTTCCTATGGCGATGTTGTTTCTCGTGCGGATCTTGCTAAATTGTCCATCAGTAGCATACTTAACACCTCCGTCCTGGTGGCCAACGGAAGGCGCGGTCCTTGTGCCGGGCGACGACCGATCCGGAATGGAATTAGTGGATTGTGTCATCATGTAGTGTGTCTTGGGCAAAAAGACCTGGCGGTGCCCAATCCTCTCCAGGCTGTTGGCCACAGCCGAAATCCACGAATACAGTGTGGCTCGCCTTGGCCCTGAGCTTATGGTCGTTGAACCTGTAGTAACGTGAGGTTCCTCCGCCCTGGCCGGTGACTTCTGTGTAGAAGACTTTCGCCCAGTGATGCCATAGGTAATGTATAGGTTTTGACTGTATTATTGTCCTTGTATACGGAATCTATGGAGAAAATAAATATATCTTGAATCTTGAAATCTTGCACTCGCACAGACCGCTTTAGTCCACTTTCTTGCTCACTGCAGTATTTGTTATCAATGCCTCTTCTTCAACAGTCGTTGATGGCTTTGCTGGGTCTCCCACAGTAGGTATTTTGTGTGTGTGTTTGTGTGGGTGTGTGTGGGTGTGGGTGTGTATGTGTGTGTGTGTGTGTGTTGTGGGTGTGTGTGTGTGTGTGATACCACTTTAAGACATAAGATAAGACATTTGTTTGTCCAAGAGTGGAATAGTTCTTTCGGACAAAAATAATTATGAAAATAATAACATGATGCGATGATAATATTGATGGTAATGATGATGACGCTGATGGTAATGATGATGACGCTGATGATGATGATGATGATGATGATGATGATGATGATGATGATGATGATGATGATGACAATTATTCTCTCTTATCTAGTTTTATAGTTACTTAGTTTTAGTTACTTATATAGTTCACTTAATCACCTTAGAAAAGTGGATGTGTTGTATTTTAAATGGATACGCTTTACTATTTTATTTGTACAAGTTTTTGTACTGAGCAATGAGTGCCTTGGTGTTTAAATGAGATTTTGTATTATGTTGTAATGTCTATGGATAGTGTTACACTATATCCTATCCTATCCCATAGCTCGAAGGTCATTGGGGCACCACATATGATCGTTTAACCAGCGTATTCCATCTTTCTCTGTCCTCGGCAACCCTCATGGCGTCACTCAGTGCCAAGCCAGTCCATTCTCCAATGTTGTCCTCCGACCTCTTATTCTGCCTCGCTTGCATCGCGCCTTACACGATGGTCTTTGCAAGGCCTGCTCTGGTGACGTGGCCATATCATTCGGAATTTCCGTTTCTTCACCACTGTGAGCAGGTCATCGTGTTGTCTGTTGGCTTGTGTGATGGGCTGTCGGATTCGACGGTGGTGATGTGCTGGGTATAGGAAATGCCCAAAAGTCTTCTCTAGCACTTCATCTTCATGCTTTGTATTCTTCGTTGTATGTCTGCTTTGAGGGTCCATGTTTCGCAAGCGTGTAAGAAGATAAAGATCAAAAGGGAGCGCAGCAGCCTTACCTTGGAGTAGACTGATGGTCGTCCTACCGCCGTAGCTCAAGTGGTAGAGCGTTCGCCTGGCACACCGATGACCCAAGTTCGAATCCCGTGGTGGGCGATATAAAATGTGGCCATTTTTCACTGTCCATTTTAGCAGTATGATTGCTCTGGTGGTTCAGTGTTGATTCATGTCCCTACCTTTGTTCCCTGGGATGGTTATCCCCGTCTGCCATATCGCCAATGGAGGTTGTAGACGTTAAACCTCAATGCTCGTTCGTTCGCTCGACTGATGGTCCTGTTTTTCCAGATGGACTTCTTTATCAGGGCAGCAGTTTTGTGCGATCCTGGAGAGGAATTCGTGTTGGGACCCATTGTCTGATACAATGGCTCCTAAATATTTGAAGCGATGCACTGTGTTGAGGGATTGACCTTCGACTTTGATGTCCGTGTTGATGCCATTGGTGTTGTTGGTCATCATTTTGTCTTCTCTGCACTTATTTCCGTTTCAAAGACTCTTGAGGTGATGTCAAGCCCCTGTACCAGCTGTTCAAGTTCTTGTTCTTCTCCAGCCAATTCATCAATGCCATCCGCAAAACGGAGATTAGAGGTTACTCTACCCCCAATGCTGATGTGCCTTCGTGATCTCCAAGGGCATCTATTTCTAACATGATTCGCTCTAGGAAGATTGTGAAGTGTTGGAAAGAGTAGGCATCTTTGTGTTACGTTGAAACGCGAATGGTGCGTATGAAATGCGCACGATGTTATGTGTGAAGCGCGTGCAATGGTAGGCTTGTGTGTGACGCGCGCGATAGATCTGTTCGTTTTATTTTGCAACGCATGCAGTAATGGAGTGCATTTATCTTTGATTTGATTTTGCGTTGTTATTAGTAGAGGCTTTGTGTAACGTTAGTGTTTTTAGTTGGTCGATATTGTTTGAGAATTTTCGGGAATCAGTTGTTTACTATCGATCGAAGCGTGTGGATTATTCTGTTGGTTACCATGGAAGCTTCCATTCCAAATGAGGTTGTATGACGTGAGTCACGTGATGATGAAATTAATTTTGATTGGTTGTGGTGTTTTATGTAGGATTTATATTCTCGTTTGTTCCCGTGTATGTAGAGACTATATAAGCGCCGCACTGTTAACAAAGTTGAGAGAGAGTGTTGTTGTTGATAGTGATTTGGAAAGTAAATTTGAGAGTGGAAAGACGATAGAGCGATTGTATGCAGTTGTTGATGTGTGCTGAATAAAAAGTGGAAAACTTCATACGTCGACTTTGTGACTTGTATGCTGCTTGAGCGGGTTGCGTGAATAAACGAATCTGAGTTACACAACTATCAGGAATTCAAGCATCGGGGCTGAATCAGATACTGATAGAAAACTCCAACATCAAACTGAGTGTAACATTTTGGGGGCCAAGCCGGGATTCACGCCATAGCCAAGGGTTCAACTGCGACAACAAGCGAGTCAACGTTACGAGAGGCAGTCATCGAGGGTAGCCGCCAACGAGTTGCGTCGAGAGGGGCCAACATACTGGGACTACATCACCGATAGGTTCGGGTTGACTGCAAGGGCGTGTAGTCGCTGAAGAGTTGCTTCGTGGGCGAACAACAGATCGGGACTACGTGGCTGCCGTAAGACTACGTCGAGGGACAGTCTCGGAGCTACATCGCCAGTATTAGAGAGAGCGACGAGCGGACGTCGCGTCTACTTCAGCACAGGAGCGTATACATCAACACCAGCGTGGTGCAGCGTCGCATACGACGAGGACAGCGGTGCCTGCGTCAGCGAAGGCGACTAGTGGCAAGCATCAGCGCTACTGCAGAAAGCGTGCTGTTCTAGAACAGTCTAGAAGGGTACAGCACAGTCAAGAACTTTCTAGAAAAAGAACCTTCCAGTCAAGAACTTTCCAGAAAAGAACTTTCCAGAAAAGAACTTTCCAGAAAAGAACTTTCCAGAAGCATCAAGATGGCTGACTTCTGGCAGAAAGGGGTTGAACTAAATCTAAAAGGCAAACAGCTGACGGAGTACGTCAAATGCCAGGAGAGAATATTGCGTGAAGAAAGAGAAGAACAGCGACGGCGCGAAGAACGAGAATTAGAAGAGCAGCGTCGCCGAGAAGAAAGAGAAGAGCAGCGGCAGCGTGAAGAAAGAGAAGAGGAACGCAGGCGTGAGGAAAGGGAAGCTGAGCGTCATTTCCAGTTAGAGATGGCGCGCATCCAACAACAGCAGCACGCGCCACACTTTATCAGCGACTTCAAAGCTCCAAAATTGCCAGCATTCGTCGACGAAAAGGACCAGATCGACAGCTATCTAGCGAGGTTTGAAAGGTTCGCCGAAAGCGCTAAATGGCAACGTCAAGACTGGGCGATCATACTCAGCGCACTACTGACGGGGAAGGCGCTCGATGTCTACAGTAGACTGTCGAATAATGACGCCAAAGACTACGACGTTTTGAAAGCGGCCCTATTGCAGTGCTACAACTTTACAGAAAAGGGCTACCGTCAACGCTTTCGTGAATGCCGGCCTTTATCAGACGAGACACCAAAGCAATTTGTGGAGCGCCTCTCATCATATCTACACAAGTGGGTGGAATTATCAGGCAAAGGGAAGACTTACGAGAGTCTCCATGAGCTGATCGTGAGGGAACAATTACTCAACGCCTGCCCTAAGGACCTTGCGATCCACTTGGAAATACAAAAGTTGCAGACGCTAAAAGACGTTGCTGAGGCTGCTGAAAGATATCTTATCGCTCATGAGAAAACGTTGGGGCCACCCAGCGCGACGAAACACTTTCAGAAGACGGCAAGCCATGGGAACCAGATCCAGGGGAGCCAGACGAGCCAGAGACACACTGACTCCACGCCTCCTCCCAGAAAAGGGCATTCAAGAGGCTGTTTCACCTGCAACGCTTCAGACCACAGAGCGGCTAACTGTCCTCAAAACAAAAGTAGCGGACAGCGGAGTAGTACGGACAATGCAGCGGCGGGCAACCGGCAGAGGCGTTTCTCCAATCAACGGCAAAACAGTAGATCTGACCATCAAGTGTGCGGCGGGAGCGTCATTCTTCCGAGTGAGACCAAGCGCACAGCTACTCCTGCGGACGTGCAAGAGTGCATGACCGATGGCCAACTTCTCCTTGCCAACGGAAAATCCATCCCCGTCGTCTCCAGCGCAGCTGTGACCGTCCAGAACATGCCTGTTTCAAAGGGACGCGTCGGAAATCATGAAGTGACTGTTTTAAGAGACTCTGGCTGCAGTGGGGTCATCATCAGAGAAGACCTAATCGCTAAAGAACAGTTCACTGGCGATTCAAAATGAACACTTATGGCCGACAGCAAATGTGTGAGAGCGCCAGTTGCGAAGATTCATGTCAACACCCCTTTCTACATAGGCGAAGTCGAAGCGGTTTGCCTGATGAAGCCGCTGTATGATTTGATGATCGGGAACATCGATGGCGCGAGACGACCCGACGACCCCGATCCAGAGTGGAGTCCTGCCTCAACTCAACACGTCGAAGTTGTGGAGGAGGATCCATTGCAGTTTCCCGATGGAGACCTTACAGAGCTGCTACGGGACAATGTGGTTACTCCGGCTCAGCCCTGCCGACCAGAGATCGTCGGTGCTGTTACTACCAGGGCCCAGGCCAAGAGAGACAAGACGTCTACGCCACTGAAGGTCGCCGACAACTCCAAAGCTGCCATCGTGGACAGAGATAAGCTGATCCAGCTCCAGGAAGCTGATAGTACTTTAAACAAGTACAGGAACCGCCAAGACCACGTGACCAAAGGCAGTGGTACAGTCTATTTCGAGGTGAAGGCCAAGATCCTGTACCGAATCTTCCAGCACCCGAGGGTCAACGGAGGGAAACCACTACGTCAAGTCTTGGTACCGTTACCCCTGAGGCGCCAGGTGATGGAAGTAGCGCATGACTCAATCATGGGAGGTCACCTGGGTATCAAGAAGACGTCGGATAGAATCCAGGCGGTGTTCTACTGGCCAGGACTTCATGCGGACGTCAGCCGGTTCTGCCGATCATGTGACATTTGCCAGAAGACCATACCTCGAGGAAGGGTCCCGAAAGTGCCTATGCAGAGGATGCCTCTGATCGACGAGGGTGGCCTTAGACTTAATCGGCGAAATAAGACCTCCGAGTGAAGAAGGTCATCGATGGGTACTGACTTTAGTGGACTATGCGACTCGGTACCCAGAAGCAGTGCCTCTGAAGAAGATTGACACTGAAACTGTTGCAGAGGCGCTAGTGGACATGTTCAGTAGACTTGGAGTGCCTGAAGAGATCCTGACAGACCTCGGGACGCAGTTCGTCTCTGACTGCATGAAGGAGGTCAACAGACTGCTGAGCATCCGGCATTTGACTACGACACCCTACCATCCGATGTGCAACGGGCTTGTCGAAAAGTTCAATGCTACGTTGAAGTCCACCCTGAAGAAACTGTGCAGCGAGCAGCCCAGACAATGGCATCGTTACATCAACGCCTTACTTTTCGCCTACAGAGAAGTACCGCAGGAGTCCACCGGCTTTTCTCCGTTCGAGCTGCTGTACGGAAGAACCATCCGAGGGCCGATGCACATCCTGAAAGAACTGTGGACGAAAGAAGTAGAGACCCCAGAGGTGAAGAACAGCTACCAGTACGTGTTTGAGCTACGGGAGAAGCTGGAGCAGACTCTCGAGATAGCCAGAGAAAACCTGAAGAGGTCCCAAGACTGTGGAAAGCACTACTACGATCGTAGGGCTGTGAACAGGAAGTTCAAACCTGGCAACAAAGTGCTGGTGCTGCTACCTACTGATCATAATAAGTTGCTGATGCAGTGGAAAGGCCCGTACGAAGTGGAGACCGTGGTGGGGATCAACGACTACAAGGTGAAGGTCGGCCAGCACTCCAAGATATACCACGCCAACCTCCTTAAGCTGTACATGGAAAGGCCATCAGAGACTGTACAGGCAGCGACAGCAACTGAGATAGACGACAGCTTTGACAGCGAGGAACTGTTGGAACTTGGAGACTTCCACAGCAAAGAAGGCATCGTCGATGTTAAGCTAGGACCAGGCTTGACAAAAGGTCAGAAGATGGAGCTCAAGGACCTTATGGGCGAGTTTCCCCGTAACTTCAGTGATGTCCCAGGCTCTACGACTTTGGTCGAACATGAAGTCCACCTCACTTCAAATATTCCCGTTCGATCAAAACCCTTCCCGATCCCTTTCAAGGCCCGTGAATCCTTGAAGAAAGACATCGATGAGATGCTGAAGATGGGCATCATCAGGGAGTCCAGTTCACCCTACGCGTCCCCTGTCGTGGTCGTGAAGAAGAAGGACGGGAGCAACAGAGTATGCATCGACTACAGAAAGGTTAATAAGATCACCGTCTTCGATCCCGAGCCGATGCCTACTGCAGCAGACCTCTTCCGCCAATTATCGGGGAGTAAAATCTTCTCAAAGATTGACCTCAGCAAGGGTTATTGGCAAGTCCCCGTGCGTCAACAGGACATACCAAAGACTGCTTTCATAACTCCTGATGGGACGTACGAGTGCTTAAGGATGCCCTTTGGCATGGTCAACAGCGGAGCTACCCTGAAGAGAGGAATGAGGAAGATGCTCAAAGGGATGGACAACGTCGTGTGTTACTGGGACGACCTGTTAGTCCACACCCACACCTGGGAAGAGCATCTGCAGACCTTGAGGGAGCTATTTCACCGTCTGACAGAAGCTAACCTGACTGTGAGACCCAGTAAGTGCATTCTGGGAACTGACAACGTAGACTTTATTGGCCATTCGCTGAAAGAAGGACAAAAGGGGCTTCTGCTAGAAAACGTCACCAAGATTCTGAATGCTCCACGTCCCCAAACCAAGAAGCAGGTGCGATCCTTCCTGGGGTTGGCTGGATATTACAGGGAGTTTGTACCGAACTACTCCGCCATCACAGCACCCTTGTCGGACCTGGTGCGGAAAGGCTGTCCTAATCAAGTGGAGTGGGGACCGTCTCAAGAGAAGGCATACCAGACTGTGCGCGACCTCCTTTCGAAGGATCCGGTGCTACGACTGCCTGATACTTCTAAGGAATTCGTCTTAAGAACAGACGCAGCGGACGAAGGCATCGGCGCCATACTGATGCAAGAACACGAAGGGAAACTATTTCCGGTCAGTTACGCCAGCAAGAAGCTGTCCAGGGCTGAGAAAAATTACTCGACCATGGAGAAAGAGTGCCTTGCCATCATATGGGGAATCCGGAAGTTCGAACTGTACCTTCAAGGAGTGAAGTTCGTGCTGCAGACTGATCACAAGCCGTTAACTTACTTGAACTCTGCCAAGTTTGTGAACAGTCGCATCATGAGATGGGCTATGTACTTGCAGAACTAACATGCGAGTAGAATCTATCAAAGGATCAGACAATCTTGGTGCGGACTTTCTCAGCAGAGTATGTGAGTAAAGAACAATGACAGTATCCAGAAAGACTGAAATAAGTTTTAATTTCTGATTTTGTTTGTGCATTGCGTATCAACGTTGGTGAAAGAAATTAGGTAAATTTCTTCTTGAGTGGGGGGTTATGTTACGTTGAAACGCGAATGGTGCGTATGAAATGCGCACGATGTTATGTGTGAAGCGCGTGCAATGGTAGGCTTGTGTGTGACGCGCGCGATAGATCTGTTCGTTTTATTTTGCAACGCATGCAGTAATGGAGTGCATTTATCTTTGATTTGATTTTGCGTTGTTATTAGTAGAGGCTTTGTGTAACGTTAGTGTTTTTAGTTGGTCGATATTGTTTGAGAATTTTCGGGAATCAGTTGTTTACTATCGATCGAAGCGTGTGGATTATTCTGTTGGTTACCATGGAAGCTTCCATTCCAAATGAGGTTGTATGACGTGAGTCACGTGATGATGAAATTAATTTTGATTGGTTGTGGTGTTTTATGTAGGATTTATATTCTCGTTTGTTCCCGTGTATGTAGAGACTATATAAGCGCCGCACTGTTAACAAAGTTGAGAGAGAGTGTTGTTGTTGATAGTGATTTGGAAAGTAAATTTGAGAGTGGAAAGACGATAGAGCGATTGTATGCAGTTGTTGATGTGTGCTGAATAAAAAGTGGAAAACTTCATACGTCGACTTTGTGACTTGTATGCTGCTTGAGCGGGTTGCGTGAATAAACGAATCTGAGTTACACAACTATCAGGAATTCAAGCATCGGGGCTGAATCAGATACTGATAGAAAACTCCAACATCAAACTGAGTGTAACACTTTGACGTACGCCGATTGTTGTTCTGAACCAGTTCCCGATGGCGCTGTGGTGGAGGACTGCACTGGTAGCCTTGTCATACAGGCTTTTGATGACTTCAGTAATGTTAGGGCTGATGTTACGTATAGTTACCCCCGTTGAGGTGCCAGGGGTTTCAGTATAAATAGTATCCCCACTTTCTGGAAATTCAGTGCTTTAAATTCCCACTGTCGCTGTCTTTCTCATTTGCTCTTTCTCATTCCTGCTCTGTTCTATCAATCTGCTAAACTATCGTCTTCTTCGCTAGACCAGTCTCCTACCTTTTTTCTTGAAAACTCTTCCGGGACAAGACTCCGCCTTGTTTGTGTATGAGGTCTGTTGGATCAGCTTGGGAATATTGGACGCTTTCTGCCAGGTGGTCACTAGGGCTTCCTATGATGTTATTATTTAGCAATGTAGGCATTTTATATGTATGTGTTTTGTTGATAATTTATAATGATGTTTGTATTCTATTTTGTTTTTGTAAACGGGGGTTCGATAAGTTGGGGTGAAGCCTCAGCCGTCCCCTGCGTGGGATGTCTTTATTGTAAAGTGACTGGCTGGTGGAGGGCATTCAGTTTTCCCACTAAGGTTGTTTCAGCAGATCTTTTATGCGGATTGGGGGTTGTCCGGTCCTGATTTGGCTCGGAAGAGTCCGCTGGACCTAAAGCAACAATTATGTAATGTCGTATAGTTGCCCACAGAGCTGCATGCCAGACTCGGTCAAACGCTTTTTTGAAGAATACCAACACATGATATTTTGTTTGGTGCTGTAGGTATTTCTCGCAGATTATTCTGATGTTGAAAATCTGTTCAGTGGTACTTTTGCTGAATCATGCTTGTTCCTCAGCTATGATTTGTTCAGCTTGGGGTTTCAACCTGTTAAGTATTATTTTCACGAGGACCTTGCTGAGATGGCTGTGGTGCAGTAATTTTCACACTCCTGAAGGTTATCCTTTTTGGGAAGAGTGATTACAAGCGACATGGTCCTTGGTATATGCCACTCCCCACTCTGACAGATCTTGTTACAGATAATGGTGAGGGCATCAATTATCGGCTCTCCTCCTGCTTGAAGCAATTTTGCGGGTATGTTGTCCACTTCTGCTGACTTCCACTTCTTCAGCGATTGCACTGCTGTCTCAACTTCTCGGAGAATTGGGACGATTTCTTCTTCTTCTCTGTTCTGGGGACATGCTCAAACTGATGGGTCACTGTTTGGTGTGTGGTTGTAAAAGTCAGAGCAGTACTCTGTCCATCTATCCAATAATTCTTATTCTTCTGTAAGGCATATGCCAGACTTGCTTTGGATCGTAGTGACCTTAGGCTGTTTAACGCTAGTCAGCCGTTTCACATTCTGGTAGGCCTTGCTGTGATTCTTGTTCAGACTGTTCTCTACTTCCTGGCATTGATCACCTATCCAGTTCTCCTTTGCTGTGCGCATGCCTTTTCGGATGTCAATGTTGATTTTTCGGTAGGCATCAGCTCCCCAGGTGTTTTTTTTTTCTTTTTCATCTCTCTTCGTTTATCACACAGGTCCAACAGTTCAGGTGTGCTCCACGGCTTCTTCTTTGAGTGGTGCTTGCCAAGGATATCAGTGGCGGAATCTGTCACAGCTGATTTGAAGATGGTGGTCATGATGCTGAAATATTTAGGAGCCATAGTATCAAACAGTGGGTCCCGACAGGAAGTCCTCTCCAGGATCGCACAAACAACTGCTGCCCTGGCGAGGTTGAAGCCAATTTGGAAAGACAGGACCATCAGTCTACATTCCAAGGTAAGGCTGCTGCGCTCCCTTGTCATCTCCATCTTCCTATATGCTTGCGAAACATGGACCCTCACATTAGATCTCCAACGAAGAATACAAAGCATGGAGATGAGGTGCTACAGAAGACTTCTGGGCATTTCCTATACCCAACACATCACCAACGACGAAGTCCGACAGACCATCACACAAGCCATTGGACAACACGATGACCTGCTCACAGTGGTGAAGAAACGGAAACTCCGATGGTATGGCCACGTCACCAGATCATCAGGCCTTGCAAAGACCATTCTGCAAGGCACAGTGCAAGGAGGTAGAAGAAGACGGAGACCGAAAAAGAGGTGGGAGGACAACATTCGAGAATGGACTGGTTTGACACTGAGCGAAGCCATCAGGGCTGCTGAGGACAGAGAAAGATGGAGTATGCTGGTTAAACGATCATCTGTGGTGCCCCTACGACCTCCGGGTTACGGGACTGGATAGGATAGGATAGGACGTCATAAAACATTCCTCGGTTTTGAAGAATCGCTTAGCAATTACGAGACAGATCTGGAAACTTCAGTCGATAATAAACAAGTCAAAAAAATTCTCAACAATATCTACCGGCAAAATTGATCAACTTTATACAATTCTTCTAGCAACAGCGCAAAATCAAATCACAAGTAAATAAACGCTATCGTTGCATGCTTTGCAAAATAAAATGATCGGAACTATCCTGCGCACCTCAATCGTAACAGTGATGATCTTAATGCTTTGACTGTGATACAGGACTTTGTATATGTGGTTTATATAATGAATTTATAATCCCATTTCTTGCGCTTTGTGACAGCATAATTATGTAACATTTTGGTGTGCTCAGCTGTGATATAAGAGAGAGAGAGAGAGAGAGAGAGAGAGAGAGAGAGAGAGAGAGAGAGAGAGAGAGAGAGAGAGAGACAGAGACAGAGAGAGAGACAGAGAGAGAGAGACAGAGAGAGAGAGAGATTAGTGCTTTGGTGTGTGGGGCGAAATTTTGGTATGCAGTGTGTTGGAAAATTGTTTATGACAATAAAAGCGGACAGCTGTGTTTTCTTTATAAATATGAATTTAAAATGTGATTCTGCACTTGCTGTAATTCCTTTTGTATAAATAAAGATATGTTGCATTACACACACATGCGAACATGTAAAGCTCTTTACAGAAAAACCAATAATGCCAATAAAACTGTTATGTCAGACAAGATAAACAAATTGCAACACTGTCCAGTCATCACAAAGCACAGTTTTATTCTTTCAAATGAACATATTCTGCATGCACTTTATCAGGAAAACTATTTTAAATTAAATAATACCAATTCCGTAAGAAAAATCCTTTTGTGAATAATTGTCATTAAAAAAAAAATATTATAATGAAAGCACATTATTTTGTATTTTAGAGAGAGAGAGAGAGAGAGAGAGAGAGAGAGAGAGAGAGAGAGAGAGAGAGAGAGAGAGAGAGAGAGAGAGAGAGAGAGAGATTTAAAACAACAGAAAAAAAAAGTGGAAACTTCATTCAACATTTACTATACAAAAACTATTACAACATACATGCAGATATTACATTGATTTGATCCCTTCCCTAAAGCTGTTTGTAATTTGTCTTGTTCTGTATTTCTTCTTTATGCTTTCTTCTGGAAATACTTTGAATAGTTGTGAATTAGAACAAGCCTGTGCACGGCAACCAAAGTTCCAAGGTGCTGGATTTGATACAATTCCGGTTAGACTGCAACAGATATTCTCTATTATGTTGTCACAAAATTCTTGGGGTATAAAGCAGATCTGTAAAGGAAAAACCTGATGGCACTGCACTGCACTGCTACATTTTGTGTGAGAAGATGCCAGCAACAAATCAAAAAGATGTCAGCTAAACTGATTAAAGCGTGCAGGATGATTTATGAGAGCTACATTTTAAGAACACAGCAACGCATCAGTGGCACAGTTTAGTGGCTTTTTATTTTACTTTCTGTCACACACTTTCATCATTTGATGGAATGGTCTTCAAACAAACATTCACATTCATCACACTTGTTAACAATTTCATTATAATTCACAACAAACAGTGAAACAAATGTACATTTTATTCATGGAACCACCTAGGGCGCATTAACCTTTTCTGTATATTAGTAAGCATCAATGTTTCCAAAAGAAAAAAATATCTGTCCTTTTTGTTAGCAACTTTCTCTGTCTCTCTTTCTATTGTCTCATCAATGCATGTCAGCCTGCTGTGTGGGTGTGTAAACATATTTGACACTCATTAACATTCTCAAATACAACATTTGATTTTAAAATTCTGTAATCTCACATGCCGCTATCTTTCAATATCTACAAATGACGAATGTGTGTTTCAATCATTGCCTACAAATCCTAGTTTATTTTTATCAGTATCTACAAGTTGAAGTATATATCGTTCAAATCATTATCTACAAATTGCAGTATCTCATTTATTTCTTACAAATTGTAGTTCTTTTCATTCATTACCAACAAAACACAGTTTATCTCATTCAGTATCTGCAAATTGCAGTATTGCATACATTTCCTACAAATTGTAGTTTATTTAATTCATTACCTAATTAAACTGATTTATCTCATTCAGCATCTACAAGTTGCAGTGTCTCATCCATTTTATACAAACTGTAGTTTATTTTCATTCATTACCCACTTAAATTAGATTATCTCATTCACACAGCATACAGGCATCACACAGCATAGAGGCAGCGCTTAATCTGATGACTTTAACCCACGCTGTTGGAACCTAAAAATAGCCTCTTTAACCTGGCATAGGCAGCTCACTTTCAGAATCCTTCAATGGTATTGTGATAACAGAAAAGATGATGTGCATTTCTCTCATCATTTTTTCTTTGTGTAGCAGCATTTTTTAATTTTGCTTGATTCAGTTTGTGTGTTTAGTTAGCTATATAATCAATCTCTGCGTTGCACTTTTTTGGTGATTTTGAATGAATAAGTGGTTGTTTTTTTTTATTTTTATTATGATGAACGAGACAATGTAAGTTTTAAATTCTCCTCTTTGTTTTATGTTATTTTGCGTATGTCTATTCCCTTGCTTTAAAAAAACAACTGTTTAGAAGGTTCTATAATTCTGTGAGGCTTTATTCATATTGGTATCAAATCTTTCAAATGTAAATCTGCCGTTTGTTAAGTATTGTCGGACTGAATCTTATAGAACATTTTATTTTAATTTTTAAAAAACTTGAACTCCATTTTCTAACGCTACATGCTGTGCTTGCTGTGCTGGGATGGTGTTGCAAGAGGTCTGATAGCTTTGCCTACGCTGCCTGGAATGCAAGTAGCCTCCAGAAAGAAAGGGGAACTGAGGGGCATAAGAGTGGTTGGAGGGGGAGGTAGTGCTGTCTATTTTTATATCTATCCTTAACCACAGCGTTTGAGATGATGCGTTCAGTATCTACAATTTGCAAACTCATTTATTTCCTACAAATCATAGTTTATCTCATTCAGTATGTACAAGTTGCAGTATGTCATTCATTATCTACAAAACAGTTTATCTC
The DNA here is from genome assembly GCA_036898135.1 of Oncomelania hupensis. Taxonomy (NCBI): domain Eukaryota; kingdom Metazoa; phylum Mollusca; class Gastropoda; order Littorinimorpha; family Pomatiopsidae; genus Oncomelania; species Oncomelania hupensis. The sequence goes on along the minus strand of CM072519.1, from coordinate 10,579,986 downwards.
ATTCAGTATCAGCAAATTGTAATGTCTACCATTCATTAGCTACAAATTGTATTTTCTCGATAAATTGTAGCGCTCTCAGTCATTCAGTAAACATTGACCACAGCGTACACTGACCACAGCGTATCAACATTGACCACAGCGTATCAACATTGACCATAGCGTATCAACACTGACCACAGTGTATCAACACTGACCACAGCGTATCAACCTCAACTGTGCACACCAATGTATGTTTTGGTATCGACAGAGACAGCACGGAAACACATCAGCTGAAATTTCATCCTCGACTTGAACTCCACCAGTAGTTCCTCAAGAATCCTGAAAAACAGCAAATAGTATGTTATCAGTACGGTCTTTTTGCCACCTTACCTTTTCAATTCAGGATCGTTATACCACCATGGTTCATAAGACTTACAAGTCACTACAAGACGTCACTGGAATATATTAAGAAACTAGACCAGATCTATCTATCTATCTAATCTATCTTATCTAATCTATCTAATCAATCTAATTTAATCTAATCTATCTACCTATCTATCTAATCAGCCTGCCATTGGAGTCATAAGAGTGATGCTGTTGTGGAGAGTTGTTGCCACTTCAGTCTGTTTGTTGCTGTTGTCAGAAGGCATGACATGTCCAATGCTTTCCACATGGTGACTTATTCACTAACAAATCCACATTTAAAATGAAGAGACAGACAACTTTTTATTTTATTTTATTTTTGTATATGAAAAGTCATATCACTTACTTGTTTCCTTCCAGGGATAATGCTGGAATGCACTTGTAGGCATCATTAAAGCAAGTCCTGCAACAAGCACCACAGACTGAATGTCAGAGCCCACAATAACTAATTAATTCTACAAACGTTAGAGTTGGTAACAATAATCACTATCAAAGATTTGGGCAAATTTTACATGAGAAATACAGGCTTGAACACACAAACACCCACCACATGCAGGCATACACACCCACCACATGCAGGCATACACACCCACCACATGCAGGCATATACACCCACTACATGCAGGCATACACACCCACCACATGCAGGCATATACACCCACTACATGCAGGCATACACACCCACCACATGCAGGCATATACACCCACCACATGCAGGTAGACACACCCACCACATGCAGGCATACACACCCAGGTATACACACCCACCACACACAGGCATACACACCCACCACACACCGGTATACACACCCACCACACACCGGTATACACTACCCACCACACACCGGTATACACACCCACCACACACAGGTATACACACCCACCACACACAGGCATACACACCCACCACACACAGGTATACACACCCACCACACACCGGTATACACACCCACCACACACCGGTATACACTACCCACCGCACACAGGTATACACACCCACCACACACAGGTATACACACCCACCACACGCCGGCATACACACCCACCACGCGCCGGCATACACACCTCCCCACACAGGTATACACACCCACCACACACAGGTATACACACCCACCACACACAGGTATACACACCCACCACACGCCGGCATACACACCCACCACACGCCGGCATACACACCCTCTCCCCACACAGGTATACACACCCACCACACACAGGATACACACCCACCACACACAGCATACACACCCACCACACAGTATTCTCACCCACCAGTGTCAAGACAAAAGCTCACAAGACAGAAGCTCACAAAACAAAAGTTCACAAGAAAGAAGTGAAGGGTTGCATGACAAAACGCACTATATCCAAATTTGTCAAGTTGAGATATTTGGCAGTTTTTAAAGGCAGGCCTTGTAGCAGATATTCCTTATTTGTACTTATACTAAAAAAATGAGAACATTAAAGCTTTCTTAAAAACACAAATCACCAAATCAATGTTTGATATCATATTTACTGGACCATTTTTTATATTGACTGTTTTGACAAAACGCATTATATCCAGCGAAAGGCTATTTCACAAAACGCACTATATCCGTTACCTAGCAAAAAAACTATTTAAAGTTGTCTCAATACTATTTAAAATTCACTGGATTCACAGCAGATCTCCAACGAAGAATACAAAGCATGGAGATGAGGTGCTACAGAAGACTTCTGGGCATTTCCTATACCCAACACATCACCAACGACGAAGTCCGACAGACCATCACACAAGCCATTGGACAACACGATGACCTGCTCACAGAGGTGAAGAAACGGAAACTCCGATGGTATGGCCACGTCACCAGATCATCAGGCCTTGCAAAGACTATTCTGCAAGGCACAGTGCAAGGAGGTAGAAGAAGAGTGAGACCGAAAAAGAGGTGGGAGGACAACATTCGAGAATGGACTGGTTTGACACTGAGCGAAGCGATCAGGGCTGCTGAGGACAGAGAAAGATGGAGTATGCTGGTTAAACGATCATCTGTGGTGCCCCTACAACCTTCGGGTTACGGGACAGGATAGGATAGGATAGGATTGGAATAATTATGTAAAGTAAAATGCAAAGATTATAAGTTTATAGACAATAATAACACAATGCTAACCATAATAACTAAAGGTAATACACCTGACTATTAATCAATTATTTTCACCACTGATATTAATTTACTAAATATAATAAAAGGCTATTGATATTAATGATAGGGATGATAATATTATTATTAACAACACTTGAGCAATCAATATGAATAAGAATGCGAGTGGTCCTGATATGACTTTAATAGTTAACCGCACTTTTGTGTTAACAGAAACATTATCTGCAGTTAAAATAAACTCGGTCACACTTTATGTAGCGCATGTCCTACTCCCCTCCCCATCTTTGTCACATCGTATTGGTCGCCTCCCCGCCCTCTTTCCTAGCCTAGGTGTTACGCAATTTGTGAACAACCCGTAATAATGATGTTCAACAAACAAAAAGCTGATCTCGCCTTGTTTAAGGAATCATAAAACTTCTCTTGATTTAGAGCAAGGTCTGTGGGTGTCAGGTTTGCTGCCAAGCAGCCTTTGCACTCTGCATTGTCATTGTGTGAGTAGGCAATGGCTGGGATTTTGCCACCACTGGAATGACGTGCTCGCTTCACTATTTCTTTTTTGTGTGTAGTCTTATCCTTCCGTTTTCTCCTCCCTCCAATTGTCAAATTAACTTCTTCCAAACTGTCATCAAAGTTATCCATCATAAATTTTGACGGATGGCTCCGTTTTATTAAGATTATAAATCAAATGTGCCAAATAAATCGCTTTGTTTACACTTATCAACAAGAATGGAGGTGTGGCCGGATATAACACTTTCGGGCAATCTGATTGGCTGAACGGATATAGAGCGTTTTGTCAAAAAGAGGCCGTGGCTCATAGCGCGTTTTGTAAAGAACTGTCATGTTTCGCTGGCCGTTAGTAACGGTTATAGCGCGTTTTGTGAAGAAATATTTTTACAGGCAGTTGCAGCTATAGGAGCTGAGTGTGTCAAGGGATATAACTCGATTTTGTTACTTTTGGCGTATAGCGCGTTTTGTCATGCAACCCTTCAAGTATACACACCCACCACACACAGGCCATGATTCATACTCAAATTGTTGTAAAAAATTCAAGGAGTTTTTTCCAAAAATTCAAGGAGTTTTTAAAAAATTGTAAACGCACATAAGAATTGATAAGTAGTCAAAATAAAGGATAAAATCTCTTACCCAGTGATATCCATAAATTGTTTGCAGTCATGAATCTGATGGTGATACCGATGTTGATATTGATTATGAAATCTACACATATATAAATATTGCATGTCGATGAAGTTGCAGTTATAATGATGATGCAGATTACGGAGTCTATACCCATTTAAACAATAATTGTGAAGCATGTTGTCCTTAGACACAAGTTAGAGAACTGGTGAGGTTGAAGCCAATTTGGAAAGACAGGATCATCAGTCTACATTCCAAGGTAAAGGCTGCTGCGCTCCCTTGTCATCTCCATATTCCTATATGCTTGCGAAACATGGACCCTCACAGCAGATCTCCAACGAAAAATACAAAGTATGGAGATGAGGTGCTACAGAAGACTTCTGGGCATTTCCTATACCCAACACATCCCCAACGACGAAGTCCGACAGACCATCACACAACCCACTGGACAACACGATGACCTGCTCACAGTGGTGAAAAAACGGAAACTATGATGGTATGGCCACATCACCAGATCATCAGGTCTTGCAAAGACCATCCTGCAAGACACAGTGAAAGGAGATAGAAGAAGAGGGAGACCGAAAAAGAGGTGGGAGGACAACATTAGAGAATGGACTGGTTTGACACTGAGCGAAACAATCAGGGTTGCTGAGGACAGGAAAAGATGGAGTACGCTGGTTAAACGATCATCTGTGGTGCCCCTACGACCTCCGAGTTACGGGATAGGATAGGATAGGATAGGAAAAAGTCAGAAAGAGATACCACCACCGGCTAATATATAATACACTTTATACAGCTGAATGAGTTTTCAGTTATTTCAATTTTTTCCTCTCTTCATCAATCTGAAGGGAAATCTTCTCCAGCTGGATCTTTATTTCCTTGGATTTGCTCCTCAGCGCATTTGACTGAGTCAAGAGTCTCAGCGCACCCTCTTGTTCAGCAAGCTTGTCTGCCTTGAGTCAGGTGCTGAGCATCCTTCTCCATTCTTCTTTTTTTCTCTCTTAAATCAGCAACAGAGTCTTCCTGTGCCTTCCTCTTCTTTGCCGCGTGTGCCTGTTCCTGGTCTTTTGTTGATCAAGGTAGTCATGGTACTTTCTCCTTGCAGAAGATGCTGATAATAGCAGCTCCTTGGTGATGTCCACCTTGTCGATTCCACCAATTTTCCTGATACCGGCGAGCAACCAAGGACTGCTAGGAGAGATTTTCAGTGCTGGTCTCTTAGTTGATTAAGAATCCTCTCTCGACAGTTGCTTGTCCATGGGACAAAAGTAACAACTGCCTCACAACAGCCCAAAGATCTTGATAGTCCTTTTTTGTTTTCATGTGTGTGCTGAACAGCTGGTCCAACACATCACTTTCACGTCGATAATTTTCTGGCAGACGCGCAGAAACACGCATGCTTGTTCCCTTTCTTTTCAAGCAGCCACCCTGCATATTCAGATTTCGATAACCACAAAGGATTCAACACACAATCACCTCCAAGCATTTTTACCCATTCAGTAAACAAACACGCGCGGTTTCGCTGTCATTTTCGCTGTTGTCGTACTTTCTTTACAACGCGCGTAAGAACAAAGAATGTACGGAAACCGATAACTGCGCGTGCGCGACAGCAAGGGAATGAACAATTTCCAGTGGAGGTTACTTCCCTTATCATTAGCAGACGACAAAAGTTACGATCGTCGAAAAGTTGGCAACACCAATAATATTATAATTTTTGTTTTATAAATTTTTATTTTTCAATGGCCTTTTTTGAAAACTTGACAATAAAATCTCTAGTTCAAGCAATGGATAGATACACTGGTTGAAATTTCAAGGAGTTTTCAAAGAGCTTAGGCAATTTGGCACTTTTCAAGGAGATTCAAGGGCCCTTGAACAAGACATAGAAAATTCAAGGAGGTTCAAGGAGCGTACGAACCCTGCAGGCATACACACCCACCACACACAGGCATATACACCCACCACATTGCATACACACCCACCACAAACAGGCATACACACCCACCACATTGCATACACACCCACCACAAACAGGCATATACACCCACCACACACTAAAGCATATACATCCACCACACATCATACACACCCACCACACAGCATACACACCCACCACACAGCATACACACCCACCACACACAAGTATACACACCCACCACACACTAAAACATACACACCCATCACACACTAAAGCATACACACCCAACACACACAAACATACACACCAAACACACCCACACACATACACACTCACCACACACACACATACACACCCACCACACACCCATTACACCATCACCCATACACACCCACCACACACACACTCACACATACACACCCAACACACACCCATTACATCATCACCCATACACACCCACCACACACACAAACACACATACACACCCAACACACACCCATTACACCATCACCCATACACACCCACCTGCCTCCCTCCACACACCCATTCCTCCACAAAGACAAAGAAGGGTTAATGGTTAAGAACTTACTCAGTCCTCTTGGAAGAGTAGACAGCAACGGTTTCTCGCAATGCCCTCAACTCCAAACGCGCCTGCAAATCACACAGATGAAAACAATGGCACTGTAACAGTTTGTTTGAAGACCCTAAGCTATGCTGACAATGCACCTGATGGAAATAAAGAAAGGCTTCGATGTTCTGCAATAAATGTGTAAGCGTGTCCACATTTTACATCATACTATAGCCTCTGTTGTAGCTTGGATAGTCACACCCACTCAACCAAAGCCTTTTAGTTTTGAGGTTAGGTCAGCCAGGCTAGCTATAAATAGTTTCGCTGATGCTTCCTTTCCTTTCCTTTCACTGGAAAGGAGGGTGCAAGCAAAATGTGGAGGCACTAAACAGCGCTGCTCACATAGGCATTGAGCTGGTGTGTAGTGTTCATCTTTCTTCTACCGTTTGCATGTTACGTCTGTTTGCTCTTGGGTGTAAAAGGCTCCTCAGTTATCAGAAAACAATGTTGTTAGGTTTACACATTACAATAAATGTAACAAAATAAACAAAAACACACAAACGCCCCACATACTGCTACAAAGCTTTGGTTATGTTACAAAGCTTTGTTTACCAAATGCACCTACACAGCTCTGAAGGCCCCAACTGGGTCCGTACAGACTTTTAGCCTTAAAATTCAAAGACTTTTCAAAGACCTTCTAACAGAAATCAAGAGCAAAAATACAAAACAACAAATGTCGAGTAACAGCATGCACATGTCAAAATTTAATCAAATTAAAAACAGTACCTGCATGACTGCCTGGTGGTGAGCACTTTTTAGACTTGTAATACAATAAACAAATGGTCAGTGGCAAACACTATTGGTTGAACATGTGTTTTTTCCCCTTCTCTTTGTGTTGTGGTAAGTTCAACCCTTCATGTTGATCTGGAGATTGGGTTAGCAACAGAAAATAAGAGAACACTAAAAATATGCTAGCTTAAAATTTAGATTGACCCTGCAGTAACAGCACATCAAGCTCCTTCAGTGAGGTTTCTTTTTCTTGAACACCCTTTCGGATGGCATTACACTCTGCCAATAGTCCCAGGCAGCCATGTTTCTCTACATTCAGTGCTTTTTTTGTCTACAGACTTGTACATTGAGTCGATGTAAGACTGAAGTCTGTGTTGTTTGGCTCTCAGAAATTTTAATTATTATTGACTCTTGTGGTATGCCCTATCAATAATATATGAAGATGAGTTAGAATTGCCTGCCTTTGTTATTATTTTTCTCCCATTTAAGAAATCTTTAATATAAAGTTTTCTGGCTCTAACGATTGGATTGAACAAACACAAATACAGAATTGTTGCAAATAAATACTTTGCTTTGACAGTTTTCCCAAACTTTCAAAGACCCAAGACAGTTTTTAAAAACTTTTAAAGACTAGAAAAGCCAATGCAATTTTTTCCAAATATTAAAAGACCTTTAAAGACCGTGCGAACGATGCCCAACACATTGAATGCGGCAAATCACTTTTATACTGTTGCCTCTGTGACCTTCTCACCCATCTAACCCCTCACACATACACACACACAAACCTACCTGCAAAGCTCCATTAGCCCCAAAGGCGTCGACACACTGCATGAGGCGCGTCATTTCCTCTACCACTGCCTCTGTGACCTTGCCCATCACCCTGCCAACGAACTTGGGCGAAATGCTGAACACTTCTGCATGCACCTCAATCATGCTCATCAGGTTCTCCTTCAAATAACTTCGCACACCTGCAAATGTGAGAAACGTTTGTTAAAAATGAAGCAGCCACTCCAGTCACTGGCCACCAGCACAGCACACACGCTGTATGCTGTGATCAGATCTAGCATGTACACATCTATATGTATTTGTATTTAGCCTTTTAGGTATTTATTTATTTATTTTATATATTTAATAGTGGTTATACAGTGCTTTTCCACAAACTGTTGTATGGTATTGTTGTGCTGGGACACGGGATAGCTCAGTGCAGTTGGTGCAGTGGCAAGCTCGTGTTACAAAGGTTGCGGGTTCAGTTATTATTAAATTATTATTATTAAATCGTTCTTATATAGCGCTTTTACAGCTCAAGAGCTGCTCAAGGCGCTGGCCAATACAGGATCTAACTCAAGCCGCCCGTGGCGCCAACTTGCAGCCTTTGGGTGCATCGTAATAACGCTCCAGACAACTGAGCACAATTCTGGGCAGCCAGGGATGGGGGAGAAGGACCTAGGTGCATGCTGGGTGTGTTCTTGTCACCGGCACTCACCCATCTAAGATACGAGCGTAAGGATCTATCAAGTCAGTTATGATGGAATGTACGCGACAAAGACTAGACCTCGGTTTATACTCTCATCCGAAGGAGTAGGAAACGGGAGTAAAGTGTCTTTCCCAAGGACACAACACAATACCCCGGCCTGGGCTCGAACCCGGGACCTTCAGATCCGCAAGCCAAAGCTCTCACCATGAGGCCACCGTGCCTCCCAGAGGCCCAGACATAAACATAGGCTGTGAGCACTGGTCATCTTACTGTAGTTATTAGTTTGTTTCAGTGTACAGCTTTCCCTTCTTCCCCATCCCTGGTCACCTAGGATTGTGCTCAGTCATCTGAGCGCCCAAGGCAATAATTGGGCGGCTTGATTTAGATACTGTATCGGCCAGCACCTTGAGCAGCTCTTGAGCTAAAAAAGGTGCTATATAAAAATTATAAAATAATTGTTCAAGCGAACGTCCACGTGTCACAGTTTCATGAGAAGGAAAGACAACTCATTTACTATTTGTCCATTATGCAGAGTTGTGTGCCTTGTAAGCTTCATAAATACGTTCAAGTTTTGTGTGCTGGTTTTAATGCCTACTTTTGACTCAAATCGGAAGACAATGGGTCGTACAATAATGCTTGTCTTCTAGTTGTGAATAAATTGTTACATTTTGGTGAGGGGATGTTTGTTTTGTCAGTTAAGCTACCATTGGGTGTAGGACAGGTCTTCCAATTGAAGCTTCCTCGATACATGCATGGTTCCATGGCACCAATGATGGGGTCTGATTTTTGTTCTATGTACTTGGTAAACAGTCGCTGATCCAACTCTGTGTAGGTACCCTGTGCTACCTGAAAACACAGCAAAATAAACAAATAAATAACTAGGGTTTGTGTAATAAATATGTACATAAATAAGTAAATACACAAAAATATAGAAAACAGTTCAGTAGGTTGCGTGCCAAGCATGTGTTTCACAGGTTGTACATCAGTAAGGAATTGTGGAGAATGTTCCAAGCTCCATAGCTCAGTGGTACAGTGTTGGCCTGACCCACCTTCCAATCCCATGGTGGCCAACATAACAATGGCCATTTTCCAATGTCCTTCTTAGCAGTATGATTGCTCTGGTGGTTCAGTGTTGACTTACATTTCTACTTCCTTCCACGGAACAGTTATCCCCACCTGCCATATCGCCAATGGCATGTGTAGATGTTAAACTTCAATTTTCCTCCGTTGGCTCATTGGATTTTTGGAGTGTTTAACAGTTTTGGAGACATTTAACAGTTAGGAAAATGTTAGTTAAACAAACAAAACAGAAATGTGTGTGGTTTCTGCCCCTACCACCACCACCAACAAACAATATTCATGTTAGCCTAGTTATTCTTTACAGACATTACAGCAGCTGTTGTCCACTACCACCACCACCACCACCAAACAATATTCATGTTAGCCTAGTTATTCATTACAGACATTACAGCAGCTGTTGTCCACTACCACCACCACCACCAAACAATATTCGTGTTAGCCTAGTTATTCATTACAGACATTACAGCAGCTGTTGTCCACTACCACCACCACCAACAAACAATATTCATGTTAACCTAGTTATTCATTACAGACATTACAGCAGCTGTTGTCCACTACCACCACCACCATCAAACAATATTCATGTTAGCCTAGTTATTCATTACAGACATTACAGCAGCTGTTGTCCACTACCACCACCACCACCAAACAATATTCATGTTAGGCTAGTTATTCATTACAGACATTACAGCAGCTGTTGTTCACCACTACCACCACCACCACCAAACAATATTCATGTTAGCCTAGTTATTCTTTACAGACATTACAGCAGCTGTTGTTCACCTCCATCACCATCGCCACCACCATCAACAGTAGCATAAGCGCCAACAACAGCAGCATGACACATTCTCCATCTAGCACCAGCAAATAACAAAACCATCATCAACACCACCACCACCACCGCCAGCACCACCAATCTACTAGCAACTACAAACCCACCTTGGCAGCTTTATTCATCTCCACGTAGCCGTGGCGGTTGAGGTTATCGATGATGCGTGGGATGACCAGGTCCACAGTATGATGACAGTCGCTCAGCATGATGATCAGCCTCTTGTCCTGGTGGGATCCAAGTCAAGGTATACATTAACAATATGCAAACCAACATCCCAGAAAAATCACAGCACAAATGAAAACCCAAAAACTTTGATGATGATGATGATGATGATGATGATGATGATGATGATGATGATGATGATGATAATGATGGTGATGACTATGACAACGATAATGATGATGATGATAATAATAATAACACAAGGTTTTCTTTATAACACATGACACATAGTACATGGTGACTAAAGGCTCCTGGTGTGATATATTCAAACAGCTTGTGCAGCCTGTGATACTGGGAACATGTCGGTTATTTGACTAAGTCTACATCAGATGATTTCTTGTCTGTTTACATTCAAATACAGCTTATTTTCAAGCCTGCTCTTTGCCTCTATTGAAAGATCAGCAATGCTTGAAACATTTAAACGGGTCCAAATCAATTTCGTTGTAAAGGTTGCCTTATCCAAATAGCATGAGCGACATTCATTCATCATTATGCTTGTAAACTTTTCTGTATGCTCAAAATGTGCTTTTGTTTGCCAACATCCATTAGGGGCTGCTACTCCTGCAAAATTGTGGATTCATTTATTATACTCTATTATTGTGAATGCAAAACAAAATTCTCTGTATAAGCAAATGCAATTTTTCTGCATGCAAGCACACAGGGATGCAAAATTCCATTCCCTTAGCCCTGTGTTAGTTACTTCAATAATTATGTGACAAATTACCAAAGATGGTAGGTGGTCCTCTTCATCATCCAGCTCATTCTGTTGCTCAATGAAGGACTTGAAGTACCGGGAACTGCTGAAAAAACACGCAAAGCATTCTTCAGTAGGGAAACAGACACAGGTCCAATGTATGTTCTGAAAATACTGCTGACAGTAGTGGCTGAGTATATGCAGCAGTGAGCATTGTGTACATGCACCCTGGGTGACATGGGCTGAAATCCTGACTTCAGCAAACTATTTTGTGCGTACTGGATATTAGATGCCAGGGCCTTAAAAAGCTCTCAGAAGTAAGTGCATTATATCTAAACAATCCCCTTCCCCACCTTTTTTGAAATACAATAGGCATATTGGCCTAACTTTCACACCCCTGCACCTTCTATTGTACTTGCCATCGATAGACTAACTTCCTAACAATAACACACAATGTTAGGAGGATAGGTGCTCACAGCTGGGGAAGGAAGGCCAGTTGTTCCAAAACACTGACACAAATGTGTTATTCTGTACTTCTAAATGAGGGCCTAATACTTGCATGAACCTTTCAACAACAGGGTACAAACCTGCGATTGTCAGGGGGTTGAGTGCGTAGTGGGGGCGAAAACGCCAGTTGTTCCAAACATTGAGCGAATGCCTGCAACAGCTGTGTGCAGAGCTTCGTGGCTTCTTTCTGAATGGTGCGCTGGCTAAAAATCTGGAGAGGCACGCCTTTCCATCAATATTTGTTTATTACAAAGCCACATAATCTTGATAAATATTTATTTTGATATGTGCACACACATCTTCATATTTTATCACAAAGACACATAATCTTGATAAATATTTAATTTGATACGTGCACACACAATCATCATGTTTTATCATAAAGACACATAGGCGTAATAACTATTTTATTTTAATACTCAGACATGCAATCTTCATCCATTTTTTGTTTCTCATGAAGACACATAATCTTGATAAATAATTATTTTGTTATTCACAAAGACACATTATTTTGATAAATATTTCTTTTAATTCGTAGAATTTTGATAAATATTTCTTTTAATTCGTAGACACACAATCTTCATCCATATTTTATTTTATCAAAAAGACATAAAAAAAGCTTAATAATATTTTATTTTAATAATTAGACACACAATCTTCATCCATATTCTGTTTAATATTAAAATATGAAATAAATCTAGTCATCTCAGGCAAAATATCTGTACTTTTTTCATGCAATTTCCTTCGTTAACTAAATTGTGTGAGCACATTTGAAAAAGAACAAGAAGGAAAAAGTGTTAGTTATTTTTTAATGTGAGTGAAAAAGACTGAGAGATAGAAAGACAGAAAGAAAGATAGAAAGCGAGAGATAGAAAGAAATAGATAAATATGGAGAGAATTGGAAAACAGATAAATGGGGGCTCACTTCAGGTTCTCCAGGTTTGTTGAGCACCACCACTTCATGCAGATGTTGCACGGTCTCACTCACAATGTTTTCAAATAGTGCAGGCTGAAATTACATCAAAACACAACATTAAAAAAACTAGTATTCTTGATTTTTTTTTTCTAAATTCAAATATTGTCTCAAAACTCAACTGATTTCACAATAGCAATTAGGTACATACTGCCTTTAACATTTTTTTTTTAAATAAAAAAATAATTTATATAGTGCACATTTCTCAAGGTACATGGCAATTCAGCAATTTATGAACTTTAATAAGAGTGTGTGCGTGTTCGATTGCCTTAATTTTGTTTTTCCTCCAAATGTCATTCTTTGGAGATTGTTTCGTGCATTTATACTTCATTTTAGTCCATGGCTTTATCTTTTAAAGAATAAATGTATATAATTGTTTTTTCTTATACATTTATTGCAGTTGGTTTTAGTACTGCAAGCAAAGCATGTTCTAATTTCTCTGTGTGAGAAAATAAAGTTTTCTTGAATCTTCAAGTCATAACATTGTAGACAATTCATGAACTTCCGCAAACTCCCCCTAAAGTGTGTTGCTGGAATCCACGTTGTGCATTTACCACATTTCCACACAACCTTTGTGGATCATTAAAGCTCTAAATCAGTCTAAAAGATGATACTTTACTTCATTTGTTAATTTAATTTTATTTATTTATTCGATTGTTTTTTTCCCCTTCTAAATACCAAGGAATTGCTTACCAGCTGTGTGGTTCCACCAGATTCATCATCAGTTTCCACTGCCCATGTCTGCTTGTTATACAGTGCCTTCACATCTGTCAGAGAGAGAGGAGAGAAGAGATTAGGGGGAATGAGAAGAAGTTAATGTTCAATAGCACACATGCTTGACAGTTTACCAGTTCAGACTTGCCTACCCGAAAAAGTGATGCAGTACTCCAGGCGGATCAGAACCAGATTTTGGATGCTTTGACCAGAATTTTGCACAATGGATCTTTTGTCTTCAACACATTAATATTGACATTGTGCACAAAGTGTACTAAAATACATATAGAAATGCATGTTTCCTAAGCAAATAATATATCAAAGTATAAAATGAAAAGTCAAGTGAAGAGTTCAGGTCAACATTTTGCAGAAGAGGGCAAATAAACTTTCTTTCACATGAACAACACATTACACATACTCCATATTACAATGTATTCATGTCTTCTGCACCAGTGGTTTTCGTCTGCACCTGGAAAAGGCTTTTGATGGACCTATAGTCTTTTGCAGCTACTTCAACTTTTCATATGATTTTGATGATACACGTTTTTGCAGTTGTTGCGACCACCATGTGCAACTGTGAAGTTGATTTAGCACCAAGGGCATCTTGCAAACTCTGACTAGGTATAGCAAGGGCAGGTAACTCTTCCAAAGGAATCGCGATTTCCGGAAAACCTTACTCTAATTTTACCTCTGATACTAGGGTCAGATTACGGTCTAAAACAGCTATGTACTGTGATTGTTTCTAAAACAAATGACCAATAACTAAAGAGGAGACACTGGCGCAGCCCAGAAACTACTTTTCGTAGAGAAGCATTTTCAACTCCGTTTTAAAAATTTTTTTGCTTTATAAAAACTGCTTCACCCTAATTTGTGTTTTATTAGGTAACCTGATATGTCTTTTATACAACAAACAAAATACACTTTTTCAGCGTAAAGTCTTTCAAATTATACAAAATTAAAGGCCACAGGACGAATGGTTATGCCCCTTCCAAGTCGTTGCCATTTTGTTTTCATTTGTTGTCACGGCTTAACACACACACACAACAACTCTTGCATTTGACATTGAGCTATGTCAACACCAGGGGTGAACTTTGTTTGCAAAACAATGTGCTTCTTCTTTTATGTTCATTTCTGTGAATTTTCCAAGGGCTTTGTTTCGAATAATTAATTCTCGAGTGAGTTGGGCCTACTACTAGTAGTTTATTTAGTTATTCTTGTACATCAGTACGGCAGTAATTACAAGGTCTGTAAGTGGGTTAATGTCACTTGATTGTCTACAGGTACCAAGTAACAACTATTAAACACAATTTAGGCTATTAATGTATTATATTTTTGTTTTGTATTTTACTCCAGAACTCCAAACAAGATGTTCATCTTGTCAAACGATAAAGTAATCTCACCTACTAATGTATATAAATGAATCATTATTTTATTATATTCTGCTGAAACTGGCAAATTTTGAGTTTTCTGAGCCTAATACAGGGTACTGCAATTTGTAGTGTAACCACGGTGCCTTTTTATGCTCTTTTGTAATAATTTTAGACACCTTAGCTACTTTTTGGAAAAATGCGTATTATTTTTGTGTGAGGGTTACCAACTTTGAACAGTTAAATAAGTGCCTTAATATTTACCGATCTTAACAATTTAAATTTTTTTAATCTTCTAAAGGTCTTTACTACATTTTTAAAAAAAATAAAAAAAATCCTGAACCAAAACAAAATTTTCAGCCGTCAAACCTACTCTGGTCCTTTTGGAGACATAGTCAGGCAAGGGCACTTTTCGTTGTAGGCTTTAAACAAGCATTTTTGTGGCCTGCTGTTTTATTAGTTATTGGTTCATCTTTATTGGGATCAGGAGAATGGCCTGCATCATGGTTAAACTTCATTTTTGGCGCTAGCACATATCACTGAGCAGAATGGAGGAAAAACGGAAAACAAGTGTGGCCAACTTACCACATGTGCACATGCCCCACCTCAGTAAGGGAAGTAACTATATTGTGCATCTTTTAATCACATTAAAAATTTTTAAAAAGTGGACTTTATTTTTAACGGATTGACTACACAACTGTACTCTTAAATTGCGTACAAATATGGCTAATGAACAAACGGTAGGCAAGTCTTCCAGTTAGATGTCACACACAAACACAGATGAACGCAAACAAAAGTCCTTGCTTACCCCCGATGGCCTGCTTCAGCAAGGTAAACATACAGTTGGTGCGCAGGTCAAAGGCCAACTCTTGCAGAAGGTTGAGTGAATCGCCGGTCAGGTCCAGGGCAGACAAGGCGGTCACGCACTGCCTGTTGACACCAACAACAAAAAAGGCACTGCATTATCACAAGAGAGAACGAAAAGGTTACAAGTGAAGATAAAACATTTAAAAAGATAGGAAGGTTTAAATATATATAACAAATTTGTGCGAGTACATAAGACTCACTACACACACACACATGCTATATACATAACAAATTTGGGTCAGTACATAAGATTTACTACACACACGCATGCTATATATATATAACAAATTTGGGTCAGTACATAATACTCATTACACACACACACACACTCGAGTAAAAAAAGATTGAAGGAGATAAACTATCAAGACTTGTAAACACAAGTACACACCTTTAAAATCATTTCTGCACAGAGACAAAAAAGTGTCAAAGAAAGCAGTTTCACTAACACTTTTCCATGTGTGTGGGAGAGAGCAGCTAGGTACCATTCTTTTCTTCAAGCTAGCTTTTTGAGAAAGGTGCTCATTGCCTAATATACTGTGCCCCCACCTCCCGCCTCCCTACTTCCAACCCAATACCAAACCCAGCTGCCACTGGTGCTAGCTCAAAGCAATACTCTAGACCTGTCTCATGTACACACCTGATGGTTCTGACAGAATGAGGAAGCCAGTTCCCGGCCACCGCAGATTTAGGGGTAGTGGGCCAAATCCCAAACTTCTCTCGCTCAGCTTCCGCCATGTTTTCCAGAGATTCCGGTAAAAAGGCAGCACGTACGAAGAAGGTGAACAAACCCAGCAGCTGGGCTATCATTTTCTGCACATCAACACACTGGCAGTAAGTTCAAAAGACCTCATCAACAGAAGAAGAATACGCAAGAAAGGAAGAAAATTTCCAGAGAAAAAAGACTACAGAGAGGAAAACATTGGTGGAGAATTTAACAAAACAAACAAACAAACAAGATGACAAGTCATTCAACTGTATTTCTAGACAAACACACGCACACGCAAACACACATATTTGAAAACCAAACATTTTCAAAAGTGTTAATATTCATGGCCATGGTGTGATTCATGTTATCTTGAAAAAGTACAATGAAAATGTGAGCACTAATTGGGCTATCTGCAAACACAAAAAAATTATCAAAATCAGTTCAGCCAATTTTGAGATAAAGCGCATGTCTTCATAGTATAACTGACCTCAGCGAAGTTGACCTTCAAGGAAGAGCAAAGGTAAATAACATAAAAGGCTGTGGTAGTATTTGCACAGCATAAATACTCACAATTGGTTGATTCATTCTTGAGATAAGGCAAAACATGTATTTTGAAGAAAAAAGTTACATTTCAAGCAATAGATGGACCAATTGATGGACAAACTGCTACTGAATGGCTACATTGAAGTACCTGTATACCAAAATCATCCAAATAGAGAAAAGCGTGTTTAGCAAAGACTTTACCCCAGTGACCTTGACCTTTGCAATAAAGCAAATATGATCACACAGCAGGCTGGGCACTAACCCAGGTAATGTTGTAATGAAGTTTTGTCAACATGGATATTTCAATACAATAAAAACACATAACAACCACACACTAACCCAGGCAATGTTGTAATGATGTTTGGTCAACATGGCTATTTCAATACAATAGGAACACATAACAACCACACACTAACCCAGGTAATGTTGTAATGAAGTTTTGTCAACATGGATATTTCAATACAATAGCAACACATAACAACCACACACTAACCCAGGCAATGTTGTAAAGATGTTTGGTCAACATGGCTATTTCAATACAATAGGAACACATAACAACCACACACTAACCCAGGCAATGTTGTAAAGATGTTTGGTCAACATGGCTATTTCAATACAATAGGAACACATAACAACCACACACTAACCCAGGCAATGTTGTAATGATGTTTGGTCAACATGGATATTACAATACAATAAAAACACATAACAACCACACACTAACCCAGGTAATGTTGTAATGAAGTTTAGTCAACATGGATATTTTCAATACAATAAAAACACATAACAACCACACACTAAGAGGGTTTTTGTAGCCCACAAACATCACAACAGACAAATCAATATCTCACTTTCAGTTCACCGTGCTTGCTGGTGTCTGACTTGAAGCCTTTCTCTGCAATCTGAAACAAAGCAAGGAGCATTCTTATTTATCTTCCATTCAGAGGTCATCTTGAGCACAACGACAAACTCAACCATCAATTTCAAATGCTTTATTCCTTATAAAGTTTAATTTCAAATGCTTGGGATTTTGATATTTTATCTTTATAAGGTATAAAGTACAAAAGCCTGGTAAGTCAATCTGCAACAGTGCATTTAAACGCAGCTTTTGACAGTGGACACACTTATCTTTGTACGATGGATGTAACTTTTCTTTGTATTCCTGCACATATAGATGCAAAACGGAAAGTACTGGTGTGACCTTGAAACAAAAAACCTTTCTTCTATCGTAAGAATTATATTGAATTATAAGCTTGCTGTAGGTGAAACGAATGATAGTGTTCTTTTCTATCAGTAGTCAGTCATTGTCAGCCTTATGAAGAGTACATCATCCCATATATTTTAAAATGTGACAAAACATTACTAAAAACATTAGCTGGCATGATTTTCAAGAACAGCTATGCTCTACTAATAAATACCAGCACCTCCAAAGCTCAGGTCTAGTTTTTCCAGCAATGATACACATACATGGGTGCAATGTCGAGTCTGCCTGAACTTTTTTCATAGTATAGTCTAATACTATTAAATGTTTGTTCCTAGATTCTGCAACAGTATTTTCTTCTGGCACTGCATCGGAATGCACATCAAACAGCCCAAATTTGGAATTCCGGCATGGCAACATACACAAAGTCTCAAAATAATAATCTACGCAACAATGGTTTGTACCTCTCTGTGTCGGTTGAACTCTCCGGAGAAGTAGGCCTGACCCAGCCTCCAAAAGTCAGGGAAGTTTTCCATCATGATGTCCGTCAGGTCCTCAATGTACATCACTTTCTGCGGGGTACGGTCTCGCCAGCCCCCTGAAATAACACGTGGAACCACAAATAAGCAAAGCATACACCTATACATTAGCTAAATCATATACAAAGTCTAAAGAAAAAACAGACTCTAAATAATAGGACTGAACAGAAAACACACAAAAATAACATGAAAGTTAAGCAAGTGAACATGAGAGAATTGGTGTGAGGAGATGACTAACTGTTCACCTGTGAGGTCTGTCTTTCCTTTAGCAGCAAACGCAGAACCTGGAGAGGCACTAGCTGGTTTACGCTTCAAAGCATTAGAGGTCGCCTGTGTGTTGGCTGCTTCCGCCAACAACGCAGTTTTCTCTGTGTGCAAAAGTTAAAAAACACTAAAATCAAAACAAAAGTTACTAAACACAGTTTTACATGACAATATAATACTAGTATTAGCAAAGCCGTTTTCTCTGTGTGCAAAAGACACCAAAAACAAAAGTGAGAATCAAAATACAATATTATTAAATATTGCTTTAAATGACACTGTTATATAGTGTTACATTGTGATATAGACATACAAGCTACTGACCAGCTTCCACATGGTCATCCTTGCAGTCCTCCAGCAGCTCAATCAGATGGTTCTGCTGACTGACCAGACACTCCCATGCTGGATCACCTTGGCATTCCAGGCTGGTCAGGTGGCTGCAAGGTCAAAGGAAGGTAACTTGTTAATGACGAATAGGTCAAAAGCCCTTGTTAATGACAATACTGTGGAAATGCCACAGCCATTCAAACAAACACCAAAGGGGATCATTACTGCAATTATGTACTGACATGAATTGAAGATGAACTGTTCTTATACAGCACTGTTCTAGCTCAAAGAGATGCTCAAGATCATGACCGACAACATGATCTAACTCAATCACCTCAAATGTGCCAACCTGATGCTTGATGACCATCAACTTACTCCCCAGGCAATTGAGCGATCCAACCTCAAAAGATAAACCACACTGCACTGCACAACAAATGTATGTTTGTAAATATGTCTGTTTAGCACTTGTGTGTGTATCTGTGTGTGTGTCTGGCTGTGTGTGGTTTTTGCAGGCGAGCATGCATGTGGTGTGAGTGCATTATGTATGGGATGTGTTTGTGTGAGGGTGTGTGAGGGTGTGTCATGGTGTATGGCAGTTCTCTTACCCGATAAGTTTCTTCTGTTCGTCCAGAGTGTTGTGAGGATCCAACAGTCGTTTATGCAACATGTCACTGAACTGTGCGATCCTTCTCTCCACTTCATGGTACACTCAACACACAAAACAATCCCAGTAATAACTATAGTTGAAAAACAAAAATTCTGAAAAAAATTGGCAAATGATATAAAATGTTTTCTGTATGCACTTGGAGACTTGTTTTCCCCGTGTATTATATTATGCCGCTTGGCAATAAAGTATTTGTTAGGTTACACTGGTAATGGTGGGTGGATCTGTTCGTTGTTTGGGTCTGAGCGGTTACCTCCTTGACAGTAAGGGATACCGTATAAACTTCGTAAAGGTTTGCATTTTGAACCAAGTCTATTTAGGAAAAAGGGCTAAATAAATAGTAGTAGTAGTAGTAGTAGTAGTAGTAGTAGTAGTAGTAGTAGTAGTAGTAGTAGTAGTAGTAGTAGTAGCAGCAGCAGCAGTAGTAGCAGTAGTAGTCATAGTAGGAGTAGTAGTGGTAGTAGTCATAGTAGTAGTAGTAGTAGTAAGGACAGATCAACTATCATCACAACTCAATGTGACCTGTGAATGTTCAAGAAAAAGAAACTGTCCAATTATGAAAGCTCCCACCGACCTTTCTTGAAGACTTTGACGTCAGTGTCAGCAAACAAAGACTTGCACTTTTCCCAGTCACTGATCACAATGTTGTAGTCTCCCTGCAGCAAACATTACAACCATAACACAAGGCTCAGAAGTAATCATTCTACTCATTTATCTGTCTTCATTTGTCTGTCTGTGTGTCTGTCTGTATATGTCTATATAGTCCACATTCATCATCATCATCATCATCATCATCATCATCATCATCATCATCATCATCATCATCATCATCATCCATCATCCATCATCATCATCATCATCATCCATCATCACCATCATCATCATCATCCATCATCATCATCATCATCATCATCCATCATCACCATCATCATCATCCATTATCATCATCATCTATAAAACTCACGAAATTAAACTGACAACTATATAGGGACAGTAAGTCTATGATCACAGGCTTCGAAATGTCTTCGTCATCAACTATGCAAATATCCGTTTTATCATCACAACATAATGATGATGGTGATAATTAAACACTGAAAGCAATGATGATGATTTAAATTCTGGATTTTGCCTATCTGTTACCCATGCAGGCAAAATAACGGTTCCATTTTCAGTGAAAGTGCAACAGCCGCAGAGCAGTGCCAGCCATGGCAAGGGAGAACAGGACTTCTATACAGTGCTTGGTGGGTGTTTCTGTATGTGGCACTCACTCATCTAGGGGCCTCAGGATGTCTAAAGCAGAAGCAATGGATTGCCTGTGTGCACAGCCTAGACCTCAGTTTATGCTCTCATCTGAGGGAGTAACAATGCTGGTGATGAAAACGATGAAGATGAAGACAATGACATCCAAGATGACAATAATAATTTAACATGCTCGTGGTGGTCACTCACCTTCTGAATGTTTCGCTGCATGCTAAGAGGTAGGTGGAACAAAAAGCGGAATTTGGTCAAAACACTAAGGGCATTACGTGTGGAATCAGCCTTGTCTTTTCGACCCAGTACCTCTTGAAATAGGCCATCTGCGCAAGATTTGGCCTCTGTAACACACAAAAAAAACACCCAGATAGTATTATCAACAGCAAACACAAACATCTTTGTAGGTACAAAAAGATACTGACAGAAACAAACAAACAAACAAACAAACATAAGGCAAAGCCCATATGACTCGCATGCTCCTTATGGAACTCACAATATTTAACATGAAAATGAGTGCCCAGAAAAAACAACCTGGCAAAATAACCTAGAAAAAAAAAAGTGAAATTTTGTGAAAAATTACAATTTTTTAAGCAACATTTGATGAACCTGTGACATTGAATTTGAAGAAGTCTGATCATTGATGACGTTTCATTCATATAGTCCACTTTCATCATCATCATCATCATCATCATCATCATCATCATCATCATCATCATCATCATCATCCATCATCATCATCATCACCATCATCATCATCCATTATCATCATCATCTATAAAACATCATCCATTATCATCATCATCTATAAAACATTGAACTTGAAGAAGTCTGATCATTGATGAGGTTTCATTGGTATGCACCATCTTAACAAGTTTGATTGTGATAATTGAAATAAGTTCTGAGAACTTGGCCACTTTAAAGTTTTTTGCCCAGACAAATGGTGGACAGACAGATGGATGGACAGACGATTTTTAAAATGTCATTTTTGGACTAATTAGAACTCATCTTGCACAGATTTTTACAAATCTGGAGAAAAAAATGGGGGGTGGGGGTGGGGATGGGATGGGGTGGGGTGGGGTGGGGTGAGTACACAGACTCACATTGCTATGCATGTGAGTCAATAAAATAAAGTTCCAAAGCAAAAATGGTCTAATTTTCTTGCTCTAACATTTCATTTAGTCTCTCTATACTTTTGGTGGAAAAAACAACTCAAGTAAGCATGAGGTGACTAGTACTAGTTTTGAAGTTAGTGTTCAAGTTATGTCTGGCATTACCACTGAAAGGTTTGATACCTCTATCACTATCCTCATTACCAAACCAGTGATAACACTTACGCATCAGCACTTCCAAATAGATGCTCTTCAAGTCACTTTAGTATCTCATCAGTAAACAGGATTGTTATCCTCATACAATTGATAATTGTTAACCGTACTTACGCATCAACAGAACGGCATATGAGTCCATACAGTTGCCTCTGATGTCATCTTCTTTGAACTTGTTGTAAGTTGCTGAAATGGCAACATGATTATTATTATTACTATTATGAATACTTATGCACCTAATCTAGGCTTAGCTCTAGGTGGCTACATGAATAAAGAACAACTTTAACTATAAAGTAGAACGAGGAAAACACATGAACTATTAAAGTAATCTTGTAAATAAAAATTAATGACTCTCAAACAAACAAACACACACACACACAAACAATAAAATAGTTTGAAAAGGTGCACAGATATTACTGGATAAAATCTGACACTGAAAAAAAGTACTTTCATAAAACATAGTAATGGACTGAACAATGCAGCAACTGAATAATTTGCCTTCACTTTCTTTATAACATAAAAGAGTGTGTGTGTGTGTGAATGTGCATGCATGAGTGTTTGTATAGGTCTTTATGTGCAAGTGTTTAGGCATGTGTACACACATGCATGTCCATTACAAACATTTGTAGTGTTAACCCCTTCCTTTCCTACAGTTCTTTTCAGATATTGGCTGGAAAAACTGTTGTATGCCTTCTCATTCTAGGCCTCCCATTTGTCTGCAGAGTTTACTTACTGGTAAGGCTATCCAGGCAGTCAAGAATGGCAGTCAGGTTGGACCTAACCACAGTGATGGGACCTTCCGATCTCTGTGACGCGTTACGCTGCATGTTGGCCAGCCCAGCCTTGAGATCCTCAAAACTACATACACACACTTTAATGCTCAACAAAATTAATTAATATAACTTTTTTTTTTTTTTTTAATAATATGCTATTCTGAAGAAGCAGTATAATATATGTTAAAACAAGTCAGAACTTTGAATATATTTGCCACCAGAGGTGAAGAAAACAACCACTTGACCAGGATTCTAAAAAGAGCAAACCATGCTTCTGACTCTAAAAGTAAAAGGGTTTTTCTTTTTCTTCTTCTTGATAATATGAGACATCCATTGCCAGAAACACAGTTCACATATTTCAGGAGCCAGTGTATCCTAAGGAGATTTAACTGTAGGTATAATAAGTTACCTGGCATTATGATGATTTTCCAACAAGTACCAGCCAGGAGCGAAGTTCTCCAGAGACATGTTCCCAGATCCTACACCATACAAAAATGTAGACAGGTTAATGTGCAAGTATAAAGGGCCTGAGATTCTGTTACACTTAACCTTAACCTGAAGGGTAGGACAAAGGTATAATCTGCTTAGCTTTCTATGCACCTTGAGCAGCCACAAAGATGCCAAAGCAAGTACGCACCTTCAGTTAACCTTGGAAGGTATTAAAATTCCAGCCTGCAAGTAGCAGGGACCATGTTTAATAATGTTTTCTGTATACATCATACTCACATAATGAATCAAATCCCGCATCACATTACATTACATGGTTATTGCTTTAGGTCCAGCGGACTCTTCCGAGTGAAATCAGGACCAAAAAATCAAGACCACAACTTCGCTGAAAGAGGACTCATCCCTGATCTGCATAAAAGATCTGCCGAAAAACAAACCTAGTGGTAACACTGAACACACTCCACCAGCCGGTCACTTTACAATAAAGATATCCCACGCAGGGGACGCTGAGGCTATACTGTAATTTAACAAACCCCCGTTTACAAAAACAAAATAGAATATAAACATCATTATAAAATATCAACAAAACACATACATATAAAATGCCTACATTGCTAAATAATAACATCATAGGAAACCCCAGTGACCACCTGGCAGAAAGCGTCCAATATTCCCAAGCTGATCCAACAGACCCACATACAAATGAGGAGTTTTGTTCCCGAAGAGTTTTCAAGAAAAAAGGTAGGTGACGTGTCTGGCGAAGAAGAAGGTGGTACAGTAGATTGATAGAACAGAGTAGGAATGAGAAAGAACAAAGAAGAAAGACAGCGACAGTGGGAATTTAAAGCACTAACTTTACATAAAGTGGGGATATCAGGCTTAGACAAAATTGCTTTGCTCATGGCAGTGGCCAGTCCTGGCTTCATTACAAAGGTAAAACTAACTTTATCCACATAATTTTGTGCTGTTTTGTATGGCACTTCATAAACAGACACCATCATCTTGCCACTTCTGTTTAAATAGCTTCACATTCTGACACTGAATTTTCGTCACAAGCTACAATAACATCAAAGTGAACGGACCTTCTTGAAACATGTCCAGAAGCTCCTCCTCCGTCATCTTGGCTCTGTAACACAGACTACTGTAAACAGCACTTGAATATCAACGAGTAGCAAAGTACATTCTGCTACGATTTACACAGAAAAGAACAAACAAACAAAAAGTAGCCTTTTTTTAAATAATAAGGGTATTTATATAGCACTTTTTCCCAATGACATCAGTTCAAAGCGCAATTCTCATGCAAAAATGGAAACACCTATAAAAAAAAGTGAAACAAAAACGATACACCCATAAATTATGCCATGACATAACACAAACAAGAAAAAGAATATTTAATAGTGAACTATAAAAGACAAGGGAGGGATGGGGAGGAGGAGGGCAGTAAGGAATGATGATGGTGATGGGAGGAGAGATCAGACCTTTTTAAGGAAGAGATGAGTTTTTAAGCTGGACTTGAAAGTCGCTATGTTCAGAGAGCTGCTGTTTTTTCATGGTCACTGCTTTCTTTTGCAATTGTGAAAGTTTGTCGGTGTGTGTGTGTGTGTGTGTTTAACATAAAACTTGTGTGTGTGGGTGTGTGTGTGTGTGGGTGTGTGTGTGTGTGTAACATAAAACTTGAGGAAAAAAAAACTAACAAAACAAGACATTGACCCTCACAGCTCAAACATCCCATCTGATCTGACAACCAATCACTATGGTACTAAGAAGGGGTGGTTGGGAGAGTGCAGGGAGGAGGGAAGGAAAATTAATGTGTACTTGCAGGATGTCGCTATTGGGATTGACAATTACACACCAACACATCAAATTTTATGAAAAGCCCATTCAGCAGAAACAGCGCAAGAATAAGAAACATTTTAAGAAGGGCACAAAATCATGAACAATGTCGAAAACAATGTCTCATAGAAAGCAATTGAAGGAATAATTAATAAATGAAATGCTAAAACATTAATGGTTTACCTGTCTCCTTCACTAGAAATGCCCAGGGGATCTTCTTCCTCTTTGAGGGTAGCAGTGGTAGCGGGACGACCATGGTCAAGGTTGGCTCGCACTGTCTGAGACTCATCTGTCCACACCGCCGACTCTTGCAATGGGCCTAAACCATGTTGAGTTACAACATCAGCATTTTAGGGTGGGGATTATGGTAAGCATAAAAAACAATTTCAGACTTTTGAAGTAATGGCACAACAAGGAAGGAGTTGGTAACAAAGAGCACTAGAATAATTAATGATACCATGAATTGAATGTGCAATACAAGTGACAGCCGTTCAATATTCAAATACAGATCTTTGTCCAAACAAATCTGGAATTTCATTTACTTATGGGTGAATACAATACAATACAATACAAGGTTATTGCTTTAGGTCCAGCGGACTCTTCCGAGCCAAATCAGGACCAGAGAGACGTTATCTTAAAATATTATAAAATGATTCAAGTCTTAAAAAACAAGCCTGTTACTCTTAAATACACAAACAAACTTTCACATGACACCTCTTTAAGAGACTTCTTTAAAACTGATGGATTAAAAATATATTCTCTTTCTTCAATCAAATCACTAAATTCAGTCCTAATAAAATCCAAACTAAACAAAACATGTCGATACGATTTATATGCGATAAAACAAACCAACATCATGTAAAAATTGAAACAGATGTTGACCATTACATACTTTAAAAATCTCTTTGAAAGGTATGGAACCAAAATATGTTTCCCTTTCCTCAATCAAATCAGCACACTCAGACATGAAATGTCGAACGGAAAAGGATTGATCACATGCAAAGCACCATGGTGGTTCTTCTCCTTTTAAAAGGAAACTGTGGGTGACATAAGTATGCCCAATATGAAGGCGAGATAACACTGTTTCTTCTTTGCGAGTGGATGCAAAGTTAGGCAAAGAAGTGGACAAATCGGGAAGAATTTGAAATAATTTGTTGTTGACATGGTTAGACCAGTCAGTCTGCCACAGTCGTTTACAATAAGAACCAGTCATACAACGTAGGTCAGAGTAGGGCACAAACTGGAAAATCTCTGGAGGGAAATCGAGATGCAGAGCATCTTTAGCCGCCCTGTCTACTGCAATATTGCCGCGGATGCCCATGTGACCAGGGACCCACATAAAAACTATCTTTTTACCCTCAGAAACAAGTTGTGTATGGAGGTCATGGATCTCTGCCAGAAAAGGGTGTGATATCTTTCTCGTGGAAAGAGCCTGAAGTGCTGACAATGAATCGGACATGATTAAAAATGAGGTTCTTTTGGATTGATAAACTTGTTTCAGAGCTAAATGAATTGCCTTGAGCTCAGCTGTATAAACAGAACAAAAATCAGGTAAACGCTGTTGCAAAGGCTGGTCCAAGTGTCTCCCGGAGACAGACGCAGCAGCAACTGAATCTCCTTTCTTTGACCCGTCTGTAAAAAGTTGTTCATATCCTGGGTATAAAGCACACTGTTCTAAATAAAGTTGGTTATATACGGTTTCGGATGTATTGTTTTTAAGGAAAGCGGACAACTGCCAATTAATGTTTGGGGTACATAATTTCCATGGGGGAGCTTCAGTCCGAAGTTCATCGTCGTTGATGGAAGCAACATCAATGCCTGCTTTTTCCAGATGAGCTTGCATTCTGATGCCAAACGGAGGAATTGTGTTAGGTTTGGCTTCAAATTTCTGAACAAAATCTGGGTTGAAAACACAGTCATAAGCAGGGTTCATAGGATCAGTTTTTAATTTTAAATAGTAATTCATTGACAATTTTGTACGTCTCAGCTCCAGCGGAGGTTCGTTAGCTTCCACGTAAAGGCTTTCACAAGGGGAAGTGCGAAACGCACCCAAAGCAATGCGTAGTGCCTGATGGGCAACTGGATCTAGCATCTTAAGATAAGATTTTCTAGCAGAACCATAGACAATGCAACCATAGTCTAACTTGGATCTAATTAAAGAACGATATAACAGCAATAAAGTTTTCTTGTCAGCACCCCAGTCTGTACCACTGATAACCTTGAGCAAATTGCAGGCCTGTTGACATTTAGTTTTCAAAATTTTCAGATGAGGAATGAAAGATAGCTTTTGATCAAAAATAACACCCAAAAATTTGACTTGTTGGACCGCCTTTATTGGAGTTTTATTGAGGAGAATAGTAGGGTCTTGAATAATTCCCCGGTGCTGGGAAAAGTGAATACATTCAGTTTTTGCTTCAGAAAATTTAAAACCATTTTGTAAAACCCAGTCTTCAACGGCCTTGACACATAACTGTAGCTGACGTTCTGCAGATGCCAAAGTTTTACCTTTGGCTACCAATGCAAAATCGTCGACAAATAAAGAATTGTCAATTCCCCGTTTAACGGAACGAACAATGTTATTTATTTTAATATTAAACAGCAAAGGAGACAATATGCTACCCTGAGGCACTCCCATCTCCTGTTCTCTCATATCTGACAAAGATCCCCCAACCTTAACCTGAAAAATTCTGTCTGTTAGAAAATTGGATATAAACAGAGGTAAATGTCCCTTCAAACCCATTTCTTGTAAATCTGAAAGAATACCATATTTCCATGTGGTATCATAAGCTTTTTCCAAATCAAACATGATGGCAACGACATGTTCACCCTGGACGAACGCGTTACGGATAAAAGTTTCCAGTCGCACCAGGTGGTCAACAGTACTTCGACCACTTCGAAAGCCACACTGAGTGTTGGATAAAATATTATTGGTTTCGAGATACCACAGTAAACG
This sequence comes from Oncomelania hupensis, assembly GCA_036898135.1. NCBI lineage: Eukaryota > Metazoa > Mollusca > Gastropoda > Littorinimorpha > Pomatiopsidae > Oncomelania > Oncomelania hupensis. Next base: position 10,551,493 of record CM072519.1, on the reverse strand, counting down.
AGAATAAACCATTCTTTCCAGTGTCTTGCATAAGCAAGACGTTAAGGCTATTGGTCTATAGTTTGTCGGGTTAGTATGGTCTTTGCCAGGTTTAGGGATGGGTACAATAATGGCCTTTCTCCAGGAGGGAGGAAAGGTGCCAGTGATCCAGAGCTGATTGAAGATGTCCAGCAGTTGAGACCGTGAGTACCTTGTTAAATGTCTGAGAAATTGATAATGTACATCATCCGGTCCAACTGCTGAATCTGCACTTTTGTTAATTGCATCATCAAGTTCGACTAATGAAAACGGAATGTTGTAATCTTCAGAATTATCGGAGGTAAAATGTAACTGTTGTTTTTCTTTACGGGTTTTAACTGTTTGAAAAGGGACAGAATAATTTTCAGAGGAAGAATTTGCAGCAAAAGAAGAAGCCAAAAGATCAGCTACTAATTTTTTATCTCCGATTACGTCACCCTGCACAGTAAGGCATGGGCTCACCTGTTTGTTACTTCTATTTTTGAGTTTGCGGACTACTTTCCACACCTTCGACAGTTTCGCTTTTGAATTAAGCGTGGAGCAGAAACCTCTCCACGATTCCTTTCTCTTTCGTTTGAAGAGCTGTCGGCATTGCGCTCGCAAACGTTGGTGGTTTTGTTTATTTTCAGTGCTTGGGTGTAAAAACATAGTTCTTAAAGCTTTTTTACGAGCTTGCTGAAGTTTTCTACATTCATCGTCAAACCAGGGTTTTTTAAGTGTGTGAGGGTTTGACGAAGTTTGCGGAATGGACTCCTTGGCACTGTTAATAACTATGTCAGTATAAAGCTGTATTGGATCTAAGGCATTTGAAAATTCCTGGTTCTTAGCACGTAGCTGGGCCTCAGACAGGTTAGAAAACAGACTCCAGTTAGCTTGTTTCAGTTTCCACCTGCCATGAGTTTGCTCAAGGTTATCTGAATCATGTTTTAATAAAACCGGGAAATGGTCGCTGCCATGGAGATCTTCTAAAACTGTCCATTTAAAATCCAAAAGTAAGGAGGGATCACAGATCGATATATCAATGTGGGACAAAGAAGCAGTTCTAGAACAGGAAAAAGTTGGAGCACCCTCGTTCAAAGTTACTAGGTTTAACGAGTCTAAAATGTCTTCAATTATTTTACCCTGAGAATCGGTACGATCACTACCCCACAGGGGAGAGCGTCCATTAAAATCTCCCAACAACAAAAAAGGGGGAGGTAACTGTTGGACCAAATTCTCAAGTTCACTTTTAGTTACATTTATTGATGGTGTCAAATATAGAGAACAAACTGTGAGGGATTTAAAAAGAGATACTCTAGCTGCAACTGCTGGTAAACTTGTATTAAGTAAAATTGGATTAAATGGGACATTTCTATGGATAAAGAGTGAAACGCCTCTAGAAGATAAACAATCTAGAGAGGAATAACCAGTAATATCTATAGGATGTTTTTCTGACAGGAGAGTTTCCTGAAGGGCCAATACTTCAGGTCGATGCTCTGTCAGCAGACAGCATAGCTCCTCATAATTTGCCCTTATCCCTCGGATGTTCCATTGTAAAATGGACATAAAAATTAAGTAAAAGAATGCTAAAAGTTTCATCTCCGAGAGCACAATTATGTCTCTGTATCTTTTGGACCCTCGTCCATCTCTTCATGTTCCATCAACCCCCTGAAACGGTTCTCCGTTTCGAGAGGCTGCTGGGGCTTGGAAGAAAGGGGTCCGGGCCTTTGATTCTTTGTCAAAGACCCGGAACCCGAGCTGCCAGCGGACTTCCTCCCCCTCTCCCCAGCACCAGATTTTATATCTTCCCTCTCCCCTTCACCCCTGCCAATCTTTCCCTCTCCTCCTCTGACGCTCTTCTGCTGGGTAACTAGGATTTTAGTCGCCCCAGCAACTACCCGGTCGCTAAAACCGGTCGTTGCTGGTGCGGTGGCATGAGGCCTAGCCTCCTTCGTGGCAGGAGTGACGGCTTTTGGCGCGGCCGTCTGCGCGCTTGGAGTGACGGTTTTTGACGTGCCCGTCGTCACGTTCTCCAGTGGATTCGGTGGGGCTGGAGAAACCCCCTTCTGGGCAAACAAAGCAAGCATCTTTTCGAGAGTATCCATCCGTTTGCACAACGTTTCCAAAATCTGTGTTATTTTACTCATGGCAGTGTCCATTGTCGGGTGTGCGCTAGGTTCCACATGAGATGTGGAACCCGCCACAGCCGCAAAGGACCTCTCTTTAAGCACCGGCCTACTTGCAAGAACTTTTTTCCTTGCGTCGCCAAAGGAGCAACTCTCAGTGGCCCGCACCTTTTGGATTTCCAGCTCCAACTGCCACTGAGGACAGTCTTTGGAGCTGGACGAATGATTCCCGGCGCAATTCACACAGCAAATCGGATTTTTGCATTCGTTTTCGTGTTTCTCTTTACCACAATCACGACCACGACATATTTCCTTGCTTTTACAGTTCTTGCTACCGTGACCAAATCTTTGGCACCGGTAGCATCGCAACGGTGATGGTACAAACGGCGTCACCTTCACCCTAAGGTACCCCACCTTGAGTGACTCCGGCAATTTGGCCATAGCGAAGGTCACAAAAAGTGTGTTGGTGGGGATACGTTGGGATCCCTTGGTGACGAAGACCCGCTGGACTGCTGTGACCCCCTGGCTGGAGAGTTCACCACGGATTTCCAATTCTGACATGTTGATCAAATCCTGACATCGGATGACTCCCTTGGAGGAATTCAACCGTCCATGCACAGAAACTTTGATTTGTCTATCAACGAAGACAGTCGAATCCCTCTTTAGAAGACTATCCGATGCCCTTTTGGTTGAGCACTCCACCAGGTAGGCCCCAGATCTCAGTTTTTTCACATCTTTGAACCCGATTGTGCAAACGGATTGAAAACCCTTCTGTATTGCGAACGGAGACAGCTTGCCTAGTGGCATAGCCGGATCCGCCCCCTCTACAACCAAAAAACGAGGCCAGGCCCCTTCTACCCCCGATGCACAAGCTTTCTGTCTCGTGTCCATGTCACTGTCCGTGTCCGAGTCCGGTCCGTCATCACGCAGTCGTCGTTTATTTGTGGAAGCCATGTTATTAATTTATGAATTCATCCCCCCTGCTCCCCACCCACCACGGAGTCCAACAAGGGGATGCGTCCAAGCGGAAAATCCAGCAAGGGAGCGCACCAGGGCTACAGGGGGGATATACACCCAGACAATCCCGCACTGCCACTACGGTTTTGTTCAAGTTTGACCCATGAGCCGCAGCCTTCTAGCAGAGCTAGGGCAATACACGACCAGCCGCTTGACTGACGCGGGCCACGCCAGCCTCCCGTCTAGGAGAAGTCCGGGCCAAAGAGGTGTGTTAGTGTGAGGGACCGCAGTCCCTCAGTGACCTCAACCTCCAGGATCCCATTCTCCCCCGACACGGGTTGCCCTGCACGGCAAACGCAGGGGGCCAAGAGAAGGCCACAGAGAAAAAGAAGGGTAGAAAAAGAAGGAATGATGGGGAAAAAGAAGACAGGGAAAGTCCGGTAAGGCAGAAGAAAGGGAGTCAAAACTGCATAGTACACTGGGAGAATTTAAGGGTGAAGAGAATATAGGTGAAAGGACCAATAAGACAGAAACAAGACAAAAGAGAAGAAAAAGGGGTAGGCAACTTGGTCACCCAGCCAGAGAGAGGCATGGGGTCCACCCCCGGCGCGCGGAGCCGAGCCCGTGGGGGCTTATGGGTGAATACTCAGATTCTTATTGATGCTTTACACAAGAGAATGAAATATTAAACTGACTAAAAAAACATAATTTTTTAAACAAATCCACATGAATTATGATAATTGAGATATCATGTGTCAGTAACTGTACCTGTCTGGAGAAAGTATCCACGGAAACCGACGGTGCAGCTTCCTTTCCCGCCAGATCTTGTGATGACGATGATATCCCCTTTGCCCTTGCCAGGTCCTGTGCGTGCGATGATCTTGCTGGGAGACTTCCACTCCGCAAATAACGTACAGTCCATTCCACATATCTTAAGTCCTGCAGTATCAACGACATACACACACACAAACTATTATTTAACTTAGTAATTTAATTTCACAAGAAAAACTGGGACACAAAATAAGCTATATTGCTTGTTCTAAGAACTGAACAGACCTCACCATATTATTTATTCTGCATAAATATATCTGGGGAAAGAAAGATGGTAGCCTATGCACTCTCACAACATAATCTGATTTACACCAGGAGCAACAAAAAGAGCAGACTCTCAAAAAGGCAATACCAAATATATTAAATTGGCATTTATACAAGTTGAAATCCTCATAAATTAATCAAAAGAATATTTGAATTTTCTTTCTTTTCTTTTTTTATAACTATCTTTGTTATGTGTTGATGTTGACTTTTTAAAAACTATTCATGAACCATCTCACTTTTTCTTACCCCCCTGCCAATTATCACTGTCTTGTTTCTTCAAACGTAAGTTAAGTACTACCAAACTCCAAAGATTCATGCCTGTGTCACCGTGTTCAACCTAAAAATTAATTTAATGTTAAGTGGACAGCCAAAACGTAGGCTGGAATTAAAAGTAATACCAAGAAACAACATTATACAACAGTTGTATATTACATTACCAGGATAACTGCCCAAACCTATAAGGTCTTTTGGATCTTGTCCAAGATTTTCTCCCCTGATGGTGATGCGAGTTCCAGGTGGTCCCTCCTTGGGTGAGACTCCAGTCACAAGGGGCTGACTCTTGGGTGCCATAATGTTGGATTAAAGATGCTCACTGATGCTTAATGCTCCAGATATATTTCTGTTCAAGTGCAGCTATGTGGCAAGGTCCGTAGTTATTCACTCATCTGCATTTCTGCGCAGATAATGTGGACTGCACACAAAGACACAGACACAAATATAATGTTACATAAGGACAAAGGCATATATACAGAGTGCTGGACAGGTAAAAAAAGAAAACAAGTAACATGTTTCCCGTGTTAGGTTTGATGATTTCTCACAGGTATTACTATTAGTAGATTACTATGTCATTATATTAGTCAAATTGCAATCTAACCACCTCGAGGCAGCTGAAGCCCTATCTCATCAATCAGTGATCACAAAGCTATATTTGTTAACATAAGGTACCTGCTTACCCAATTTCCCATTTGATCAACAAAATCGATATTTCCTGTAAAATTCTATTCCCTGATTTTAAGTCTATTTCTGGGATATATCTCATGGTGTGTGGTTGATATATCACAGAGCACAATGTCTTGCTCTGACTGTAGTTTGTTTTACTATAATGTTTATAAAAAATATGCCCTGTTAGGTCGGGCACTGAAAATACACCCAACCTTTCCCGGAGTGTCATAAAAGGCGACTAACAGTGGTGATGTCTGCAAGGCATCACTGGGTAAAAGTCTTTTACACAGAAGTCTCCGGACAGCACAGAGGAAACTCATGTTACCTTAGGTTCAACGACCAAGTGCTCAGGGCCAAGGCTAGCCACAGTGTACTCATGGATTTTGGCTGTGGCCAACAGCCTGGAGAGGATTTGGCCCCACTATCAATGGAAGATTTTAGGTTTCAGCAAACTGCGCTGAAAAGGCCTAAGTGAAACAATGCCCGACAAAGGCCACAAGCTTTATTTCAGCAGGAGAGATGACAAGCACGAACATGGTGTTGGATTCTTGGTCCACAAAAACATTTTAGCCACTGTTATAGGTTGCCGCCCAGTCTCCAGTAGACTCATTACCATACGTCTGAGAACAGCCCCTTTAAACATTACCATCAGCCAGGCCTATGCATCAACATCAGACTATGACAACAGCGAAGTCGAGGATTTTTATGAACACCTGCAGGCTGTCCTTGACCAAGTGCCAAAGAAGGACATAGTTATAGTACAAGGCGACTGGAATGCCAAGGTTGGCCAAGATGCGTACACCAACTGGGGAGACACATGTGGACCCCACTGCAACAACGAGACAAATAACAGAGATCTGAAACTCTTGGAGTTTGCTAGATACAACAATTTAATACTGGCAAACATGCTTGGTCTCCACAAAGATGATGGACCTGTCACGGTCCCAGCAGAGAGCTTCACAGCAAGATTGACTACATCACTGTCAAGAAACGCTTCAGATCAAGCATCAACATTGGCAGAACACGCACTTTTCCAGGAGCAGACATCGGAAGTGATCATGATCTCGTGATTATGAATTCCCACCTCACATTGAAGAGAGAAAAAACACAACAAAGTGTACCAGACTAAAGTTCGACCTGGACAAACTGCAAGACCCAGAGGTGGCAGAAATATTCCAAGCCACAATTGGAGGGAAATTTCCACCACTGCTCATTTTGAGAGCTGATGATGTAGAGGTCAATATCATGACCACCATCTTCAACTCAGCTGTGACAGATGCCGCCACTGAGATCCTAAACCGTGGATCACACCTGAATATTTGGACCTGTGTGACAAACAAAGAGAGATGAAAAAGAAAAAGAACACCTCACAGGGAGCTGATGCCTACCGAAAAATCAACAATTACATCCAAAAAGGCATGCAAACAGCAAAGGAGAAATGGATATAAAATCAATGCCAGGAAATACAGCCTGAGCAAGAACAACAGAAAGAAGGCCTACCAGACTGTGAAGTGGCTGACAAGTGTCTCCACGCTCCAAAGCAAGTCTGGCATATGCCTTAAAGAAGAACAAGAATTTGATAGATGAACAAAGTACTGCTCTGAACCTTTACAACCACACACCAAACAGAGACCCATCAGTTCTGGCATGTTCCAACGTAGACCCATCAGTTCTAGCGTGTTCCCAGAACAGAGAAGAAGTTGAAATCCTCCCAATTCTTTTAGAAGAATTTGAGGTGGCAGTGCAATTGCTGAAGAAAGGGGAGTCAATGGGAATGCACAACATACCCGCAGAATTTCTTCCAGCAGGAAGAGAAACGATGATTGACCCCTTTACCATTATCTGTAACAAGATCTGGCAGAGTGGGGAGTGGCCTACACCATGGGCCCAGTCATATGTAATCACTCTTCCCAAAAAGGGTAACCTTCAGGAGTGTGAAAATTACCGTACCATAAGCCTCATCAGTCATCCCATCAAGGTCCTCCTGAAAATAATACTCAACAGGTTGATACACCAAGCTGAACAGATCATAGCTGAGGAACAAGCAGGATTCGGGGCAAGGCGAAGTACCATTAAACAGATTTTCAACCTCAAAATAATCTGCGAGAAATACCTACAGCACCAACATCTAGATCATGTGTTTTTAGACTTCAAGGAAGCCTTTGACCAAGTCTGGCATGCAGCTCTGTGGGCTACCATGAGAGTGTACAACATCAGCCCTGAAATTATTGGAGTCATCAAAAGCATGTATTATTGACAAGGCTACCAGTGCAGTCCTCCACAACAACACCATCAGGAACTGGTTCAGAACAACAATCGGCATGAGAGTCAAGGATGCCTACTCTCTCCAACACTCTTTAACATCTGCCTTGAGCGCATCATGTCAGATGCCCTTTGCAGATCATGAAGGCACAGTTAGCAAATGGGGCAGAGCAATCTCCAAACTCCATTTTGCAGATGACATTGATGGATTGGCTGGTGAGGAACAAGAACTTAAACCGATGGTACAGAGGCTTGACACCACCTCCAGAGCCTTTGGAATGGAAATAGGTGCAGAGAAGACCAAAATGATGACCAAAAACACCATTAGGATTAACGCGGACATCAAAGTCCAAGGCCAATCCCTCAACTCAGTGAATAGTTAAAATATTTAGGAGCCATTGTATCCGACAATGTGTCCCGACAGGAAGTCCTCTCCAAGGATCGCACAAACAACTGCTGCCATGACAAGATTGAAGCCCATTTTGAAAGACTGGACCATCAGTCTACACTCCAGGATAAGATTGCTCCCTTGTCATCTCCATCTTCCTATATATTGCAAAACATGGACCCTCAGCCCCAATGACTTTCAAGTTACGGGATAGGATAGGACAAAATATAGGATTATAGAAAATATGGGATGCGCTGTGGCCGAGTGGTTAGCGCGTTGGCTTGCGGATCTGAAGGTCCCGAGTTCCAGCCCAGGCCGGGGCATTGTGTTGTGTCCTTGGGAAAGACACTTTACTCCCGTTTCCTACTACTTTCGGATGAGAGTATAAACCGAGGTCTAGTCTGTGTCGCATGCATTCCATCATAACGGACTTTAAAGATCCTGATGCTCATGTCCTAGACGGGTGAGTGCCGGTGACAAGAACACACCCAGCATGTACCTTGGGTGAAGCGCTTCACTTGGGGCTGCTGTACTTTCGAAAATGAAAGTGCCCAAATTTCACCTCGGTAATAATAAAGTTGTTAAAATTACAAATAAAAATGTAAAAAAACAAATGCTTTTCTTTATTTTAAGTTATTATGATTTGAGTCAATTTGACCACATTGTAATTCGTGCAGGCTAGAAAAATTACAAATATTGACATAATAACAATACTCGGCTAATAATATAAATGTAGAACAACATGAGAGACAAGAAAGTCAACATCTGTGAGTGGAGTGGGAGGGGTCTGCATCCATGATCAATGGAGGGTACTAATTAGAGGAAATTTATTTTTAGCAAACTGTTGTGATCTTCAGTTAAAAATAATATTGATTGCATAATTGCATTTAAAAATCACAACTTTACATATTATAAAATGACAGGGTTTCGAAGAAACTCTGTACTTACGTTTCAGGCAGTCGGAAAATGTGATTATAGATTCTGGACACTTACTGGAAGCAGACGGTCTTCCATTTTCTTGAGTTCCTACAAGTACAAGGGACATCACTCACTCAGACAACCCTTGGTAATGGCTGCGTCCTTGGTGAGATCCACGCTTGCAGGATGTCAAATTTTGAGATTACTTCGTCCTGCTTTGGTCTTGTCACAAGGTACGTAGTACAACATTGCAAGCAATAAATATCTTATTCACATTATATCTTTTTAATTTTGTTTACGAATGAAAATGTGGAGTGGCTCACATGCCCAGAGGCTCGTAGGCCTCACTGAGTCACTACAATACTCTGATAATAAGTAGTACTAGTAGTAGTACTAGTAGTGATATTAAAAGTTACAAAGACGAAAGAAGAGATTTCCGAGTCTGTGAGTGATTGCAGTAGACTACTGAGTAATGAGTAGTCCTGCTTCTAGTGCTTGATCATAGATGCACTGTCCTTATATAGAAAGTATATACGGTCAACATCTGCACCCTGGATATTATTGGAAGAAGTATAGTTATTTCAGTTTTATTTTAAGAGTTTTATATGCTCATATGATATATATTTCGACCAACATTCTCCTGTTACTTATGACATTTTTCAGTGGAAAGCCGACGTGGAGTGAAGAGGTACATGCAGGCATACTTGAAAGAGCTGTACAAGAAACGTCTGCTTGCAGGACCAGAAAAACTGCGTCACCGCTCAGAATGGATTAATTGGTGAGACATTATAATGGCCTCATGAAGATCTTGGAAAAGTATCCCGTGTTAGTCACGATAAAGAACCACACTTCCTTCAATGCTAGGAATAATTAAACATGAAAGAATGTAAAAGTTGATGACGTTGTCTGCGAGGAAACCATTATACCTCTGCTGGCGTTAACTTGGTTGTTTTTTGTTTCTTTTTTTAAATATAACTACAGTTCACTGTAAGGAATTAATGGGATATCCTTCCTCACTTTCTATCAGCACTTAGAAAATATGTTTGGTAGAGATACGTACAGGTGTGTTACTTGAGGATTTATGTTTCAGGAATTATGATGCTGAAATTTATGATTTCAGAAATTATGAATATGATGCTGAAATTTATGATTTCAGGAATTATGATGCTGAAATGTATGATTTCAGGAATTATGATGCTGAAATGTATGATTTCAGGAATTATGATGCTGAAATGTATGATTTCAGGAATTATGATGCTGAAATTTATGCATTTGGAAAGCGTCTTGGAGAAGACTTCACTTCTGCTTCCCTGCAAACAGCATTTACTCACAAGTATATATATATATACACACAGTACTGCAGTTTTGTTTATCTTTCTTGCAGGGTTATTGAATTAAATTCTCACCAAGGCAGACTTTTTGTGTATTCACCCCTTCTCTTCTTCACATCTGATGAAACTTGTAAGGTTTCACTGAATTGTGTACTCTATTATTAAATTTATTTTACAGACAAATTTTAGTTTAATTTTATGTGACAGGCTAGTGAACATATGTTGACTACTGCAGTAATGGTTTTGGCTGGACCACTAGTCTGGCAGGCAGGTTGAAAATTATGTCTTTTACCACCCTGATCATTCATGATACAAATGTCATGATAATAAAGCCACATTGTACTTATCTCAGCTTGTGCTTAGCTTACCAGATGGCATTTGTTGTTGCAGATCTTACATAGAAAAAGAAGAGAAACGAAGAGTGGAGCTGGGTATTGACGTGGCCTCTGCCCCACTTGGGTTGACAGATAACTCCCAGTTTTCTCAGCAAGGTACTTTCTTCTTCTTCTTTTTCTTCTTCATTATCAAGGACTGGTTTGAATGTGTGTGTTTGTGTTTTTGTTGTTGTTGTTTTTGCGTAATGAGCATGAACTGTTTTTGTGGAGCACTATGCAAAACTACATCATCCATGGAAGAGTTTTCTGCATGTGTGCTGGTTAAAACTGATAGTGGGTAGCCCGAGTGCCCAGAACAAAAGCAGCTTCTAAAACTATGTTTATGGCGGACATTGCCAAGCAATTGTGTGCTGTGCGTTCCACAAGGGTTCGCATGGTAGGACTCCAACAAAGGAATCATTGGAGGGAATACTGCACAACCAGTGCCAGGCTTTGAGAAAAAAACTTTTGAAAAGGGCAGGATAACTGTTCTGGAACAATCCCCCAGCTTCACTGTCCCCATCTCACCCCACCCAACCTTCACCCCAGCACAGAAGAGGAACATTTTACTCTATATTTTTGCTGATCTTATTCAGCACTGTGTCAACTCTGGAGAGGAATCTTTCACTGTTGTATGATCTTAAGATCTTGAATGGTGATGAGAATGACCAAAAGTAAATTAATGGCTGTATTGCTGAAAATGCATTTAATGAAATTATAAACAAAGGAATTTCAGTTTATGCTTTTATAAATGTGTGATGTGATAACTATAAATGATGAAAGTGCTGTGATTGAATTCTGTGTTGCGGATTAATTAAATTCAGTAGAGATGTAAAGGGGGTTTGTGTAGCTAAGAAAATATGAATGAATCTGAAAATCTACAGTACCTTTGATGTAATTATTAGGTTTTAAGCAGTGCTTTTTTGACTCGCATGTTTAGTAATGTGAATCTATGTACTCACCCCACAAAAAACAAATTCCAGATTTTTGCAAACCTATGCAAGATGAGTCCTAAATAGCCCAGAAATGATATAAAAAATATATCCATCCGTCTGTCCGCCATCCGCCTGTACACCAACTTTTTAAGTGGCCAAGTACTCAGAATCTATTTCAATTATCACAACCAAATTTGGTAAGACGGTGTATATCCATAAAACCTCATAAATGATCAGTAAACAAATGGCTTCACTTCAAGGTCAAGGTCACAGGGTCACACCAGCTCAATTCCTATGTGAACAGCACTATTTAGTGCCTCCACATTTTGCTTGCTGCGGGCTATTTATAGCTTGCCTGCACCCTCCCTTCCAGTGAAAGGAAAGGAAGCATCGGCGAAGTTATTTATAGCTAGCCTGGCTGACCTAACCTCTAAATCTAAAAAGCTTTTGTTGAGTCGCTGTGGGGTCATCAAATGTTAGTCACAAAATGAAAATTTTTCAACAAATTTCACTTGTTTTTTCTAGGTTATTAATATTGAACTTATTTCTTTGATGCATGATAGATATTAATGAGAAACACATACTATGCAAATTTGGCCCCGCAGGGCTTAGCATACAAAATCAGTCCTAACTTCATTGAAGTCATCGAAAGCCTGTATGACAAGGCTACCAGTGCAGACCTCCACAACAGCACCATCGGGAACTGGTTCAGAACAACAATTGGCATGCATCAAGGATGACTATTCTCTCCAACACTCTTCAGCATCTTCCTGTATCGCATTATGTCAGGTGCCCTTGCAGATCACGAAAGCATACTCAGCATAGGGGGTAGAACAATCTCCAACCTCCATTCTGCAGATGACATTGATGGAATGGCTGAAGAGGAACAGCTGGTACAGAGGCTTGACACCACCTCCAGAGCCTTTGGAATGGGAATAAGTGCAGAGAAGACCAAAATGATGACCAACAACATCAATGGCATCAACTCGGACATCAAAGTCCAAGGCCAATCCCTCAACAAAGTGCATAGCTTCAAATATTTAGGAGCCATTATATCAGACAATAGGTCCCAACAGGAAGTCCTCTCCAGGATCGCACAAACAACTGCTGCCCTGACAAGGTTGAAGCCCATTTGGAAAGACAGGACCATCAGTCTACACTTCAAGGTAAGGCTACTGCGCTCCTTTGTCATCTCCATCTTCCTATAACACTTGCGAAACATGGACCCTCACAGCAGATCTACAACGAAGAATACAAAGCATGGAGATGATGTGCTACAGAAGACTCCTGGGCATTTCCTATACCCAGCACATCACCAACAACAAAGTCCAACAGACCATCACAACTTGATAACATGCTCACAGTGGTGAAGAAACTGAAACTCCGATAGTATGGCCAGGTCACCAGAGCATCAGGCCTTGCAAAGACCATCCTGCAAGGAAGAAGAAGAGGAAGACAAAAATAGAGGTGGGAGAACAACATTCAAGAATGGACTGGCTTGGCACTGAAGAAAGCCATGATGGTTGCTGAGGACAGAGAAAGATGAAGTACGCTGGTTAAAGGATCATTTTTTGTGCCCCAACAACTTTCAAGTTTTTTCTTGGCAGTCATTTTAATGTTATTTTCCTGTTGGGGGTGCTGGTATTTTCTGTATAAATATATTCTGTGGAAATTTAGTGCATTAAATTACCACTGTTTGTGTCATTCTCATTTGTTTTTTCTGGTTGAATACAACAGGTGAAGCAGTAGCATCCCGCTACATCAAGGCATACCTGCGCCATCTCTACCCTGCTATGTTTGAGGAGGCTGTCTTGTAAGTCCATTCATTTTGATTGCTCCAAGTCAGTTTAAAGGATATTTTAGACATGTTTATTTGCCATCAAATTTTTTAGTGTGTCAAGATATGTTGGTTTCATTCTGGGGCTGGACTACACTAGGTAAGAGAAAAAAAAGGCTGTTGGGGAGAGAAGCATTAGAGACTTCCTTTTTTGTTAGGGCCAGCTTTTTGAGGTGAGGATGGTACACATCTCCTGTCTCTCTCAGTGATGGAGACAGAGTGAGTGAGTGATATTGATGGTATTGAGTCTTTTCATTATTTTCTGTTTGTTAATTTTTGGGATGAAATGTGTAAATTTTTTATACTTTTTATTTTTATTTTCAGGGCCATACATGACCACCTTATGTCTGAGAACTCACTGTCCTTTGTGGCAAGGTGCCTCGGCATTGGAGACTTGGTGTTGTGTGCTGTAAGTATCGTTTAAGATGTATTGGAACATTGTATAATATGACAGGTCATACGTACTCAGGGGTCATTGATTGATTGATTGATTGTTGCTTTAGGTCCAGCGGACTCTTCCGAGCCAAATCAGGACTGGACAACCCCCAATCTGCATAAAAGATCTGCCGAAACAACCCTAGTGGGAAAATTGAATGCCCTCCACCGGCCAGTAACTTTACAATAAAGACATCCCACGCAGGGGACGGCTGAGGCTTTACCCCAACTACTCGAACACCCGGTTACAAAAACAAAATAGAATACAAACATCATTATAAATCATCAACAAAACACATACATATAAAATGCCTGTAGTGCTAAATAATACAATCATAGGAAGCCCTAGTGACCACCCGGCAGAAAGCGTCCAACACTCCCAAGCTGATCCAACAGACCTCATACACAAACAAGGAGTCTTGTCCAGGAAGAGTTTTCAAGAAAAAAGGTAGGTCATTGATCTAGCGAAGAAGAAGATAGTATAGCAGAGTGATAGGACAGAGCAGGAATGGGAAAGAGTAAATGAGGAATACAGCGACAGTGGGAATTTAAAGCACTAAAGTTCCATAAAGTGGGGATACTATTTATACTGAAAACCCCCGGCACTCCAACGGGGGTACTGTTGCCGCAGTGAATCTGTCTTGCCTACAAAGGAAAGACAGGTTTTCAACTGGGGCTTTCACTTTTCCCTATATAGGTTTGAACAATCTACAGTGGCAAGATTGCTCATGACCCCAAGGGGTACTCAGGGGTCATGATTGATCCTCAAAATTTATGGTGCCCATGGGCATGGTTTTACTTGAAAAAAATTGTATAGACCTTACACCCATCCCTCCCCTCTTGTCCCCCCTGCCCCCATCCCTGTTTACACTAGTGGAGTTTTAACTTTGTGATTTTACTGCAGACATTAGCATATATACTCATCTTTTCACTACTGGGCCATGGGCACACATCTTCTTGTCAGTGGATGCAATAACTCTGTAGTGAAAGGACTAGCTTGACACCAACCTAATGATATTATTTTTATTAGATAAGATAAGATAAGATAAGACAACTTTATTATCTTTTACAAGAAATTACATTGTGGTGTACAATTACAATCAACAAGGAATAAACATCACAATAATAATAACAACAATCATAATGACAATGAGGATAAAAATGCACAGTCACATATGAATAGAATTACACTTATGCATGCTAACATTAAAAAAATGTGAAATGAGATTATTTTGGGCAAACAAAACACACACACACACACACACACACACACATGTCATTTATTAAGTAATGAGACAGCCTTTGGAATAAAACTGTTTTTCATTCTGAGAGTTCTGACCCTTGGTGTTTGGTAGCGCCTTCCAGAAGGCAGGAGCTGGAAGTGGTGCGCAAGCACATGAGTGCTATCCAGAACAAAGCAAATAGCTTTCCGCACAACACGTCTTTCATACAACACCTGCAGACTCTCTTGTTTCACTCCCACAACCCTCCCACAGACGTTCACTACTCGATCCAGAATACGTTTGTTTTTTACACACAAACTTCCATACCAGCAGATAAAAGAAAAGGTAAGAACGGACTCAATGAAAGAAGAGTAAAAGGTCTGAAGGATGCGGCTACTGACTTGGAGATTTCGAAGTTTTTGAAGGCAGTAAATTCTAGACTGACATTTTTTGTGTATGGCCTGGGTGTTTGCAGTGAAGTTCAGTTTCTCGTCAATGATGGTTCCCAGGTATTTGTATTGGGTGACTCTCTCGACTGTAACACCATCAATGACAAGGTCTGGAATGAGAGTGTTGTTTTTACGAAAGTCAATGACCAGTTCCTTAGTTTTCTTGACATTTAAGTCCAGATAGTTTTGTTTGCACCAGGAGCTGAACCTATCAACTGCAGAGAAATACACAGCATTTGAATTGGACAGGTCCACAAGGGCAGAGTCATCCGAGTACTTTATGACCGGTGAGGCATCAGTTCCTCTGCAGTCGTTTGTGTAGAGCGTGAAAAGTACCGGAGAAAGAACCGTACCCTGAGGAGCTCCTGTGGACGTTTGTTTGAGAGATGAGACAGCAGAGTGAAAGCGGACAACCTGAGATCTGGACACAAGGAAGTGAATGATCCACAGGACGAGTCTAGGAGGGACAGTGTAAGACAAAAGCTTCTGAGCCATGAGGTGTGGCTGTATGGTATTGAAAGCAGAAGAAAAGTCTATAAATAGAATGCGGACAAAGGAACCAGAGGTCTCTAAGTGATCATACGCATTGTGGAGAAGCGTCAGAGTAGCGTATTATTATTTAAGTTCCTAAAGGTTGCCCCCCCCCCAAAAAAAAAAACTGTCGCTACCCAGGTTGATCTCTGTTTCAGGATTTTCCCCCAGAGAACTCGACACTGAAGATGAGTTTCTTGGCTGTTGTGGGCGCACTTCAGAACGACCAGGTATATCACTATTGCATCATTTGTAGAAGTAAAAATCTGTAGCAATAGGAGAAAGTGAATGTCAAATTTGTTGTAAGTGTGTTTTGTTTTCATGTGCCAATGACGACTTTAAATCTGTATGGATTGGGCAAAGCATTATCAAAATAAACAAATTTATTTGAAATTTGACTCTAATTTAATTGCAACTTGATTTACATGTGACAGAGTGTAGAAAAGGCTGAATGCATTGTGCGTGATCTGGTGCTGGCCCAGCTGAACGGCAGAGATTTCAGCAACCTGTGGAGCCCTGTTAACCCAATGGGAGTGCTCTCTGCAGTACTGGCATCCCAAGACAGGGGTGCACCGGAACCTAGGTGGGTACATTGGCTGGCAAGGCTGTACAAAATGGTGATCTAATCTCACACCCATGAAATGTTCACATACAAAGTTAATATTCTATGATATTTCAAATTCTGCAAAAACATAGCCTATACCACCATAATCCATAATAAGATAGCTGTTGAAGCTCATTTCTCTTCATTATTATACGATTATTACTGGAACAGATTGTCAGTTTATTTCAAATTTCATCGCAAGTGTAGAGTTAACTAATTTTTATGGCTTTTGTACAATAGAGAAAGTTAATGCATGCTGGTTTTTCCTACATAAAGATTTGACCTTTGTATTTGCTTAAATGAATATACTCCTTTTCATGTTTAATTGTTGGATTGCGTTTGTTTACCTGCATGTTTGTTAAATTGTAATTTCCTTTTCCGTTCAGTCCACCTTAGTTGCCAAATTTATGCCCCATTTTATTAAATTGTGTTCTGCCTTTGTTATAGGTTGCAGTGGCAGGCAGGTCAGAGGACAGCAATGGCCATGTTTCAAGTTGGCATCTACAGCGATAAGCAGCTTGTTGGACAATGTAAGTTATAGTATGCTTATTGGAAAACACGAACCAAAAAAATAGCTGCTTTGAAATACTGTGATAATGTTACATCAGTTGTTATGATTCATTACCATTTGTTTTACACCATTTTGTTTGATACAGTGTTGGACGGTGCGGCAAAATTAGTACTGATATTTTATGCTTGTACAAGTTTTTTTCTACTGATAAACTAGTTGCTATTACATTGCCATGGAAAACACCACCCCAAATTAAGGTGTCATTATTATTAAATTCAGTTGACTGCCAGTGAGTAATATGCATACTTTCTTACTAATAAACCTTACTGATCTCTCAACGCCCCATGCTTTATTGGTATTTGGGGTTACTGCCCAAACACTAATAATACGCAAAAATATTGTAACACCAATTCTTCTATTTGTTGTGCAGCTGCTGGAGAAACATTGGCAATCGCTGAAGAAATGGCTGCCCTGAATTCACTACAGCGTATAATGAGAGTGACCGATACACGCACACCACTGAAATTTCAAGCAGAAGGGGACAGGATGAATTTAGATTATGACAAAGAAAATGTGCGCGTTGAAGAACTTGTGAAAAAATTCAAACCTGGAAGCAGACAAATTTCATCTTCATGAATCGTATCAGGAGATAAAATTGGAGATTTTGTTTCAGAAAGGAGAGGGAAATATGTGTGTTATTGTGATGTTTGCTTAGGGAAAAAAACAAAGTTAATTGTTTGTGTGAAAGTTCTCCAATAATGCCTGCTCAGGATTAGCCTTTATGACCATTGTCCATACAAAACCTCTTATATTGGCTTTCGTTGATTTTCACCTTCTTGTAGCCTTTGATTTATTGAAAATCGTGTGTCAAAACTGCCTGCATTTTGAATGGGCTTTGGTTTTAAAATGTTTCAAAAACTTGTATGTCATTCTCTACGTATGCAGGACTGGGAAACCAACAGCTTGGGTTTATTTTTAAAAATAAAAGGAGATTTTAATGTTTTGAAAACTTTGTTTAAAAAAAAAAATGTTTTACCCTTTGTTGTCCCTTTTTATTGGGAAATTTTGATACATTTGGTGTTGCAAAATTTTCTCAAAAAATACAACAAAAAGTCTGATAAATTATCCATGGATCAAGTATGTTCAGTGACAGTATTGGTAGTCTGTTTGCAGACTTGAATACTTGGTTGCTGGTGAATAGCATTGTAAAAATTATTCCGATTAATTATTTTTTAGCAATTATTTGCCAAGCTATAGAAGAATTAAGATCACAAGTGTAACAGTGAGAGTTTGTGTATGTATGAATGTGTTTATGTATTGCGGGGCAGGATGGTCTTGTATATGTGTGTGTGCATGTGGAGTGATGGGAGAAATAATTAGTTCGTGTGTACATACATGAGAAAAAAAGTGTTAGCATTGTAATAAGTCAAGATGCTGGATGCATGTTACATGCTGTTGTATTTCTTTCTTCTTTTTTTTAAAATGTTTGGTAAATGTTTTCATTTTGTTATTATGATACATTTTATTAATAAAACTGTAAGAAAAGTTAATGTTTGGAAAATGTGTTACTTTGTCTTTATTTTTATTGCCTGTGTAGCAGAATTTTGATATAGTTACTGCAGCATTTGACATCCTATGCCTACCATCTTGTATACTATCTCTACTAAAATTTATTTGTGTAGGTAATAATAATAACAATAATAATAATAACGGGTTTTTATATAGCGGGTACTCCAGCCTACGACCAGACTCACTGCACTTTACATAGTCATTACATAAAAAATACATGCACTCGATCAAACATCGCTTTTGCTACGATAAACCAAAAGACGGAACAGTAAAAGTAAGAACTATTTACAACTATGTACACAAATGACAAAAAAGACAAAAAATAGAATAGCAAAAACTTATTCACAGCTATTTATATGCCCGGACAGACCCAGGAAAGGAAAACAGTATAAATATTTACAGCCGTGTACACACTTACAGATCAGACAGAAACAAAAGAGGAGAGAGTGGCAGCGGGATACAAATCAGTCTGAATAATGCAGTTTGAAGAGGTGGGTTTTGAGGGCCTTTTTGAATGCCTGTGTTGATTGTATGTTGCGGATATGGGGGGAAGGGGATTGCACTGCTTGGGTGCAGAGTAAGTGAATGCACGTTGGCCGTATGTCTTAGTGCGGGTGACGGGAACCTTGATTGTGCGAGTGTCAGCAGAAGATCTTAAAGTGCGTGAAGGAGAGTAGACAGACAGTAGATCAGCAAGGTAGGAAGGACAAGAATCTGTGAAGAAGTTGTGACAGAGAACAGAACACAAGCCTCTGCATCTGGTGGCTGTTGTCCATGCAAGGTCAAGGTTAGAAAATCCTGTTCCAGCTAGCGCTTTGATGAGCTCTTGAGCTGGAAAAGCGCTGTATAAGAACATGAAATAAATAAATGAAACATCCAATAATTTATTGTGAGATGAAATTTGTTTGTATAAAGAGTGTGAAAAAAAAGTGTTGAGAAGAAAACTAAGTGTTGTTTATTTTTGTTTAGTTTTAGTTCGTTTTTTTTTTTAAACTGCAGAGGATGTTTTGCATACACACCACTTCAATGCAGTTTGAAACTTTGTAAGATTGAACATATAACAAATCTTTGTCCTTGCTCCATTTCAAGTAATAAATACATTTTAAAACATGGTTTGAAAATGCAACTGTTCTTTTAGTCTGATGGAAATCTGTAGCTAATAAAACCTACAACTACATTTCTGCATCTTGTGCCTATTAAACCCAAAAAGGTCAAGGCTAATAATGTGGACTTCCTGTTCAGTGCACGTGTACCTACTGTGTTGTCCAAAGTCCGAAAGCTGCACCGCATACGTTTTCATTTTCGAATATTATCAATTCAGGGATTGTTCTTATTTTGGTTGTTATTTCCCTATTATGAATTCCTGTTCAATATATTTGTAAGGTGTGATATGCGATCAAAGTAGGCCTATCAGTTGAGCAGATATAAAATTGGTAGGTTTGCTTTGTTGCTAGCATGTTAGACCACAGGCTGTGAAGTATCGTGTTTCGTAGGCCTAGCAAAGACGAGACCACATCCTGTGGTTAGGCCTACTATTACGTGTCTTTTGCTCTTATGAAGCAGTCCGCTGGACCCTATAAACATTGAATATCTAATCTAATCTTGCTCTTATGACTAGGCTTATATCAGTGTGCACAGCCTAAGAGGAAAAAAGCAACAAACTTATTGTGTTATTATTTTAAAGCCTCTAATGATGTCAAGCAATCAGACAAGAGTAGTAACAGTGACGTTTACAGAAGATGGAATAGCAGTCATACGCATGCAGAATGGACAGAACAGAATAAACACAAGATTTTTTACCGACTTCCACGCTTGTTTGGATGAAGTAGAACAGTAAGTGCAACTTCTTCTACAATGATTCATATAATTATCACAATCATATTGTTAATGTTGGTTTCTCAAGCTACCAACTTGCAGCATCAAGTGCACTGTCAAACACCTCGGACAACAGTTTATTCGAGATCTGGTCAACCTGGATTTTGTCACCTTTCTTTGCAGAATGAGTGACCTGTTTAATGTATACGTGCTGTTCCAGTGACTACAGTAGGAGGGTGGGGAAGGATGGCAAGGAATTGTGGTGGGGGATGTGGGGATGGGTTGTGGACCTGTGTGTAATGCTCATATGTTGGTGAGTGCCAATAGCACCAACACAGCCAGCAGGACTGTTGTAGGTCCCTTCCCTTACCCCCAAACTCCATCCCCCCCAACACTGGATTGTGCTCAGTTATATGTGGTAATGTGCCTAAGGCTGCAAGTAATAATACAATAATAATAATAAGGATATTTATATAGCGCCTTTTCCCAGTGCACAATATCAATTCAAAGCGCAGTACTCACGCATTCATTCTAAACATCCGGCTTCATACAAAATAAAATCAGACACTTGCTAACGAATAAGAGACGAGGGAGGGAGGGAGAAGGGGAGAGCTAAGGATGGGTGATGAGGTGGGTGGACGATGATGATGGGAGGCAAGATCAGAAACATTTAAGGAAGAGATGAGTTTTCAAGTTGGATTTAAAAGTAGCTATGTTTGGAAAGCTGCGAAGAGAGAAGGGAAGAGAGTTCCAAGTTAAAGGGCCAAGTACTGAGAAAGATCGACGGCCAGCAGAGGAGAGTTTGTAGCGGGGTATGTGGAGCATGAGGGTGTCAGAGGAAGAACGAAGATTTCTAGAAGGCTTATAGAATTGAATGTTCTGGGAGAGGTAAGAAGGAGCTAAGCCATGGACGCACTTGTAACAAAAAAATAGCGATTTTGTAGGTAATTCTATGAGACACTGGAAGCCAGTGGAGTGAATGTAGAAGGGGAGTGATATGATAAGATTTTTTTTCCTTTTGAGAACCAGACGTGCAGCTGAGTTCTGAACACGTTGGAGCAGATAAATAGAAGAAGAATTAAGGAAGTCCAGCCAGGAGAGAGTTACAGTAGTCTAAGCGTGACAAAACAAGAGAGAAAATGAGTTTGACAGTAGCGTCAGTGGTCAGATGTTTGCGGACAAGACCTATTCTGTGGAGATGAAAGTTGCATGTTTGACGGGTTTTGCGTATGAATTCTGACATGGAGAGGTTGTTGTCAAGAACGACACCAAGGTTTTTGACAGAAGATGACATAGGAAGAGTGGTCTGGCCAAGAGTGACAGTGTCTACAGAGGAAGAAGACAGGTTGTGTTTGGTACCTGTGAGCATGACTTCAGTTTTGTTTGCATTGAGTTGGAGCTTGTTGACTGTCATCCAGTTAGAAATGTCTTCAAAGCATTCAGAAGTTTTGGTCAGAATGGATGGAAGGTTTTGAGGAGTGTGACTGTTTTTTAGCTGTGTATCATCTGCGTAGAAATGGTGGAAAGTGTCGTGGTTTTGAATGACGTGAGACAGAGGAGATGTGTAAAGGGTTAAAAGAACAGGCCCTAGAACTGACCCCTGAGGAACACCGAAGACAAGTCTGGACGGTTCAGAGAGGTGGTTGTTGATGCAGACAGATTGAAAGCAATCAGTTAGGTAAGAGCGGAACCAGCTGAGGGCGCTGTCTTTTATTCCAAAAGAGTTCTGGAGACGCTGAAGGAGGATGGAGTGATCGATTGTGTCAAAAGCGACTGAGAGATCGAGAAGGGTCAACAAAGAGATTTTACCGGAGTCAGTGGCAGAGAGGAGGTCATTCACGATGTGAAGAAGAGCTGATTCAGTGGAGTGGTCAGGACGATAGGCAGACTGGAACGGGCAGAACAAGTTGTTGGAAGACAGATGATGGTTGAGCTGTTTCAGGACAACCTTCTCAAAAAGTTTGGATAGGAAAGGAAGATTAGAGACAGGGCGGTAGTAATTGGCGTCTGAGGTGGCTTGAGTCAGATTCAGCACCTTGAGCAGCTCTTGCGCTAGAAAAGCTCTGTGTATATATAACAACATAAAAATGTCATTTTAGAAAATGTAAACGATACCAATTAAAGATTCACTACATAAACTCAACTCCTGATAGAAAGCTTTTGCTGTCACCATCGAGATTCTTCCACCGAGCCACTATATAGCTACTGATACTGATTTTTATAAATACATATTTTTCTTTCTCCAGAAATTCCAAATGCATAGGTCTAATGACTACAGGAGAGGGCAAATTTTTCAGCAATGGCCTTGACCTTGATTGGTTGGCCCAGCAACCTGCTGGTGCAACCAAGGACCTTCTGAATGGACTTCATCGACTGTTAGCACGTCTGCTGATCTTTCCACTCCCGACTGTTGCTGCAGTGAATGGTAATAATCAAAGCTAATAGTATTACTGATGTAGTATATAGCGGAGTGGGCTGGGTGACTGCATGCATGCTCATTCTTGTGAGACATTGTCCCCCTTGAGGCTGCAAGT
Source organism: Oncomelania hupensis (assembly GCA_036898135.1). Lineage (NCBI taxonomy): Eukaryota > Metazoa > Mollusca > Gastropoda > Littorinimorpha > Pomatiopsidae > Oncomelania > Oncomelania hupensis. The sequence goes on along the minus strand of CM072519.1, from coordinate 10,528,660 downwards.
AGGAATTGCTTCCTTTTTTGTAAGTTTGGCCATGAACGTTTCATGAGGATGAGATCCATGGGTGAGTGTGTCCTTATGTGGCTGAGTGGTAAACGACTGGTCATGGTTGGAGAAATTGACCCCTTGAGGCTGGGAGAGTTTGCATCCCTTTTTGTAAGTTTAGCCATAAGTGTGTACTGCTGTGGGGATCAATGGGGACGTGCGAGAGCCCTTGGATTATGCAGAACAATACACCACGACACGTCTTCTCCCAACCTGGCCCATTGTCTTCTGCTGGGGAGGTCATGGTGTTACACTCCGTTTGATGGTGGTGTTTTCAATCAGTAGTAGTAGTAGTAGTAGATTCAGCCACAATGCGTGAATGCTCCTGATGAGTGTAATCTCGGATTCGATTATCCACGTAACCCGTTCAATCAGCATACAAGTCACTGAGTCTTCGTATGAAATGTTCCACTTTTATTCAGCACACATCAACATCTGCATACAATTCTCAACTCAACTCGACTCGACTCGACTCGACTCGACCACAACACAAAACAGTGCGGCACATATATAGCCTCTTTCTTCTCCCGAACACCCTGGATCAATCGCGTATGACGCAATTTACCCAATCGCTTCTAACTTCGTCATCACTGACTTACGTCATACATCTCTATACATTCCAAGAACGTTCTCAAACTTCGACATTTATCAGGAAGTTTCTATCGACAGTAAACACGCGAATCTAGAGAATTCTCTAATAATATCGATTAACAAAAACTACCAACGCTATACAAAGCTTCTTCTAACAACAACGCAAACTCAAATCAAAGGTAAATACACTCTATTATTGAATACTTTGCAAAACGAAACGATTAGATCTATCGTGCGCGCTTCAGACATACTATCCTTCGCGTTTCAACGTAACATAACCCCCCACTCAAGAAGAAATTTACCTAATTTCTTTCAACAACGTTGGAACTTAATGCACAAAGAAAGTTTTAATTCTGGACTTTCTGACTACTGTCAACGTTCTTCCATCCGCAAGTCTATCTGGATATTGTCAATGTTCACAGTTTATTCACACAAGGTCAATGTTTTTCATCTGCAAGTCTGTTTAGATATTGCCAATGTTCTCCACACAGTCAATATTCTTTCATCCGCCAGGAAACGACGCCCTCGTCCGTCACGGTTGTCATCGGCCCAGGGTCAAAGACAGTGATCTCATGGTCTTTCCTGGAGGACGCGTAGGGGGAACTGGACTCTCTGATGATGCCCATCCTCAGCATTTCATCGATGTCTTCCTTCAAGAATTCACGGGCCTTGAAAGGGATCGGGAAGGGTTTTGATCGAACGGGAATATTTGAAGTGAGGTGGACTTCATGTTCGACCAAAGTTGTAGAGCCTGGGACATCGCTGAAGCTATGGGGGAAACTCACCCATAAGGTCCTTGAGCTCATCTTTTGACCTTCCGTCAAGCGTGGTCCTAGCTTAACATCACCGATGCCTTCTTTGCTATGGAAATCTCCCAGTTCCAACAGTTCCTCGCTGTCAAAGCTGTCGTCGATCTCAGCTGCTGTTGCTGCGTGTACAGTCTCTGATGGCCTTTCCACGTACAGCTTAAGGAGGTTGGCGTGGTATATCTTGGAATGCTGGCCGACCTTCACCTTGTAGTCATTGATTCCCACCACGGTCTCCACTTCGTACGGGCCTTTCCACTGCATCAGCAACTTATTATGATCGGTAGGTAGCAGCACCAGCACTTTGTTGCCAGGTTTGAACTTCCTGTTTACAGCCCTACGATCGTAGTAGTGCTTTCCACAGTCTTGGGACTTCTTCAGGTTTTCTCTGGCTATCTCGAGAGTCTGCTCCAGCTTCTCCCGCAGCTCAAACACGTACTGGTAGCTGTTCTTCACCTCTGGGGTCTCTACTTCTTTCGTCCACAGTTCTTTCAGGATGTGCATCGGCCCTCGGATGGTTCTTCCGTACAGCAGCTCGAACGGAGAGAAGCCGGTGGACTCCTGCGGTACTTCTCTGTAGGCGAAAAGTAGGGCGTTGATGTAGCGATGCCATTGTCTGGGCTGCTCGCTGCACAGTTTCTTCAGGGTGGACTTCAGCGTAGCATTGAACTTCTCGACAAGCCCGTTGCACATTGGATGGTAGGGTGTCGTAGTCAGATGCCGGATGCTCAGCAGTCTGTTGACCTCCTTCATGCAGTCAGAGACGAACTGCGTCCCGAGGTCTGTCAGAATTTCTTCAGGCACTCCAAGTCTACTGAACATGTCCACCAGTGCCTCTGCTACAGTTTCAGTGTCAATCTTCTTCAGTGGCACTGCTTCTGGGTACCGAGTCGCATAGTCCACTAAAGTCAGTACCCACCGATGACCTTCTTCACTCGGAGGTCTTATTTCGCCGATTAAGTCTAAGGCCACCCTCTTGAAAGGTCGGTCGATCAGAGGCATCCTCTGCATAGGCACTTTCGGGACCCTTCCTCGAGGTATGGTCTTCTGGCAAATGTCACATGATCGGCAGAAACGGCTGACGTCCGCATGAAGTCCTGGCCAGTAGAACACCGCCTGGATTCTGTCCGACGTCTTCTTGATACCCAGGTGACCTCCCATGATTGAGTCATGCGCTACTTCCATCACCTGGCGCCTTAGGGGTGACGGTACCAATACTTGACGTAGTGGTTTCCCTCCGTTGACCCTCGGGTGCTGGAAGATTCGATACAGGATCTTGGCCTTCACCTCAAAATAGACCGTACCATTGCCTTTGGTCACGTGGTCTTGGCGGTTCCTGTACTTGTTTAAAGTGCTATCAGCTTCCTGGAGCTGGATCAGTTTATCTCTGTCCACGATGGCAGCTTTTGAGTTGTCGGCGACCTTCAGTGGCGTAGTCGTCTTGTCTCTCGTGGCCTGGGCCCTGGTTGTAACAGCACCGACGATCTCTGGTCGGCAGGGCTGAGCCGGAGTAGCCGCATTGTCCCGTAGCAGCTCTGCAAGGTCTCCATCGGGAAATGGCAATGGATCCTCCTCCGCAACTTCGACGCGTTGGGATGAGGCAGGACTCCACTCTGGATCGGGGTCGTCGGGTCGTCTCGCGCCGTCGATATTCCCGATCATCAAATCGTAAAGCGGCTTCTTCAGGCAAACTTCTTCTACTTCGCCTATGTAGAAAGGGGTGCTGACTTGAATCTTCGCAACTGGCGCTCTCACACATTTGCTGTCGGCCATAAGTGTCCATTTTGAATCGCCAGTGAACTGTTCTTTAGCGATTAGGTCTTCTCTGACGATGACCCCACTGCAGCCAGAGTCTCTTAGGACAGTCACTACATGATTTCCGACGCGTCCCTTGGAAACAGGCATGTTCTGGACGGTCACAGCTGCGCTAGCGACGACGGGGATGGATTTCCCGTTGGCAAGGATTGGTTGGCCATCAGTCATGCACTCTTGCACGTCCGCAGGAGTAGCTGTGCGCTCGGTCTCACTCGGAAGAATGACGCTCCCGCCGCACACTTGATGGTCAGATCTACTGGTTTGCCGTTGATTGGAGAACCGCCTCTGCCGGTTGCCCGCCGCTGCGTTGTCCGTTCTGCCCCGCTGTGTCCGCTACTTTTGTTTTGAGGACAGTTAGCCGCTCTGTGGTCTGTAGCGTTGCAAGTGAAACAGCCTCTTGAATGCCCTTCCCTGGGAGGTGGCGTGGAGTCCGTGTGTCTCTGGCTCGTCTGACTCCCCTGGATCTGGTTCCCATGGCTTGCAGTTTTCTGAAATGGCTTCGTCGCCTTGGGCGGCCCCAGCGTTTTTCCGTGAGCGAGGAGATATCTTTCAGCAACCTCGGTCACATCATTAAGCGTCTGCAGCTTCTGTAGTTCTAAGTGGGTCGCTAGGTCCTTGTGACAGGCATTTTAGGAATTGCTCCTTCACGATCAGGTCATGGAGACTATCGTAAGACTTCCCTTTTCCTGATAGTTCCACCCACTTGTGTAAGTATGACGACAGGCGCTCCACAAATTGCTTTGGTGTCTCGTCTGACAGAGGTCGGCATTCAAGAAAGCGTTTACGGTAGCCCTTCTCTGTAAAACTGTAGCAATGCAATAGGGCCTCTTTCAAGACGTCGTAGTTTTTGGCGTCATTGTTCGACAGTCTGGTGTAAACCTCGAGTGCTTGCCCCGTCAGAAGAGCACTGAGTCGAATCGCCCAGTCTTGAGGTTGCCAGTTAGAGCTTTCAGCGAATCTCTCAAATCTCGCTAGATAACTGTCGATCTGGTCCTTCCCGTCGACGAACGCTGGCAATTTTGGAGCCTTGTTGTCGCTGATAACTTGTGGCGCATGCTGATTGTTTTAGATACGCGCCATTTCTAGCTGGAACTGCCGATCAGCTTCTCTTTCCTCACGCCTGCGCTCCTCTTCTCTTTCTTTCCGCTGCTCTTCTCTTTCTTGCCGCTGCTGTTCAATTTCTCTTTCTTGACGCCGTCTCTGTTCTTCTCTTTCTTCCCGCTGACGCTGTTCTTCCTTTTCTTCACGGCGTCGCTGCTCCTCTAATTCAAGGCTACCAGTGCAGTCCTCCACAACAGCGCCATTGGAGACTGGTTAATAACAACAATCAGTGCGCGTCAGGGATGCCTATAGGGTATACTCTCTCCAACACTCTTCAACATCTTCCAGAGCGCATCATGTCAGATGCCCTTGCCGATCTTGAAGGCACAGTAATCATAGGGGGAAGAGCAATCTCCAACCTTCGTTTTGCGGATGACATTGATGGACTGGCTGGAGAGGAACAAGAACTTGAACAGCTGGTACAGAGGCTAGACACTACCTCCAGAGCCTATGGAATGGAATTAAGTGCAGAGAAGACCAAAATGATGACCAACAACACCAATGGCATCAACACGGACATCAAAGTCCAAGGCCAATCCCTCGACACAGTGCATAGCTTCAAATATTTAGGAGCCATTGTATCAGACAATGGGTTCTGACAGGAAGTCCTTTCCAGGATCGCACAAACAGCTGCTGCACTGGCGAGGTTGAAGCCAATTTGGAAAGACAGGACCATCAGTCTACATTCCAAGGTAAGGCTGCTGCGCTCCCTTGTCATCTCCGTCTTCCTATATGCTTGCGAAACATGGACCCTCACAGCAGATCTCCAACGAAGAATACAAAGCTTGGAGATGAGGTGCTACAGAAGACTTCTGGGCATTTCCTATACCCAGCACATCACCGACGAAGTCCGACAAACCATCACACAAGCCATTGGACAACACGATGACCTGCTCACAGTGGTGAAAAAACGGAAACTCCGATGGTATGGCCACCTCACCAGATCATCACGTCTTGCAAAGACCATCCTGCAAGGCACAGTGCAAGGAGGTAGAAGAAGATGGAGACTGAAAAAGAGGTGGGAGGACAACATTCGAGAATGGACTGGTTTGACACTGAGCGAAACAATCAGGGTTGCTGAGGACAGGGACAGATGGACTTACCTGGTTAAACGAAACTCTGTGGTGCCCCTACGACCTCCGAGTTACGGGATAGGATAGGATAGGATATATATATAGATATGTAACGTCAGGATGGTGCAAGAGAGATTGTTCAAAGCAAAGTCAGAGAGAAACTTAAACAATTAATTATATTACTGTTATTAAAAGAATTGCCAAAATATCCAGAAATTACGCTTTGAGAATTTATTCAAGTTTTTGTATTTTTCATCCAAGTGAGTTCGTTTTTTTAGAAAATATATCTATTGCTGAAAAAATTACAAAGGATCAAAGAAAAGGCTGCTAATTGTTTTATACTGTTCGATTCAAATCTTGTTATTTTTCCTGGGTTTTTCGTCAAATCTGTATGTTCCTGATGTAATCTGATGATTACATCATAATTTCGATCACATCTTAAAGTCCAGCTCGGATAGATAGATAGATAGCTATTGTAATGTATTATTTAAAGGCGTCTTCATTGTGTTTGTAGGTCACGCCATTGCAGGAGGCTGCCTTCTTGCTGTTGCACATGATTTTAGGGTCATGAACAGTGAAAAAGGCTGGATCTGCATGAATGAGGTGTTGAACAATCTTCGCATCCCGCAGTTTAACCTGACCCTTCTAAAGTACGGGAGTCCATATTTTATACTTAAATTTTTTTAAAACTAGGAATGACTTTTATTGCAAAATTTTGCACATATGCAATTTTCTGATCGATAGATGTGAAGTTTCATGACAATACTGGACCCAATTTTTGTGCATCCTGTGTAAAGGGACACAGATCTGGAAGTACCACCATGACCCCTGGTTATTTGTATCCTTACTTGTTTTTTTTCTGTTTTTTTGTTTTTTGTTGTTGTTGTTATTTTGTATTGTTTTAAATTTTGTCAATCTATTTATTCATTTTAAAATTTGTTTTTGCAGATGGCTCACAGGTGTTAGCTTTTATTTGAGTTTCTTTTTTATTTTGTGATTATTTATTTATTTTATTTATTCATTGCTTGTACATGTGGTTTTGTTGAAGCGTGTTGGCAAATTCTAATTATAGTTTAATTCTTGCTTTTGCTTGAAAGTGCTCTATTCAAACATTTGTAATGTTGACACTCATTGACATTATTAATATAATGTTCATTCATTTTCAGAGCCAAACTGAACCCACAGACCTATAATAGGCTTGTTGTGTTTGGAAATATGTACACAGCAGCTGAGGCAGACTTTATCGACAGAGTTGTTCCACAGTCACTCGTAGAGAAAGAAGGCATCCGACTGCTCAATGCTTGGCTGGGGAAGAATGGCATCTTGCGGGAAAGTTTGCAGAATATGAAGAAAGATGTCTACGCTGATGTTTTGAAGGATCTTGATATTGACCCAGTTGTTTGTAGATTATAGTCACACGACACTTTCGCATATAGGTGACTACTGGACCGATTTATACTGACACCAGCGGGCCAGTTGTTGGTAAAGGGGAAAATAATATGATCACACGTTGACCAATCCGGGATTCGAACCAGCGACCTTTCGGTTACTAGCAAGACGCTCTTACCAACTGAGCTACCCGGCCCCTCTGATATTGACCCAGTGCAGGCTAAGCTATAAAGATTAAGAGAGGAAAATTAGTCCAAAGTAATTGACTGCTGCAGACCTTTATCTAAATTCATACATCATCCTTGTTTGTTTGTTTGTTTGTTTGTTTGTTTGTTTGTTTGTTAGCAGGTGCCTTACTAATGTGCCGTTTGTGTTTGGTGGTAACAATAAAATTCATTCCCAGTTGCTATTTTTGACATTTTATGTTTATTTGTTTGTTTGTTTTTTCATTTTTATTTTTTGTATATTTATATATTAAGGAAATATTTATTTATTTATTTATTTGGTTTGCTACCTATTCTTGACAGTGCTACGATTGACCTGAGCTAATTTTTTTCCCTCGTCCTGCACTCTGCAACTGATGTACAATTTCTGTTGAGCAGACATCCCCAAATTTGTCCATATGGGGGACCGACCAATATTATCCAAAATTGTCATAAAGTGAATTAGAAAATATTTACATTTGTGTATACCTTACCAGGGCCGGATCACTTACTCTTGGAGGGGGGGGGGGTTCCAAAAATTTTTTAAGGTGTTAGGGGTGACAAAAACGTGTCCGCTCGAGGAACTTGAGTAGAATGAGGAACGTTTTACTTACCACCAGTGTCAACTAAATTAAGAGCTTTAAAAAAACTCCATATATATATATATTTTTTCTGACTGAGTGAGGTACATCGAATGGCCAGGGGGGGGGGGGGTTCCGGAACCCAGGAACCCCCCCCCCCCCCCCCCAGATCCGGCCCTGCTTACGTGATTATAGATCCGAGTTAGGACACAAGCGACGGCTGTTGACATAAGTACGTGGCGTATGTATTCGTTTTGCATGGGTACCATATTACCTAGTTCATTAATATTTTGGTGATGAGATTTGGCTCTATATAAAGACTGTTTGGAGAACAGAAGGTTGTTCTCTTATGCATCTGAGAGTGTATGTGATTGGAAATAGGACTAGGATAGAGTATTGTAAGCCTCCCAGCACCGTAGTCACGGCGTGAGAGATTGGCCGCGCTAACTGCCCAGCGTTGTTCTTGTCAGGAATGGCCTCGACAATCAACGCGCTCGGTCTATTCAATGAGAAGGACTTACGAAGTTTGATAGATTTGATAGAAGAATGAAAGAAGACGAGAAAAACTAACGAACTCAACAGATAACACTTAGAAAATTCGACAGAGTTCACAACAGATTCAATCTCGCAACCTCAGGAAACATTTGTACAGCTTCTTTGTAGTTATTATTTTTCAATTCTTATTTTTACAATAAAATTGTGCAATTGTCCATGCGCATCATGAAAATCGTAAGAAGAAGGAACATCACAACAGGGCACAACATATATGTTTTACTGGTTCACAAGCCCCAAAAACGTAGCACAAAGTGAAAGTAACACGATAGAGAAAGAAAGACTAGAAATAAAGACAGAACAAAATCCCTACATTTCCTATCGTTATTCGTGTGATGCGTGTTTAGTTTTGTTTCCTATTCATCTTATCAAACTTATAAGCAGCTTGCATGAAGGTGCCTAATAAGTTTGATAAGGACCCTACGACGTGCAGTGGCGTAACCAAACAACACGTATAGAACTACTCCGATATTACCGTGGTGTGACCAAACATGTAATATCGGATGACGCGCAACCCTAGTGGTTATAGACAGGACACAGCATATATATCAGCGTGTCACCTATGGAAAAACTAAACTTTAGAATCAAGAGAAAATCATAAGCCTAGCGATCATCCTTATAAGAATCATTTCTCTACTTTTATAAGTTTCCTTCCAGCCAAAAACAGTGACAACCGCGATTGGCAACCATTGCAAAAATCTATCATCGCCGGGGAAACGGAGCAAAACAACTACGATTACCTGAGAAACGTGGACAAAAAGTTTCTAACAAGATTCCGTTACCTAGCTCTGCAATGACGACAATCGTAGTGCCGTGGCAACGTAACCAATACCGTGACAACACAGACAAAAAGACTTCTCGCGATGATGGCAAGCACAGAAATAATATTTCCTAAATTATTATTTCACCAGCGCGGATTTAAAACACTTTTAATAACTTTTCCGACTTCCAAAATTGTAAGAAAATAAAATAATTTATACGAATTCAGATCTCGTCTTCATATTGAAGAACGCGCATCTCTAAAAAGAATCGCATGACGTCATTTACCATGTCTACGTCTTTGTAGCTTGTATATGCAACGTCATAGCAGAAACTCTGTCTCGGCTGCATGCACATTCTACAACGAAGACTAGGCTTATTTCCGCCGATCTTCTGTTGTTGGCTGGTTACAATCAAGGTAATTCTTTAGTATACTAACAGACAAGTAAAATAGTTAAAGACTTAACTAGATAACTTCAACAACAACATGCAAATCTAATTATTATCGATCTGCTTGAACTTGTTACAAATCACAAGTTATTTTCATTTCAGATCGATAACCTATTCAGCAACGCATATTATAAGTTCCACTCAAATCCCATAATTTAGAATTTGTTTGGAATAAAATTACACATGCAATAACACATTGATCTATATTTGCTTCATGCTTCGCGTATCATGTCTTTCTTGCAATATTCAGTTTCTGCTTATAATATAATTTACAATAGAAGAATGGCATCTTCTACACACCAGGTTAATCAGTTTTTCGGATTTCACTGTCATCACATAGTTTCATCAGGAGATAGATAGCGCATCAGTTTATCATGTCTTAAGAAATTACTTCACAGTAAGCCTGTAGCTTACAGTATTATAGTGGAATGAAAGATAGACTGTGAAAAAAAAAGAGTGAATGCTTATTTTGTGTCACTTGGAAATATTGTTACTGTGTAGGCTACTTCTGTTTTTCATTGTGGTGATTCTGGATTCTGTTCATGACAGACATGGTAATTTGAATATTTATATTTTATGATTTGCTTGTTGGAAACATAATATTGAAACTAATTTGTAAATGAATAAAATATTTTCATAATTTGATAAAAATTGTCCGACTGGGAACGGGATTGCGTATTATTTTATTGCTCTATACATAGACATATACATATATTGCTCTATACATATCTATATATATATATATATATATATATATATATATATATATATATATATATATATATATATATATATATATATATATATATATATATATTTTTTTTTTTTAATTTTTTTTTTTTTTTCTTGAATTCCATTTTAATTATTATTCTACTACTTTGAGTGCGAAAGAAGAGAACCATAAAATTAGCAAAACATATCTTGGCGTTGTGTTCCAACTGTTGTGTATTTTACATCTTCAGTGTTTCAAGTTTATCTTCGTCTCAACTTGTGTAATTGTATAAGAAAGGCTTTTAGATGAATGCGTGTATACGTGAAATTGGAACATTAAAAACTGTTTACAAACTAATATGAAGTTTGTAGAAATCTTCTGAGAATAAAGCTAAGTATTTTATAACACGCACGAGAAGTTTATGACAAAAGTCCAAATCAATGCCATCATCATCAATAAAGGATGAATCCAACCAATAATATTATCCCAAATCCAAGTCCAAATAATCAATGTCCTCATCATCAATGACTGCATAATGCAGTCACATAAAGAATGACATTATTGCCTTTTGTTTACATGGTACCCAAGCAATTAATGTTCAAGAGAGGTGGTTGTGAATGTTATATATAACATGTACATACTCATTTGAAACACGTGAAAGAAAGATCGACCTTTTTTTAAAACAGTTTCCATCTATTGTGTGAGGGAAAGGATCGGAGGGTGTTTTTTGTGGCGTTTTTGTCAGCAATTATGTTGTTATTTTTTACATTATTGTTCCACTTCAAGATGTTAACATTGTTGATGTCAGTTGTGTGTCTCAAATGCAATTAAAAAAATCAGTTTTGTTAATACTTGTGGAAATTCTGTAGTTGTAAAAAATCTACTCATGGTTGCAAGTTTAATAACTAAAATAAACTAACATGGTAAACACAGGTACGCCCACAATTACATTGCTTGTTTGTTTTTTCTCTCGGTCCCCCCCCCTCTCTCTCTCTCTCTCTCTCTCTCTCTCTCTCTCTCTCTCTCTCTCTCTCTCTCTCTCTCTCTCTCTCTCTCTCTCTCTCTCTCTCTCTCTTGTTTTATTAAGAACTTAAAGCTGTGATCGGTCCTAATGCTATTATCCTATTATATTAAAGGTTTCGGTTTCGACCTCTCTCTCTCTCTCACTCTCTTTCTTTCTTTCTTTCTTTCTTTCTTTCTTTCTTTCTCTCTTTCTCTCTTTCTCTCTCTCTCTTTCTCTCTCTCTCTCTCTCTCTCTCTCTCTCTCTCTCGGGGTCACGTGGTAGCGGTGACCGAGTCATGGCGGCTTACCTGAATTCTCTGTGACAAACATTTCAATTTATGCAAAGTGTGAGGGACATAGGGGAAAGCCGAAGTCAGCAACCATGCCCAGCGATAATATCCAGCACCGGCAAGCTACCGGCAAATTTCTTGCCAAAGTGATGGATGATTTTGTGAAAAATTCGCGACGGAAGAAAAGTGAGTTCAGTGATAATAGTGACTTGTGGTGCGCCATCACTGTGTTGTTTACGCAGTCGGGTGGCAGTGTGTGCAAGCAGGCACGCTTTGGAGTAACGACTGCGGTGTTCGTGGCCTGCTTGTTGATCATGTGTGGTGATGTTGAAAGTAACCCTGGACCCAACTCCTCGCCGAAAAAACAAAACCCAAATGAGGAAAAAGAAGGACGACGTGACTCTGTCTCTACCCCACCCACCCTTCACCACGAAACTCTCATCACCAAGGGCTTTGAGGCCATCATGGAACGCATGGCAAAGTTTGAGAGTAACCAGCAACAACAGCTACAGACTATGAAAAGTGGAATGGACGATCTTAGACAAACCTTTGACACAAAACTAGAACAGATTGGTGCCACACAGAAAGAGATACAGAGTAAAGTGACGGACTTGCAGTCTCAGTGTACCGATCTTCAAAACGAGAACGCTGATGTAAGGGAAGAACTGTGCTTTCTTAGGCAAAAATGTGATTCGCTGGAAAACCATAGTCGCCGAAATAATCTGGTATTTTATGGTATTGTTAGAGACTCTGGCAGCGAGAGCTGGGAAGCGTGAGAGCAAAAGGTGAGGGAGGTGATAGAGAAGGGACTGGGTATAACAGAGAGTGTCAACATAGAGAGAGCGCACAGAGTAGGAAGAGACAACGCGATTGTGGCAAAATTCCTCTCCTACAAGCAGAAAATGTTAGTACTGTCTAAGGCACGTCAGTTGAAATCATCACAACACTACCAGCGCGTTTTCATTAACGAAGACTACTCTAAAACAGTGAGGACGAAGCGGCGATTTCTAAATGAAAAGGCCAAAGAACTACACAAGAGTGGTGAAAAAGCGTCAATGAAGTTTGATAAACTGATCACGAAGGAGGGGGTGTTTACATACAAGATAGACACGAATGAGATGGTGATGCTAACGACACACATGCTCAGAGACAAACATCAAGACGATCAGGCGCAAGAAAACAACGACAACATCGACAGAGCAGGGTGGGGGAGACAAGCAGAGGGGGAGTACAACAATCAGAGCCAGAGGGACGACTGGAACATTAATCTCTTGACCACGGCCGCAACCAGCGAGGAATTTCCACAGCTGCCACACGCGAGACAAAGCGAATACCGAGATGACAGCGACAATGAGGTCAGCGAATGCGAAACGCGCGACAGTGTGTCACAGGCAGCGACACCGACTGACACTGCAACTAAGCCAGCTAGGCCTACATCACCGCACCGGAGAGATCCTGAAGCTACAGTCCGAGACGGGCGTGGACGGTCCAATAAGGAATTCCCATCTATTTTTAGCATTTTGCACACGACACTCTCCACGCCTGCGACTCAGACGCTGCCATTCGGACTAGCGTTTTCACGCTCGCTGGATGTGGATCTTCGTGACTATTTTTTTTCCATTTTAACTTGGTAACCTTGTGTTTGGATAGTATTGGAAGCAAGTTTAACATCACCGAAATGTCTATGACTAATTTGCTGCCACGGAGATCACATTTTATAGACGTAGCAATATAAAGTTCGCACCTACTGTTTCGACGTGTCTGCCGATGATTTAATCATGGCTACCCACATAGCTACGTAGGTTGGGTTCTTTCTTTCCAAGGTGTATTTACATATTGCTGGTACCCTGCACATTCTCATTCTACATCTTACTCTTCATCCATTGCTTTTTGTCAAATTACTTTGTAAATTGCGTTCAAAGGCGTACTATACAGACTTAGTTTCAGATAGACTCAACAGGCCAACAAAATAATTACTCTCCTGTGTTGCATACATAGTGTTTAGTATGTGTGTACAAGTACTTTTAGGGCATTCACACACTATTTTAGTATTTATGTTTCTTGAACTTTCAATGTGATCTGTGTTTTCTATAGATATAGTCCATGGCAAAGTTGATAATTTGAATTATTCACATAATTTACTAGTACTAGTAGTAGGCCTCTGTTTTATTTTGCTGCACAGACTTAGTTTCAGATAGACTCAACAGGCCAACAAAGTAATGACTATACTTTCTTGTGTGTACCATGTGTATTAGTAATAGTAACATTGTTTTAGATCTGTGTTTTTAATTCCATGTATACAATTTAATGTATACATTGTGTTTAGTATGTATGTATGTGTGTACAAGTACTGTTACGGCATTCGCACACTATATATCTGTTTCTTGAACTTTTCAATGTGACCTGTGTTTTCTATAGACATAGTCATAACAACAATGATAATTTCAATTGTTCACATAATTTACTAGTAGGCCTATGTTCATTTTAGCCCCAACCCAAGCAGTTTTGCCAACACACATGTATGTTAATTGTTATGTATGTTCCTTGTCCTGCAAATAGTCAAGAAGCATATAAACAAATACAATACCTTTAAAAAGTACATTTAGTCATTTGTGTAATTAATTTGATTTTTTGCCCCAATGTTTGTTTTCTAATTCCATGTATAGGTTTTTAATCGCCAACATGTATATTCCGTATCCAGCAAATAGTCATGCAGTAGAGAATTATACAATACCTTGTACATGTATGTGATTTAATTTAATTTTTTTTTGTTCTTTTCCCAGAGCAATGGAACTTGAAGCAGCTGCTTGGCCTACAGTGGTCAAGATATAATGGAATAACCTTTTCTCCCTGTCTCCGTTTAGTTCTGTCCATCTTTCTTTCTTCCTTCCTTTTTGTCTGTTTCCTCTAAAGCCTTTCTTCTTCTTCTTCTTCCTCTGCTACTATTATTATTATTATTATTATTATTATTATTATTATTGTTGTTGTTGTTGTTGTTGTTGTTGTTGTTGTTATTATTATTATTATTATTATTATTATTATTGTTATTATTATTATTATTGTTATTATTATTATTATTATTATTATTATTATTATTATTATTATTATTATTATTATTATTATTATTATTTATTAATTAATTAATTTATTTCGTTCTTCCTTCTTCTTTCTTTACTTCGTCTTCTTTCATTGTTTTCTTCTTTTTCTTTCTGTATTCTTTGCTTTTTTTTCTTTTATCCCCCTCGTTCTCCTCCTTCTTTTAATTCTTTCATCCTCCTCATCCTCCACCTTTTTTTCTCCTTCTACACTTTTATGTATCTCATAAACACACACATCTACTGGCAAGACAATTTTGATGATACTTGCAAAAACGGCAAACAAATATCAAACCATGGACTAAATATATATCTATATTTAGTCCATGATCAAACTAACCTTCGACATCTGTGAAAACTCGTGCAACACAAAACTCAAGGGAAGTTAGTCCCATTATCTTGCATTTGTCAAGGGAAGCAACTGTAACCCACGCCGAGTTTCCGCACGACTGTACTCACAGGATCACTTTTTAAGCGGTGGTGGCCCGTCGGCGATTACGTCATAAATCGAGGAATCCCCCAGGGGGTTTCCCGTCCACGCCCGCCTCGGACTGTGACTTCAGGATCTCTCTAGTGAAGCGAAGAAAAGCACTACGCGATCTGACCTTGACCCATCAAGGCCGGGTAGCAGCGTCAACACGCGACGTCACAGCATGAGTAATACTGTAACTAACCAGAACAGTAATAGTAGGGGAAGCCCCATTGTGACGCGTCTGAAATCACGTGCAAACTCAGTTAGTAGGCCTGATCAGACGAGCGCACGCTCAAAAGCAAGTGACAGTCATAGGAACCCTTTTCAACAGTGGGCAGCAAACAGCAGCCGAACCCAACACCAGCAGCAACTAGGGGGACGAGGGGCTGGTGTAGCTAGAGGAGGGGGAGCAAATAGAGGGGAGAGAGAGAAGGGCAATAGAGAGGAGCAAAGATAGGGAGGTGGCCGAGGCCTATGACATCTTTCAATATGCACTTGGAATTGCGAAGGTTGGCTTAACAAATTAGACATGAAAGACGTTGTCCAATCACTTCATCAATTTGACATTTTTTCCCTAAACGAAACGTTTGTAGACAGTGAAAAATTAAGTTACAGGATGTTTAAAGAGTATGATGTGTTTTGTTCAAAGGCTGTAAAGTTGAGTGAAACGGGGAGGAAATCGGGGGGAGTTTTAGTGTTTGTAAGGAAATCTTTAATTCCATTTGTACATGAAATCAATATCAAATATGAGCATATGGTTATTCTAAAGTTGAGCAAAGAGTTGGTTGCACTGACTAAAGATGTTTTTCTTATTTGTGTGTACATTCACCCCTATGACAGTAAGTACTGGCACACTACAGATCAAGGCCAAGGCATTGAAATTCTAGAACAGTGTCTGGTTGACCTGTACGAAAGATTCAACGACATTTCTGTAATTCTATGTGGTGATCTAATTGCCAGGACAGGCTGTCAGAATACAGTGCTGTTTGATGTTGATGAAATATGGACGGGTGAAAGTGGAGAGGGGGAGTCAGATAAAACAGCATGGGAGCGGAAATCTGATGATTTAGAAGTAAATAATTTTGGAAAAAATCTACTTGAATTATGTTCCATGTTTGATTGTATTATTGCAAATGGTCTATGTAAATTTGACTTTGATGACTCATTGTCTTATGTATGTACGAGTGGAGGGAGCATGATTGACTATTTTGTGTTGTCTACTGATTTGCTATTGAATGACTTTGTGGTTTCTTTAAAAATGGAACTTTTTGTCGAATCGCCACACTTTCCAGTTGTTATGAAGTTCTGTACTAACAACAAGGCTATGGAACAAGAAGATAAGGGAAGAGGGAAATGGGTAAACAAAACTTTTTGGGACAAAGACAAAGAAGAGGAATTTGTAAGGACGTTTTATTCTGGAACTATCATGGACATGTTTGATAAAGCCAATGCACTCATTGATGTCAATGTTGAAGAATCTTTGCTATTGTTTACCGATGTGATGCGCAAGGCGAGTATTGGTCTATGGTATGGTGAAACGCGTGTGTGTAGGCGGGGCTAGGCATGATTCTGAATGGTATGACCAGGACTGTATGATGGTGAAGCGCGCTGTGCGGCACTGTCTAGCGAACTTCAGGCGCACGAAACAGGCACGGGAGAGAGAGCTGTATGTTGCAGCGCGAAGAAGTATAAGAATTTAATTGTTAACAAGAAAGTAGCTTTTAGGCGTAACAAAGCGCAGTATTTAACGTCGCTAGAAAATAATGGAAAACTTTTTTGGAGAGAATTGAAGAAGATTTCAGGCAAAAGAAAAAGCGAAATAAGCAAGAGCATAACTGATAACCAGTGGTTTAACCACTTCAAAAACTTGTTCAATGGCAGCATAGTTGTTGAAAAAGATGATCAATTTGCAGAGCAGATACGAAGTGCAGATGAAGAGGATGTATGTTACGAACTTAACAGACCAATAGCTGAGCAGGAAGTCAGAGATGCTATAAAAAAGTTAAAAGTGGGTAAAGCCTGTGGTACAGATGAAGTACTTGCAGAAATGTTAAAGCTATCAGGGGAAGCAATCGTGGGGTATCTTACTAAAGTATTCAATGCGATCTTTGATACAGGGACTTATCCAGAACAGTGGACTAAGGCGATTATAGTACCGATATTTAAGAAGGGGGATACGGGGCTTACTGATAATTACAAGGGGGTATCTTTATTAAGTATTGTAAGTAAATGCTTTACGTCAGTGTTAAACAGGAGGCTTGTACAGTGGGTGGAGGAGCATAAGCTGATCACAGAATCACAGGCGGGTTTCAGGAAAGGGTATTCCACCACAGACCACATCTTCACGTTAAATGCAATTATTGAAAAATGTTTTTCCAAAAGAGGTGTTAAATTATATGCCTGCTTCGTGGATCTGAAAAAGGCCTTTGACAGTGTCCAGCATCAGCCATTGTTTGATATATTACTATATGACAAAAATATTAATGGAAAATTCATGAAAACTATTGTGTCAATGTATAAAACAGTTTTATCGTGTGTGAGAGTGGAAGACAGACTTACAGAAATGTTTGATTGCCCAGTAGGCTTGAGGCAGGGGTGCATTCTGAGCCCAGAAATGTTTTCTTTATTTATTAATGAAGTTGCATTAGCAGTTGACAGAGATGGAATGCATGGTATTCAATTGTTGCCAAATCTGATTGATCTATTCTTATTACTTTTTGCCGATGACATTGTTTTACTGTCCATCACCGCACGCGGTCTGCAAAACCAAATTAATATTTTAAATGATGCATGTAAAAGGTTATATTTGAATATTAACTGTGAGAAGACAAAAATAATTGTTTTTCGCAAAGGTGGTTATCTAGGACAGCAGGAAAAATGGTATCTCGATGGAAATCGAATTGAAGTTGTGAATGAGTACAATTATCTAGGTTATGTTTTCACAACAAAGAAAAGTATTAAAAAAGGAGTTGATGTACTTGCGACAAAGGGTAGACGTGCCTGCATTGAATGTGTGAGGAACCTTTCAAAAATTAATGACATTTCTAAAAGTTGCTTTTTTAAAATATTTGATTCTCAAGTAAAACCGATCTTATTGTATGCCTCAGAAATATGGGGACTTAGCAGAATAGACAGCATTGAAAGAGTACAAATGTTAGCATGCAAACGATTTTTGAATGTACCACTAGGAGTCCCTAACAAATTTATATATGGAGAGACTGGGCGTTTTCCCCTTTACGCTGACAGTGTAGTCCGATGCCTTCGTTATTGGCTGAAACTCACCAAGTTGGATGCAGACAGGTTGCCTAAACAAGCGTACTTGATGCTTTGTAACTTGGATGATAAAGGAAAAATGTGTTGGGTGACTGGAATCAGAAATATTTTGTTTTCTACAGGCTTTGGCTATGTTTGGTTACACCAGGGAGTAGGCAGTGAAGAATTATTTATAAATGTATTCAAGCAAAGAATGCAAGATGTGTTTGTACAAGAATGGGAAGGTGCTATTCTCAGAAAAGATAAGTATCAACGATATAGGGAATTCAAAAATGTGTTTGAGTCAGAATCATATTTTGAATCAATGTACATTAAATGCTTTAGAGATTGCTTGACAAAGCTACGGCTTGGTGTGCTTCCAGTGAAAGCATCCTTTTTAAGAATGACATTAGACTGTAGTAGAGATGTGCTATGCCAGTGTTGTAATGTGTTAGAAGATGAAGATCACTTTTTAAATGTATGCACCCTATACAATAACGAGAGAAAGAAATATTTAACATTCCCGTTTCAAACATATGTACATGTTCTAAGAAATGGCTCAAAATTTCAGATTTGGAGAATATGTATGTTTATATTTCATGCCTTGAAAACAAGAAATGAATTTTATGAACAAGTAACACTAAGCTGAACCTTTATTATGTGATGGAAAGTAAGACTGCTGCGCTCCCTTGTCATCTCCATCTTCCTATATGCTTGCGAAGCATGGACCCTCACAGCAGATCTCCAACGAAGAATACAAAGCATGGAGATGAGGTGCTACAGAAGACTTCTGGGCATTTCCTATACCCAACACATCACCAACGACGAAGTCCGACAGACCATCACACAAGCCATTGGACAACACGATGACCTGCTAACAGTGGTGAAGAAACGGAAACTTCGGTGGTATGGCCACGTCACCAGATCATCAGGCCTTGCAAAGACTATTCTGCAAGGCACAGTGCAAGGAGGTAGAAGAAGAGGGAGACCGAAAAAGAGGTGGGAGGACAACATTCGAGAATGGACTGGTTTGACACTGAGCGAAGCCATCAGGGCTGCTGAGGACAGAGAAAGATGGAGTATGCTGGTTAAACGATCATCTGTGGTGCCCCTACGACCTTCGGGTTACGGGACAGGATAGGATAGGATAGGATTGTGTCTTATATCCACAAGCTGACCACGTGATCTACCTTATATTCTAGGGGCTGGAGGTCCACAGAATTTGTGTTATTGTTGTGTAATTGTGTATTTTTTTGGGAATTAAACGGACGATGTCCAAACGTCAAACGTCTCTCTCTCTCTCACTCTCTCACTCTCTCACTCTCTCACTCTCTCACTCTCTCACTCTCTCACTCTCTCACTCTCTCACTCTCTCACTCTCTCACTCTCTCACTCTCTCACTCTCTCACTCTCTCACTCTCTCACTCTCTCACTCTCACTCTCTCTCTCTCTCTCTCTCTCTCTCTCTCTCTCTCTCTCTCTCTCTCTCTCTCTCTCTCTCTCTCTCTCTCTCTCTCTCTCTCTCTCTCTCTCTCTCTCTCTCTCTCTCTCTCTCTGGCTTTTTTCTTCCAGTGTGATTTTTTTTTTTTAACTCAAGTGGTAGAGCGTAATTTGCCTGGCACACTGATGATCCAGGTTCAAATCACGTGGCGGGGGAAATTAAAGTGGCAATTTTTAACTGTCAATTTTAGCAGTATGATTGCTCTGGTGGTTCAGTGTTATTTAGGTCCCTACCCCTTGTTCCCTGGGATGGTTATCCCAGTCTGCCATATCGCCAATGGTGGGTGTAGACGTTAAACCTCAATGTTCCGTTCAGTTGTTTTATTGTCTGGTAAAATATTGTAGTAAAGTAAATGGAAGAAATGTGTGGGAAAGCGATTAGTTTTTATTAAGGGTGTCAAGGTTATTAGCAAATTAATAAATATACTGCAATACCTTATTTTAATTATATATTGATGCAAACGCCTATGAAAAAGTACTAATTCACCGGTACGTGTGTACCCATTCGAGGCTAGCCTGCTAAGGCTATATAGTGTGTCAAGGAGTTTCGCTGTGCTCTTTGAATATGGACCCGACACGATTATTTTACATCACAGCCACGTTATTAACTATTGTTTGGAAACGTACTCATTGTCTGCCATATATCCAAAGTATCATCCCTTGACATAAAGGAATCTAGAAATTAAAACCAAATTTCAAAATGGCTGGTGGGCTGAGAGCAATGGCTGTTTCGTTTCTCGATAGAGGAATAGCAGTGCTGCGATTAACAAGAGGAGAGAACCGAATAAACACCGACTTCATCAGCTCCTTCCATAAATGCTTGGACCAGGTTGAGAGGTATTTATATGAGTATGAATAGAACTGTAACATCCCCTTGACTTGAACAGTTGGAAGTCTGAGAGAGAGAGAGAGAGAGAGAGAGAGAGAGAGAGAGAGAGAGAGAGAGAGAGAGAGAGAGAGAGAGAGAGAGAGAGAGAGAGAGAGAGAGAGATTTTGCGAGCGCTGGGTTGCAGCAAAATGTCTGTTAATACACTAAGACAATTTGACGATAAAAATAAAAGACAAAGACTAAAACAAGAAATTTGTTTTAAAAGTCAATATTTTGGTATGAAAACCTTCCACAAGTCAAATTCAATTACCAGATGTTGAATAGGATTAGGACACGAAATTCGAAAGTAGAGTTTCTGAGAGAGTGTGTGTGTGTGTGTGCGCGTGCGAGTGTGTGTGTGAGTGTGTTTGAGTGGGGAAGTGAGTGGTTGTTCCACTGTGTGTGTATGTTTGTGTGGGTGTGCTGTGCGTGCTAGGTGCATGTAGCTTCTATGGGTGTGTGTTAGACCTGTAAACATTGTTGACAGTATTCACATTCCTTCAGACGAAGCGTTTTAGCGAAATACATGTGAGGCTAATTAAGTGCTTAAATGGGTCAAGACTGACTACAATAAATAGTACTATACTACTAGTACTAGTAATAATAATTTTTTTTTAAATAATAACATTACAAAAGACACTTTTTAACAAATTGAACTCAGAGCTTGGTACTCTAAAAAGATTGTGATTGTAAATCAAGGAACACCGATTTGTATTTTGTTGAAATGTAACAATACTGATCATAATACTGCTATACCATTATTTCAGTGACTAGAGAAAACCCTCATTGACATGAAAATTGTCATGTACCTAAATTTTAAAAAAGTTGTACAATTCACAACCCGTGGCTGTGGAACTATAACTTTGATTCAGGCCACCTGGCCCATATTTATTTTTACATGTACTTTTTAAAATTATGTATTGTTATTTATTTATATATTTACATTTTTAATTTTGTAAAAAATTAATTATTTTGGATTGTCAATACATGTAGTAACAAAGAGTGCCGTGGTCTCATCACCACTGGAGAAGGCAAGTTCTACAGCAATGGCCTCGATCTTGATTGGGTGCGCCAGCAGAACACAGAAACTTTAGACCAGTTTTTGGGAGATTTTAATGAGATGATTGCTCGCTTGCTTGTTTTTCCATTGCCAACTGTGGCAGCGATCAATGGTGTGTAATCAATTTTAATGATATTTTTCTTATGATTAATAATAGAGTCAAATGTGCCCACTATGTGCATACCTATGGACCTAAGTAATGGGTTAATGGAAGCTCTATCTTTGTCCCTGCAGAGTATATATATGTTTCAGTTAGTAGCAATTCTGTTAGAAAATGAAAACTTCCTTATATTAGTATTGGAATGCTGAATAAATACTTTTCCTTCAGACATGCATGTAATATTGCAATGAGGAGATGCAAAAAAAATCAGGCCACTTTAAATCAGTGATGGAGATCACGTACAATCGTACGTGTTTCACGTACTGAGTTGGGAAATCACGTAACGAAAATGTAATGAAAGGGTATAAACACGCACAAAGTCAGTGCCAAAGGGGTATGAAATCGTAAAGCTAAGTTGCTAGCTGGGAGGTATCATCAGGTACAACTATTTCGGTCGTGCGTACAGCTTTCGCTCGATTTGGATCGTGTGCCTGTGCGTCCTGCGCGACCTCCTACCACCCTCTCTCCCCCTCCTATTCATTCTGTCGCTTCCGAGAAACAGCCAATCATATGCACGATAATATTCACTATTTTTTCTCGATGCTTTTGATTGGCTGTATAAGACTGCCAACAACCCAACATTAAACTGTGGGGCCGGGTAGCTCAGTTGGTAGAGCGGCTTACTAGTAACCGAAAGGTACCTGGTTCGAATCCCGGATTGGCCAATGTGTGACCTTATTATTTTCCCCTTAACATCAATTGGTTCGCTGGTGTCAGAATAATGTGACCAGTAGTCGCCTATACTCTCCGGTGTCGTGTGACTATAATCTACAATTACCCTTAACATTAAACATGGCCGACAAGCAGCGATCTGAGGGGAAGCCGAAGAAAAGGAAAAATAAAGCAGACAAAACTAATTGCTAAAAAAATTAAAACAAGATGAAGGAAAAGAAAAACAAACTTTTTTTGTCAGCCTTTGGCTTTGAGTGCTCGGTAAGAGAAGAAAAAGGTGAGCCGCAACCGGGCCCGGCTGAAGAAACAAACTGATGAAAAGACTTTCCACGCAAACAAAACAGCAAAGTGTTTATTACGTATGTTGGTGTACCCCCTAAAAAACTGAAAGGGGGTATAAAAACCCCCTTATGTTTGCAATGAGGGTATGAAAACCCCCACATGTTTTGGTTGAGGGTATAAATACCCCTAGCTTCAAAACTGTCTCCCTCACTGTTAAATCATCCAGTCCATCGTAAATTTTGTATTCTTGTATTAAATCCCCTCTTATTCTAAGGCCATACAATGTCAGAATAAGTGCAGTCCTAGGTACTTTAATCTTTCATAATAAGACCTATCCTTAAAGGCCTTCACAAGTTTTGTAGCTCTTCTGCATTAGAAATCACAATAGACTGTCTTTTTAACACTGGACACCATCCTGTATTGGCATACTCAAGGTGAGGCCTAACCATTGACTTGTACAGTTCACAGAAAACATCTAAGAAACTATAAAAGTCTTTTTAATTACTCCTGTCATTTTGTTGGCTTTATTGACACAGTTTCTACTGTAACATCAGGATGGTGACAGAGAGAGATTTTCCAAAGCAAAGTCAGAGAGAAACTAAAACAATTATCTACCTATTAATGAAAGACTTGCCAAAATATCCGGAAATTACGTTTTGAAAATTTATTCAAGTTTTTGTGTTTTTCATCCAAGTGAGTTCGTTTTTAGAAAATATATCTATTGCCGAAAATATTACAAAGGATCAAAGAAAAAGGCTGCTGATTGTTTTGTACTAATTTCGATTCAAATCTTGTTATTTTTCCTGGGTTTTTCGTCAAATCTGTATGTTCCTGATGTAGGCCTAATCTGATGATTAGATCATAGTTTCGATCAAATCTTTAAAGTCCCTTGTTGTTGCCCTTGGTTCCCAAGCCAGAATCCTCAGTTTTCGTCCTCTCCTCGCCGACGATGCTTCGCTGTTTTTATGGCCGTAGTTTCTATGCTCTGTTTCCATAGCGCCGTTTGTCCATTATCCACATTATCCAAATGACGTCCATTTGCAAGGCATCTTCCTTGTTTCCGCCAATGGTGTGTAGTCTTCTGTTTCTCTTGCATAGAAACTGCAAGTTTTCCAGCCCTGTTGTTAAGTCACGTGAAGATTTCATCATTGTAGTCTTGCGCTGCGGTCCCGAAGAGAAAGAGTTCCATCCATTTAGGTCTCGAAACTTCCATATTAAGATAAACTAAAAACTATTACAAAAATCCTATAGCAGCCTGAATAACCAAATATGCATAACAATATCAACTATATCTAACTAACATTTCCAAGCTACAATCTTTTTCTAAACTATATATGACGCAATTTTGACGACGACATCATGCGCCGTAATGACGTCAGATTAAACTCCAAAGTCTCTTTTCTCGAATGCAGTCCATTTCTTCGGCACAGTTTTATGCAACATAAATGTCAAAATTGTCTTTGAATATGCACGCGCTCCGTTTCGCTGCTTCATCACCAGTCATTTTGTAATCGTTGCCCAGTCGACGTAGTCCATTCAAGATGGCTGTCCGCGGTGCTGGTTGCTAGATCTCTCGCCGATGTCCCCCTTCGGCCTCTGTGGTCATACTCGGGTCTCGGCCGTAGATCCCCCAACCCCTCTCGCCATGACACGTCCGCCATCCACTGTAGTCTTCTCGCGATTCGGATATCAATCAGCCCGCCTCACCGGTCTTCAGATTCATATCGATGCCGCTCGGGTCTGTTTTTATCTTTTGTTGGTTCGTCCGGAATAAACATACCAACGTGTTTTCCTGGTCTGTAGATTTTTTCCCGTTTGTCACACTACTAAGAGTTTTTTGCCAAAACATGCTAAATGTCATCAGAATGGTATTCCAAGAATTTTAAGCTTAAGCTATATTGAAGACAATGCAAATTGTAGAATTACGGTGGTTTATCGCCTGTGGCCTACCTTGTAGAATTTAATTGTGTGTGCGTGTTTGACACAGTGAGTCCATATAACTTATAAGACTGTGCATATGCATCCTGGTACCTTGTACAGAGTAGGTAGGAAGGAGGGAATCTTCGAGTCGTGTATGAAAGAGAGAGAACAGACACCTCCCCAAATATTCCTTTTGTAAATCTCTATATACCCCTAGTATTTTGTGTTGCATGTAATTATTTCGCACCCCCGTTGGGGTGCTGGGGGTTTCAGTATAAATAGTATCCCAACTTTCTGAAAATGTAGTGCTTTAAATTCCCACTGTCGCTGTCTTTCTTATTTGCTCTTTCTCATTCCTGCTCTGTTCTATCAATCTGCTATACTATCTTTTTCTTTGCTAGACCAGTCGCCTATCTTTTTTCTTGAAAATTCTTCCGGGACAAGACTCCTTATTTGTGTGTGAGGTCTGTTGGATCAGCTTGGGAATATTGGACGCTTTCTGCCAGGTGGTCACTAGGGCTTCCTATGATGTTATTATTTAGCAATGTAGGCATTTTATATGTATGTGTTTTGATGTAATTTATAATGATGTTTGTATTCTATTTAGTTTTTGTAAACGGGGATTCGATAAAATAATTAGAGTACAGCCTCAGCGTCCCCTGCGTGGGATGTCTTTATTGTAAAGTGACTGGCTGGTGGAGAGCTTTCAGATTTACCACTAGGGTTGTTTCAGCAGATCTTTGATGCGGATCAGGGGTTGTCCGGTCCTGATTTGGCTCGGAAGAGTCCGCTGGACCTAAAGCAATAATCATGTAATGTAATGTAATTATTTCGCGGATGTTTAATTTATTTATTTTAGGGCATGCAATATACATACATGTTGCAGTTCATATTTATTTATTTGTTATATAATTTTTTTTAAATTAATTTATTTCTTTTAGGTCATGCATTTGCTGGAGGGGCTTTGTTGGCTTTAGCAAATGACTGCCGTGTGATGAACAGTGATAAAGGCTGGCTCTGCCTGAATGAAGTACACATCAGGTTGCGCTTCGGGGTCTTTACCCTAAAATATGTGCAGTAGGTTTGCTTTCATCTTTAAAATGTATTCTGTATTTTGTGGTTGCCTTGAAATAAGTGCAGTGAGTTTATTTTGCCTCGAAATAATTGCAGTAAGTTCATTTTTGCTCTCAAACAAGTGCAGTAATCGAAATTTGCCTTCAACCTAAAATATATGCTGTAAGTTTGTGTTTGCACTGACATGAAGTGAGTTTGAGTTTGCACGAGAATAAATACAATAGTTTATGTTTTGCACTTAAATAATTTCGGTGCAGTAATAGGCATTATTCGGAAATGGGAAATAACTTTTCTTTTTGTTTTATTTTTAGTTACCTAGAGTGTGGATATCTTGCCTCAGAACACTATGGATGCTACCCCGAGCTGCAAGCTTTGGGAAAGTGGGGTGGTGGTTGCCTAGCGGTGCAAGGCCGAACTAGCGGAGCTAGCTAGGATTGCAACTGAATTCAACCTTTTGATGGGAGACATAGCAGAAATTATAGGCCATAAACTGTTCCTTTGCAAAGATGTCCGCCTCAACGTTAACAACTCTGGCGCAATATGCGGGCAAGCCGGCCAAAGTTGTTTCCCCTCGTATTTCCGATCATGGTCTAATTGCTTTTGACTTGAAATATAGCAGAAAGTTTGCTTTTGTTCTAAGCCATGTTTGCTTTGAAATACTTAAGTTTGCCTTCAGCCATGGTTGAATTTCTATAAACACAATACTGAAAACAGAAAATGCGTAAGTAAATAAAACTAATGTACTATATTTTTTTTAGTGGGGAATAAAACTAGAAAAGAGAGATAAGTAAGAAAGAAGAGAAGTTTGTGATTGAACTGTGATTGGGGAATGAGGTAGCAAAATCGAGAGAGAAGTGGTGAATATAATTTTAAAAAATATGTATAGTTGTTGAGAATTATTGAACATTTACTTGTCATTCTTCCAGATCTAAAGTGAGTCCCAGTGTATGCCGCAATTTACTCATGTTCGGCAAGAGGTACACAGCCAAGGAGGCGGAGTCTGTGGCCTTGATTGACAAGGCAGTCCCGTTCACTTTGCTGGAGAAAGAGGCGGAAAATGTGTTGGAGGCGTGGCTGGGGAAAGATGGCTTTGATCGGACAAGTCTGCAGAATATGAAAAAGGACGTTTATGTTGAAGCTCTGAAAGACGTTAGGTCTCATCGGTTTAAATTTTGAATGGTGCAGGATGGAGACAAGGAATGCTGGAATGAGGGCTTGTGATCATAAGCATAATGGTATTCATAAATGATTGATAAGGCCAATAACAACAACAAAAAAGACCGACTAATTTTTTGGCCCCACCCTACACTTTTTTGTTAGATCTAGGAAAATAAAGGGGAAAAGCCAAAAAAATCGCATCCAAAAAAAAAGAGTCTATACCTACTGACCCTATTTTTGTTTCCCTGTACCATAAACAGACCTTTTTTGTTTTTTTGCCTGACCTCAACATGGGCCAGAGTGCACATGATTTGATGATTGAAACATACCTTTTCACTAGATTTATTTCCATTTACAGAAATTGTTGAAGTAAATTGTAAATAATTTTTTTTACATTTAAGAACATCTATGAAAAATTGCTTGAGACTTTGTGTTTCTGTTGTGTTTTACATCTGTTTATTTATTTTTTTTTTGACAATTTATTGTCCCTTTTTTTTTTGGGCTTGGAAGAGTCCGCTGGACCTAAAGCAATACTCATGTGATGTAATGTCCCATTTTTATCGGGGATATTTATATACAAGTCCTATAGTATGATGAATATTGAAGAATATTAATTCTGACACGGAAGATAAATATTATACAAGGAATTAATAATCTGAACCAAAATGAGTTAAATTATTTTGTATTAGTTTATTTTTATTAGATGGTGAGAATGAGAGTGAATCTAAAATTATATTTGTATGTTATGTAGCGGAAAGGGAGGCGACTGGTTCAGGCTTGGGCGAGAAGTTGTCTACCTTGCATTTCATGGTTAGACTAGCCTTGGGTGGCTCCTGCTTTGCAGAATCCTTTTATGTGGCCATTGGGGGGGGGCCATGCGGGACAAGGCGACATGACATTTGTTCTCCCCGGCTGACCATTCGTCTTCTGCTTTTGGTGGTGAGCGGGACTACATTTTCGGCAGTCACTTTATGCATGTCGGTGGCAGCGACTTTGCAGAAGAGTGTCGTGGCGCTAGTAGCCGCCAACCCGGTTTATTACTAACACGCATCACCGCCTTGCAGGGCAAATATTTGTATGTCCCTCTTATGAGGGATAAAAGAAAATAATAGCTCGGGTTGGGCCGTGTTCTCAAGGTGGTGGCCGAGAGAAGGGAATCAAATGCTCCACTCGCCTACAGTTAGAGAATATATACATTTCACGATATTAACCGTTTATGGTGCACACACATTTATGTTGTTGTTGCTTTTAATTGCCAGATGCTTGAATCAGTTTTATCGTATTTTTGTGTGTGTTTTATTTCCAGACGTATCTGGAAATGTTTTGAAATAGTTGGTAATCAGAAGGAGCCCAATGTCATTCAGTCTGTCCATTGGTCTTTTGGAAGTCACATCTCCAGAACCACTGAGTTTGACCAAACTTCATAGGAACATTCCTTAGGGTAGTGGCCTGCCTTCCGTCCCACCATATTTGCTCTATTGCAAGGTCAAGGTCCTATCCTATCCTATAACTCGAAAGTCGTTGGGGCACCACAGGTGATCATTTAACCAGCGAACTCCAACTTTCTCTGTCCTCGGCACCCCTTATGGCTTCGCTAAGTGCAAAGCCAATCCTTTCTCGAATGTTGTCCTCCCACCTCTTTTTCTGTCTCCGCTACCCCACCCCCCCACCCCTCCCTCCCCGTTGGGATGCCGGGGGTTTCTGTATAAATTGTATCCCCATTTTCTGGAAACGTAGTTCTTTAAATTCCCACTGTCGCGGTCTTTCTCCTTTGTTCTTTCTCATTCCTACTCTGTTCTACTATCTTCTTCGTCAGACCAGTCGCCTACCTTTTTTCTTGAAAACTCTTCCAAAACTCCTCATGTGTGTATGTTGGGTCAGCTTGGGAATATTGGACGCTTTCTGCTAAATGGTCACTGGGGCTTCCTATGATATTTAGCAATGTAGGCATTTTATATGTATGCGTTTTGTTGATAATTTATAATGATGTTTATATTCTATGTTTTTGTAAACGAGGGTTCGATAAATTAGAGTATAGCCTCGGCGTCCCTTGCTTTATTGTACAGTGACCGGCTGGTAGAGCGCCTTCCGTGTTACCACAAGGGTTGTTTCAGCAGATCTTTTATACGGACCAGGGGCGAGTCCTCTTTCAACCAAGTTGTGGTCCTGGTTTTCTGGTCCTGATTCGATCGGCTTTTTGCAGTCCGCTGGACCCTGTAAGCAATGAATAACTAACTCATTGTTTTAATATTGTTTAAATAATTATTCTTGTTTGTTTGTGTGAGTGTGTGTGCCTGTGAACGCTTAGAGCAGAATTTAGTTTGGTTTTGCGCTTTAAAAAAAAAAAAAAAAAAAAAAAAAATAATAATAATAATAATAATAATAATAATAATAATAATAATAATAATAATAATAATAATAATAATAATAATAATAATAATTAGTAGGCTATTATTATTATTATTATTATTATTATTATTATTATTATTATTATTATTATTATTATTATTATTATTATTATTATTATTATTAAAAAGAAATTATAAACTACACATCTACACAAACCACCTGTAGGCATTGAACATAATTAAGCTTATTATTGATCATCGTTCATAGGCCTACAGCGCAGCAGCGTTACAAAAGTGCAGGCACATACATTCATTCACATGCATAGATTGGGTCTTGCACAGCCATTAGGGGTCTGAGGCTATTGGAGTTTGCCAGATACAACAATCTGGTACTGGCAAACACGCTTGGTCTCCACAAAAAATCCAGACGATGGACATGGCACAGTCCCGGCGGGGAACATCACAACCAGATCGACTACGTCATGGTCAAGAAACGCTTCAGATCAAGCATCAACATTGGCAGGACACGCACTTTTCCAGGAGCAGACATTGGAAGTGACCACGATCTCGTGATGATGTCTTTCCGGCTCCATTTGAAGAGAGTAAATACAGCAAAGTGCACTAGGCTGAAGTTCGACCTGGACAAACTGCAAGACCCGGAGGTGGCAAAAATATTTCAGGCCACAATTGGAGGGAAATTTGCACCACTGCTTATTTTTGGGGCAGGCGAAGTAGATGTCAACACCATGACCAATACCTTCAACTCAGCTGTAACAGATGCCGCCACTGAGATCCTTGGCAAGCACCGACCAAAGAAGAAGCCGTGGATCACACCTGAACTTTGGAT
Source organism: Oncomelania hupensis (assembly GCA_036898135.1). NCBI lineage: Eukaryota > Metazoa > Mollusca > Gastropoda > Littorinimorpha > Pomatiopsidae > Oncomelania > Oncomelania hupensis. The sequence goes on along the minus strand of CM072519.1, from coordinate 10,498,585 downwards.
CTGTGTGATAAACGAAGAGAGTTAAAAAAGAAAAAGAACACCTCACAGGGAGCTGATGTCTACCGAAAAATCAACAATGACATCCGAAAAGGCATGCGCACAGCAAAGGAGAACTGGATAGAAGATCAATGCCAGGAAATAGAGAACAATCTGAACAAGAACAACAGCAAGAAGGCCTACCAGACTGTGAAGCGGCTGACAAGTGTTAAACAGCCTAAAGTCTCCACTATCCAAAGCAAGTCTGGCATTTGCCTTACAGAAGAACAAGAAGTCTTGGACAGATGGACAGAGTACTGCTCTGACCTTTACAACCATACACCAAATGGAGACCCATCAGTTCTAGCATGTCCCGAGAGCAGAGAAGAAGAAGAAATCCTCCCAATTCTCCGGGAAGAAGTTGAGGCAGCAGTGCAATCGCTGAAGAAAGGGAAGTCAGCGGGAGTGGACAACATACCAGCGGAACTGCTACAAGCAGGAGGAGAAGCGATGACTGATGCTCTCACCATTATCTGTAACAAGATCTGGCAGAGTGGGGAATGGCCTACACCATGGACCCAGTCGCTTGTCATCACTCTTCCCAAAAAAGGTAACCTTCAGGAGTGTGAAAATTACCGCACCATCAGCCTCATCAGCCATCCCAGCAAGGTCCTCCTGAAAATAATACTCAACAGGTTGAAACCACAAGCTGAACAAATCATAGCTGAAGAACAAGCAGGATTCATGGCAGGGCGAAGTACCACTGAACAGATTTTCAACCTCAGAATAATCTGTGAGAAATACCTACAGCACCAACATCTATATCATGTGTTCATAGACTTCAAGAAGGCATTTGACCGAGTCTGGCATGCAGCTCTATGGGCAACCATGAAAGTGTACAACATCAGCCCTAAAATTATAGAAGTCATCAAAAGCCTGTATGACAAGGCTACCAGTGCAGTCCTCCATAACAGCGTCATCGGGAACTGGTTCAGAACAACAATCGGTGTGCGTCAAGGATGCCTACTCTCCCCAACACTCTTCAACATCTTCCTAGAGCGCATCATGTCAGATGCTCTTGCAGATCACGAAGGCACAGTCAGCATAGGGGGCAGAGCAATCTCCAATCTTCGTTTTGCGGATGATATTGATGGATTGGCTGGAGAGGAACAAGAACTTGAACAGCTTGTACAGAGGCTTGACACCACCTCCAGAGCTTATGGAATGGAAATAAGTGCAGAGAAGACCAAAATGATGACCAACAACACCAATGGCATCAACACGGACATCAAAGTACAAGGCCAATCCCTCAACACAGTGCACAGCTTCAAATATTTAGGAGCCATTGTGTCAGACAATGGGTCTCGACAGGAAGTCCTCTCCAGGATCGCACAAACAACTGCTGCCCTGACAAGGTTGAAGCCCATTTGGAAAGACAGAACCATCAGTCTACATTCCAAAGTAAGACTGCTGCGCTCTCTGGTCATCTCCATCTTCCTATATGCTTGCGAAGCATGGAACCCTCACAGCAGATCTCCAAAGAAGAATACAAAGCATGGAGATGAGGTGCTACAGAAGACTTCTGTGCATTTCCTATACCCAACACATCACCAACGTTGAAGTCCGACAGACCATCACACAAGCCATTGGACAACACGATGACCTGCTCACAGTGGTGAAGAAACGGAAACTCCGATGGTATGGCCACGTCACCAGATCATCAGGCCTTGCAAAGACCATTCTGCAAGGCACAGTGCAAGGAGGTAGAAGAAGGGGGAGACCGAAAAAGAGGTGGGAGGACAACATTCGAGAATGGACTGGTTTGACACTGAGCGAAGCCATGAGGGCTGCTGAGGACAGAGAAAGATGGAGTATGCTGGTTAAGCGATCATCTGTGGTGCCCCTACGACCTTCGGGTTATGGGACAGGATAGGATAGGACAGCCATTAAACAAATTACAATAATTAATAATAGTAATACAATTATTTATAAATAATAACAGAATAAACAATGAATGAACTAAAATATAAATACTAAGGTTGGGAATATTATATATATATATATATATATATATATATATATATATATATATATATATATATATATATATATATATATATATATATATATATATATATATATATATATATATATATATATATATATCCGTAAAGTGAACAGTTTTGAGCGAGCCAAATGCTATTGGAGAGTAACAGACCTATTGCTTTGTAGTAGCATCTAAACACTTATTGAAGAGATCCGTAGGATCTCATCTTTGATATGATGATGATGATCATTGTTGTCAGGGTGGTGATCGTCCTTAACGCTGATGCAATAGGACGTTAAGCTTCGTTGTTCCTCCATCTGCTACAGCTATCAACCCATCCTCAAGGTAGGTTAAGCCTTAAAAGTGGCTTGTAAGTGTATAGGGGTTTTTTCACAATCAAGTATAAGTCTCCTCTCTGAAAATCCTTATCGGGAAGAGAGGGGACTATAAACTGATACACACATACACATAGGGGTTTTCAGTCTGGGTATAGTCCGTGGTAAAACTAAGTAGGCTTACTAAAGACAGTGACACAGCTACGGATGTGTAACTGGGTTTAGCTGTGGGTGTATCCACAACTTTCCGGCACCTCTCATAAAAACTCGTGGGTATCGCCATTATAAATCAAAACGAGGTTAGAGTGAAACCAAGTTCCGGTCTGGTTTGTCTTGCTTTTCTCAAAGCTTGATGCGTGACTTTTAAATATGGCAAATTGCCGAAATCGACGATTGTTAGAGCCAGAAAACGAGTGGGATAAGTATAAAAACGATGGTGGAAGTACATGCTCAGTGAAAGGATGCAAAAACAAACTTAGAGGCCTGTATTTGTGGCGACTTCGGAGGTGCGTAGATCACTACCCAATGGTTCATGGAGAGTGCGTGTGTCAGGAGCCCTACAAACTGCACACCCCTTCAAATAGTGACCAGATAAGAGAGTGGCTGTCAAAACTACATTTAAAACGTCCACCGAAGACAATTTTTGTCTGTTCCTTTCATTTTACTGACCGAGAGCCCACCATTCAAAATCCATCGCCCCAGCTGTTTCTTGGTTACGACAGCAAAGTGAAGATCGGCAGAAAGCCACCACGAAAACGCCAGTCGTCAGATGGAAGAGCTAGCGATACAACAATTAAAGAACGATCATCGACAAAAAGTGAAACAGGACTCTTGTAGTTTTCCATAGCTTCGCCGTCGCAACCTTCACAAAACACGAAGTAGTTGACTATGTGAGGGTACGATACCGGTGGCCAGTGACACATTCTGTCTTCCCACTGTAAACTTGACTGTCACAACTGGGACTTCAAATCCATCAGGCATTCTCTGCAACACTTTCTCTTTTATGCTCCCACCAACGCTTCCTCATGTGATTCGACATATTCTTGAATATTTGGAAATAACTCGCTCAATACACTCGGATAAACAATACGCGGAGAAAGAAACCGGAAGTATGTTTCACGGTAACGGAAAGAGTTACCCCTCTTACATGGGGGATTCCCGTTGGTGCATAGGATAGCAGAAAAGTGTGAATAACTGTAGCAAGTCGTTATTATTTAGAAAATTATTTTAAAAAAAAATTATAAAACAATAACACTATTGAAAATGCTTATTTTTCGGCTGTGTGTGTGGAAATACATTTGAAGAGCATGCTGACTATAGATCAAGTCCTTCGTGATGGACCTAGCTAAACTACACATACATTTCACTAAAATCGTCACCACACATAGTCAATTAACATCAATATAATAGCCGCACATTTTTATAAACACCAGATTAAAATTAAAATAATGTGAAGATGATATGGTACTGCATGAAGGATGACTATATGTCATATGCACTGATCACGCCTCTACTCATCAGCACTACACCCATGCTTACTACCACAGCCACGCCACAACACAGCGCAACTTCACGCAAGCATGCGCGCACAACACAGAGTCGCCGACAAAACCAAATTTAAGTTTTACGTACCCAATACGGGTTATGGTGCGCAGGAACCTCCGCCGAGTTGCCCCGCCACGGTGTTGGAGATTAACACAGTACTAATGTACTGCACACACTACCAATCCTGGCAGTAGTTCTAGTCCAACCAAAGAGGGTATAATAACATTAAAAATCTTTGGTCCAACTGACTACTAGCACAAGTGACGTCACGTCACAAGAACCCACATGCCAACAGGGCAACGTGCAACGGTCACAGACTAGACTAAAAACTCGCCCATTCAAATAAGCTAGGCTACTTTCTTTAGCATTACTGCTCATCTTATAATAACTCTGCCATCTGTCTGTCACTGAATAAACACTGTCAATGCCTATTCAGCCCTGTCAATTCCTCTAGAGAATTCAAAATCATAACGACACAAAAAAATAAAAATAATAAAAAATAAAGTTTAAAAAAAAGCCTTTCCTTTTTGAATCTCTAGCCTGCAGTGCGCGTACTGTCTTGCTCTCAGAAGGTTATAATCTTCGCTCACTTTTCGCTACAGACACGTGCACTCCGTAAAATTATTCATCCACCTTTCTTCCATCCCTCTTCCACCTCAACTATATCATCCACTCTCCCACCTCCACGACAAGGACGTTCATTATGGGAGGCGAGATATAGCAAACGCGCGTGCATTTGCACGAGCAAATGCGCGAACCTCGCGCATTTGCTCCTGCAAGTGTTCGAGCAAATGCGCGAGCAAGTGCGCGATCATTTGCTCGAGCGGTTGCTACGCCCGTTGCTATAAGGATTTTGCTGAAAACTGTCAACGGAAAGGAACTGAAAATGAACACAAGTTTTTTTTGTAGATTTCCGACCTAGATATTTTGTATTTATCCGCATTAGTTTGATGTTAAATATTTACGTAATATTTGTGGCCCTTAAACCTAATTTCTAAGTAGAATACAATTTAAATAACTGTCTCAATATGTTTTAAGATAGCTTTTATTTTAAAATATTATTAAAGTATTAGTCATTAATATGTAAATATATTATATAAATATAAATAAGTTCTGAATCGTTCTGAATCGTCCTTAATGTTATGATAAGGTTATTTCATGAATGATATTAAGTTTAGTAGTGATAGTTTTCACTAATTATTATTAATATTATTACTAATAAATGCAAGAAATATTTAATTTGTGCACGTCTCAAATTCTTTTACATACACATTCTTTTCCGGATATAATTTTTACGTTTATGGAGCTGAATATAGCAAACGCACGCGCATTTGCTCGCACACTTGCTGGAGCAAATGCGCGAGCAAGTGCGCGAACCTCGCGCAAATGCTCGAGCATTTGCTCCAGCATGTGTTCAAGCAAGTGCGCGATCATTTGCTCGCGCAAATTGCGCGGGCAAGTGCGCGAGGCTCGCGCATTTGCTCGTGCAAATCCTCGCGCAAATGGTCGCGCGTTTGCTATATCTCGCCTCCCATAGTTCGTAAAGTTTCAAGCACAGGCGCTTGTAAGAGACGCGTCACAGGAATAGGCGCTCGCATGTCCAGATACAAGCGCCTGTGGTTTCACGGCCTGTTTGGTCTTAAACTTACTACTACTACTACTACTAACAGGGGCGGATATGCTTGTACATAATTATTAGGTGTCTAATAGTATCACATAAGTTAATCAGGAACACCCCCCCCCCCCTCTCCATGCCCATCATGAAGAGTAATACGCGCCTTATTTTTAAATCAGACTCAAAGTGCGGCAATCTATTACAAGCATACACACTCATATGTTACAGACACTCCTACATTCTGGATTGCCAGAAGATCCTGATTTTCAAAAACAAGAAGAAAAAAAATAAGAAATTACATAAATTACTGGTAGGCTTACAGGCGTGTGCACTGTGAAACCAAACAACTCCACATTATGCTTCTATTGGCTCTTAAAATGGACAATCGATTTTCTAGGTCTACAGTCACTTTTGCAGTTTGCTAATCCTAAACATTGCCCGGTGTCACATCCTTCAAGTTCCGGGTCTCCTAGTTTATCCGAGCGCATTTGCGCATGCGCTAGGTCATGTCGGGCCGGCTTTTTCACGAAGTTCTTAGGCGTCATAACCCTAACCCTAACCCAAACCCTAACCCTAAACTCTTAACTCTAACCCAAACCCTAACCCTAACACTTACGAAGACTATGATAGCACTGTGCGCATGCGTCGAATTTTGTAACGCGTCGACCAATCAGAATGCTCCCATTCGCTCCCAGCCCAGCTAAGATACTAGGAACTGTGAGGATGTCACACCGGTCATTCCTCACCCATCCTGAACGCAAAGAGATCAAATCTAATACAATGGGATTGTAGAGGGCATGGAGGGTGATATAAGATTACGTCATCAGAAAGTAATCTAGGTCAGTCATAGCAAGCTTACATGAATAGGATAACTGAGTAACAAAACTATGCTAAGCTTTTCAAAATCCAATGTAATACAGAATTTTTTTAATATGACGTCACTGAACACATACAAATGTGCAAGGGACAGAACGCCTCCGGAAGATTTTATGCGTTCGTTCGTGGTTGTCACGAAGTGACTTGGCAAATATTTTCATTTTATTTGTGTATATATCGCGTGTTTATAGGGCTATAACGCGTGCGACGGACGTTGGCATAGGCACATGGCGTATGTATTCGCTTTGCGTTGGTATTATATTTCCTAGTTCATTAATATTTTGGTGATGAGACGGCTATATAAAGACTGTTTGGAGATCAAAAGACTCGGGGGCTAGCTCAGTTGGTAAGAGCGTCTTGCTAGTAACCGAAAGGTCGCTGGTTCGAATCCCGGATTGGTCAACGTGTGATCATATTATTTTCCCCTTTACCAACAACTGGCCCGCTGGTGTCAGTATAAATCGGTCCAGTAGTCACCTATATGCGAAAGTGTCGTGTGACTACAAAACAACAAACAACAACAAACAAAAGACTTAGGCCCACCGCCGTAGCTCAATTGGTAGAGCGTTTGTCTGGCACACCGATGATCCAAGTTCTAATCCCGTGGTGGGCGATATAAAATGTGGCCATTTTTACTGTCCAATTTAGCAGTATGATTGCTCTGGTGGATCAGTGTTGATTCAGGTCCCTACCCCTCTTTCCCTGGGATGGTTATCCCCGTCTGCCATATCGCCAATGGTGGGTGTAGACGTTAAACCTCAATATTCATTCAAAAGGCTGTTGTGGTATGCATCTGAGAGTGTCTGTGATTGGATGGATGAAATAGGACTAGAATATAGAAATAGTGGAAGGAAAGATAGACTGAAAAAATAGTGAACGCTATTTTGTGTCACTTCGGAAATATGTGTTACCGTGTAGGTTATTTCTGTTTTTCACTGTGGTGATTCTGGATTCTGTTAATGACAGACACGGTAATTTGACTATTTATATTTTATGAATTACTCGTTGGAAATATAATATTTAAACTAATTTTGTAAATGCATAAAATCTATATATATAAATTGCTTAGCCGGAAGTCCTTCTTCGCCTCTACTGTAAAGTTTGTCCGGTATGGACGCTGATCTGGGCAGGTGCTGTGCGCTGCAAATCGGCCTGCTGTGCGCTCAAAACCCGCCAAATCGTTATAGCCGACATTTCCTTACCGAACGTTTAACCGTTTCTGAGATAAATAAATAAACAAAATGTCCACAAACTGCAATAGCCTCATTCCGCGCGGCGCTTCCGATTCAACCCGTGTCAAGAACGTGCCTTTCCGTAATACCGCAAATTTTGTTTTATTTCCATTCAAAACACTTTTGCACTCATTTCACCAATCTTAAAATTTTGTGTTTAACTAATTAAATTTGATTAATTACAAATCGAATCGAGGTTTCAGCATGTTTTCCGATATAGACCCAAAAAATTGATGGTCTTTATATGAAGCCTTGGTAGCTCTCTTAGTAAAACCTTCGCCTACCGTGCAGGGGACCCAAGTTCAAATCACCCGCGGACCTTTTTTTTTATGTTATTTTTTTTACACTACAATATGAATCTTTTTCTTTTTAATTTAGGCTTTTTACTTTTATCTTATTTATTATTATTATTATTATTATTATTATTATTATTATTATTATTATTATTATTATTATTATTATTATTATTATTATTTATAAACTAATAATAATAATAATAATTATTATTATTATTATTATTATTATTATTATTATTATTATTATATCTTATATCAAATTTTATTTTAAAACCTTGGTGTTTTTTATTATTTCTATTTGTATTATTCTTTATTCAATATTATTATTATTAAATTATTATTATTATTATTATTATTATTATTATTATTATTATTATTATTATTATTATTATTACTATTATTATTATTATTATTATTATTATTATTATTATTATTATTATTATTATTATTACCACCAAGGATCGGGATGGGGTGGTACGTGTAGGTAAAAGGGGGCTACGGGTAGGTTTAAAGGGGCATGGGTAGGCATAACGGGGATACGGGTATATATAAGGGGGTAAGGTCTCGATTCCTTCTACTAGTGGGGCCGGGTAGCTCAGTTGGTAAGAGCGTCTTGCTAGTAACCGAAAGGTCGCTGGTTCGAATCCCGGATTGGTCAACGTGTGATCATATTATTTTCCCCTTTACCAACAACTGGCCCGCTGGTGTCAGTATAAATCGGTCCAGTAGTCACCTATATGCGAAAGTGTCGTGTGACTATAATCTACATACAAACATACAAACATTCCTTCTATGATCATAAGTCTCCTCTCTGAAAATCCTTATCGGGAAGAGAGGGGACTATAAACTGATACACATTCCTTCTATTTAGTCCCCTATACGCTATTGTGTCCGGGGACGTTAATCTAATACAAGACAAATTCCTTCTGTACGCTCGATGTGTCCGTGGACACAAACCTACCTACTACCTACTGGTCGATTCCTTTCACCCATACCTGCGAAACGATCAACGGGGAAGTATCAAGGAGGGTACAGGTAGGTTACAAGGGGGGTACGGAAGGTATCAAGGGGGTATGGGGAGGTATCAAGTGGGTTCGGGGAGGTATCAAGGGGGTATGGTGAGGCATCATGGGGGGGGGACGGGGAGATATCAGGGAGGGGGGGGGTATGGTGAGGTATCAAGGGGGATATGGGGAGGTATCATCGTCCAAATGAAACTCGCAGACAACAGTTGTCTCTCTGTCTACATTTTAAACAGCAACCTGTGTACCCTGGCTTGCCAGGGTACAAAACCACTAGTATTTTCATAAGTTGATAAATGTAATTATCTGTCAGACCGGAACGGGATTGCTTCAGAGCGAGAGAACATCATATTATAGTTCATCTACTTATTATTTTATTACTCTAGGACTTATAGTTTTCTTGAATTCCGTTTTATTATTCTACTACCTCGAGTGAGAAAAGAGAACCATAACATTAGCAAAGCGTATATTGGTGTTGCTGTAACCAAAAGGGGGGGGGGGGAGATTACAAGAATTGCGTGTATGCGTGCGTGGATAATCTGCGTGTTCTCCCGTCTCACAACTTCTCTAACTCATAACAATTAACTATGTTGTCACACCCTCTATTAAACTATAAACATGAAACAACAAAAGTAGAACAAATACAGAAATCAACAAGAATCAAAAATACAATTATTTTTACTCACGTACTTTCGTATAGCAAATCCGTAGTTGAATTATCACACACACCACTCACAAAAAAAACCCACATATATTCCAATCGCCGTTGACAAAGAAGAAAATAAACGTAGAGTCTCACTGTGATTATGTTCAATTGTCTATGTATGTCCTCGATCTGTCCTACGGATCCTCCCTTACTGGAGATCTGTCTTCTTATCCCTCTATCCAGTATCTTATTCCGCTCCTCTCGCTTTCTCCGGCTCCTTCATCCTTTCCTCGTCTTTGTCTTTCTTCTTCGTTTCCTTCTTTGTCTTCGTTCTTCTTCGTCTGCTTCTCTCCTCTGCTGTTGCTGCTGCTGCTGCTGCCGCTACCACTGCTGCTGCAGCTTCCACTTCTTCGCCTCTCTTCGTTATTTTGCTTCGGCTGCTTCTCTCTTTGCTGCTGTTGAAGTTTCTCTTCTTCGTCTCTTTTCTTTATCTTCTTCGGTGCTTCTTCTTCTTTTTCTTCTTCTTCTCCTTCTCCTTCTCTCTCTCGCATTCCCCCCGCTGGCCGTAAATGAAGTAGGAAAATATATTATGGATCTACAAAACAAGCGTTCGACGGGTCCAGATAACATCAATTCTTTTATCCTAAAAATATCTCTGCCATACATTGTTGAAATTGTAACTTGTAAGACGAGATGACAAAGGAGCGCAGCAGCCTTACTTTGGAATGTAGACTGATGGTCCTGTCTTTTCAAATGGGCTTCAATCTTGTCAGGGCAGCAGCTGTTTGTGCGCAAACAAGAAAGCATAAATAAATGGAGATGAGAATAGGTTTAAAAAGAAGAGATAAAAGGCAAAACAGTACAAAAGTATGTGTAATTTTTAAACAGCAAATAACATACAATACAATGCAGACTATAAAAAAAAGATTTAACATAGTAGACAAACAATAGTTATAAGGCTTACCTTCAGATATTGAAATTATTATTACAGCATAAATAAGAATTCATATTCGTCTGTTTTGTTTTTTAAACTTATTTTGTTTTCCATATTGGACGTTCTTGTACTTGTTCACAATATTTCCCTTTTGACTATATATTAATATGTTATTTTTATAATATACTAGATTCTTGAAAATGACTATTCAAAATTGTCAAGTAGCTCAACTGGGCTATTTGTGGTAGATCTATGGGAAAAACCTGACTAGAAAGAGGTCTATGAAGAAAACTGTTTCCGACCTAGGAAGCTTACCAAGTTTTCCAAGTCCTGTTTACTGCAAGTACGTTTACACACAGTTTTATTATAAATGACGCTTTATGCAATACATTATTAAAATGTCTAAGGCCTGTAGTCTATTTACAACTACTCCCACTTAGTTTTAGGCCTTCGCTCATCTCACAACCGGATTCCACTTCTAAATTCACCATCAAAGGCGGCGTGCTTTCTTCTTCGTGGAGCCATTTGCATAGGCTTTTGTGACAGTTTAGCGGTACGGATATGCAGAGCTAAAACGCCTCAATTCAATGCAAGTAATATTGTGTTTTAACTACTATTGCATAACCTTCATATGACATTTGTACTTAGTACTACTTTGATTTTAGACAACTTAATGTGTGACGCATGGACAAACATATTCAATCTAGAACTCTAAGCACAGGAAATAACGATGTTAAATCATTTATCAACTGCAGACAGGTCATGGAAATTATAAAGACCCATTGGTTGACATTTTTTTGGCACTTGTTGAGGGGAGAAGATCGAAATGACCAAGATATTAAGAGCCCCCTACCCTAAACAAAAGAAAACAGTGAATTTTTTTTTACAATTTAAACTTCGTATGTAATTAAAGTGTACAGATGCCTTGAACCTAAAACTATGGTATATTAAGTGACGTAATCGTGGTGACGTAATATTTATTTAAAAAATTTAAAGTGTTTTGTTTTTACGGCTGGGATAGCTCAATGGTCAGAGCGCACGACTAGTGTGAGTGCGTCTTGGGCGACGTGGGTTCGAATCCTGACTTCAGCAAACTATTTTGTGATTGCTGGATATTACGGGCCAGCGCCTTGAGAAGCTCTCTGAGCTTGTAAGTGCGCTATAATAAGAGAAATCTCTTTCTTTCTTTCTCTTTCTTTTACACTTTGGATGTAATTAGAATGTACAGCTGCCTTGTTTACTTTTTTAATTAATTTTGTATAACTGAAAAAATTATTTATTTTCAGTTATTTTTATTATATATATAGAACATAATGACCTCTACCAGATTACCTTAATTTTAAAAAAAATTAAAAAGAAATTACCACTCCCCTTTTTTTCCCTTACCTTTCTCATCGATTTTCTTGACTGCTCACGTATATGTAGTCAATGTTAACAGCATTTGCCAATGTTGAACTCAAGACTAACAAGTAGAGCACGATGCATGATTTCGTAGCTCGAGCTTCACTTTGCTTTGTCCATTGACAACCACAAGAATCAAACAAATTACTTTATATGCTAAAAAGGTATTGAGATTTAACCATAGTCATGCTCACACGTCGCTGGACTTTTGACACATTTTAAATGTACCATTGTTTTATGTTCTGTTATATTGTTTTCTAGTCTTTTTTTTTAAATTTATTTATATATATTTTTTTTTTAGTCGTGAATTTTAGTTCCTATTCTATCCTATTCCGTAACTCGAAAGTCGCTTGGGCACCACAGATGATAGTTTCACCAGCGTACTCCATCTTTCTCGGTCCTCAGCAACCTCATAGCTTCGCGCAGTGTTAAACCAGTCAATTCTCAAGTGTTGTCCTCTCACCTCTTTTTCCGTCTCGCTCTTCTTCTGCCTCCTTGCACTGTGCCTTGCAGGATGGTCTTTGCAAGGCCTGGTGATCTGGTGAAGTGGCCATACCATCGGAGTTTTCGTTTCTTCAACACTGTGGGCATGTGGACTTGTTGTCCAATTGCTTGTGTGATTCCTGTCGGACTTCGTCGTTGGTGATGTGCTGGGTATAGGAAATGCCCAAAATTCTTCAGTAGCACCTCATCTCCATTTTTTTTATTCTTCGTTATAGGTCTGCGGCCAGGGTCCATATTTCGCAAGCTTATAGGAAGATGGAAATGACAAAGGAGCCAGCCGTCTTACAAGTACCTTGGAGTGTAGACTGATGGTCATCTTTTCAAATGGGCTTCAATCTTGCCAGGGCAGTTGTTGTTTTTGCGATCCTGGATAGGACTTCCTGTCGGGACCCACGGTCTGATGCAAAGGTATCTAAATATGTGATGTCCGTGTTGATGCCATTGGTGTTGTTGGTCATCATTTTGATCTTCTCTATACTTCAAGGATGCCTACTCTCTCCAACCCTCTTCAACATCTTCCTATAGCGCATCATGTCAGATGCCCTTGCAAATCACCAAGGCACAGTCAGCATAGGGGGTAGAGCAATCTCCAACCTCCGTTTTGCGGACGACATTGATGGATTGGCTGGAGATGAACAAGAACTTGAACAGCTGGTACAGAGGTTTGACATCACCTCTAGAGCCTTTGTAAGGGAAATTTTAGTTCAACTTGATATAATTATGTGTTTGTGTTGCCTGTCAGTATGAAATGGATGCTAGATCCTTCTATAGGACACGATCACTGAATCACAATATTATTATAATTTGAATGCACTTTTCCGCTGCGCTCTTATCTTGCTCATTATTAATCAGCCGAGCACAGTACAAGATATCAGGATGAAACGCATCCGTTTTAGCCTACTTCTGTGACAGGTGTTGAAGACAAAGGCCATAACTCTAGTAATAATATATCAAGCCATCCAGCCATATTTCGAGACGCCAACTTGCATTCTTATGCACTTTGTCTTATGCCTCAATTGTCGTATTTATGTAACTGGCATTCACACGCCTAGGACATGAGCGTCAGGATCTGTAAAGTTCGGAAATAATTTCTCCATAATCCTCTTCTTCCTACTTCTCCTTTTCTTGTCCCTCTTCTCCTTCTGCTTTATTGTCTACAATACAGGATATGTGTGGGTGTGTGTGCTCGCGAGAGAACCTGCACCCGACAGGGCCCAGCACTTGTTATTATTTTTTTTCCAGTTAAGGCTACTAAACAACTGATTGAAGAAGAAATCTCTCTCTCTCTCTCTCTCTCTCTCTCTCTCTCTCTCTCTCTCTCTCTCTCATTATCTTCTGTCCGTGGGCATAACTATACTAATAATAATAATGTTACACTCCGTTTGATGGTGGTGTTTTCAATCAGTAGGCCTAGTAGATTCAGCCCCAATGCGTGAATGCTCCTGATGAGTGTACGCTCGGATTCTATTATCCACGTAACCCGTTCAATCAGCATACAAGTCACTGAGTCTTCGTATGAAATTTTCCACTTTTATTCAGCACACATCAACATCTGCATACAATTCTCAACTTAACTCCCAACAACACACAGAGCATCGAATATATAGTTTTTCTCTAGTCCAGAACACGGTGGAACGATCGAGTATGACGCAATTTAGCAATCGCTTTAGACTTCGTCATCACTGTCTTACGTCATACATCTTTCCTTTCTGTCCAAGTATGTTCTCAAAATTTCTACGCCCTCTCGCGAAGCTTCTATTGACAGTAAACAGGCAAATCTAGAGAATTCTCCAATAATATCGACCAACTAAAATTATCAACGTTATACAAAGCTTCCTCTAACCACAACGCGAACTCAAATCAAAGGTAAATAAACTCTATTATTGAATACTTTGCAAATCGAAACGATTAGATCTATCGTGCGCGTTTCAGACATACTATCCTTCGCGTTTCAACGTAACAAATAATAATAATAATACAGGATGCTATATATACGCGCCTTTTCCCAAATCAATCAGGCTCAAAGCGCGGCGATCTATACCAACATACACGCTCACCTGTCTCATTCACCCTCACACGCACCAAATACACATCCATCACTCAAACAGGTAATGTAAAGGCAGGGAGATCGCTATTAGAAGACGGAAAGAAATTTGAATTTTTATTTTTTGAAATTTTTATATTGACTGCGTCTTGTACCATTATTGAAACTGTTTACATTCTAAATTCACATCAGACAGTATGAGGTTGCTGACAGTGAAAGACATTTTATCTCACAGGCGCTTGTATCTGGACACGCAAGCGCCTATGCCTGTGACGCGTCTCCCTTTGGTTATCTCACAAGCGCCTGTGTTTTGATGTGGATAGGTACAGTGCTCCGCGAAGTACTGAGAGGGGATCCCCGTTTTTGGGAAATGCGGACCTGGAACAAGCTGTGGGTTGTATTCACACACTACGTGCACAACATTAAAATAACATAGGCTACGCTGAATAGGTTACAGATAGTACAGATTCATAATTTCAAACAGTTGTGGGAGTACGCTACAGCTTTAAAATCATAAGACTACAAATCAGGTCGAAACTATTATGTGTAGCCTACCGCCAGTGAATCATCTTCGATGTAGCCTGGTTGTGCAGCTGCAACACCTAAACGGTAAGCTACACCCTTTTTCCAGTTCACTGACTGCGACCATCAAAGTATTAGGCTTATAGGTAGAGTCTACTTTTCCTTTCTTGATTGAAGAATTTCGTTTACGTGAAGATCGGCCTACAACTCTTTCTGTTGCAGTATAGAAGCTTTGTCCGTTGTCAGAATGGCTAAAGATTTTCATCCAGCAAAGTTACTTCGCGGGCGAGCTGAGAACAGAGAAACGAATGTATGACGGCCTACTAGCGCCCAAACCAAAGTTACCAGTATCACGAAATATTTGAAATTAACGCGTGTTCTGTATAATTTACAGAGATACCGGTAATCCACAGTGTGAATTAATAATTACACTATGTAACACAATTTTTGTTCCTGGCTTCTAAGTGTTATATTTCAATTGCTTATGTCTAAAGTACATGAAAAAATGACTTCTTTAAGCACAAACTTTGCTTACACGACAACAGCACGAAGAAAACTCGTTTTTTGTGAAAATAGAACGATTTTTTTCATTTTCGTCATTATGATCAGGTAAAAACAAAAATTGCACAAGGAATAGATAAACATAGTCGGAAACCACTCAACAAGGTTCAGAAATGTGTAGATTTTCTAGATTTACGATTGTACTGTGAATCACTCTCTCAGTTCAATTTATAAATTTATAGTCCCCAACACAGTATGCGTATAGGAGACTTTGGTATTATGATGTCCATTGATATAAGAGGTCGTGCTGTAGTAAGAGGTCATATGAAGAGGGAGCGCGGGACGCTGCTACGACGTCCGGAAGAAGACGGAGATGGATCGATGGCAGGCATGAGGGGAAGGAGTACGAACGAACGGCGGCAGGGGTAGAAACGGGGTGCCAGGGAGGCCGCCAAACCCAAGGGAGGGCAAGCACAGAGGGGGAAGGGTGGAGGGCCTAGCAGTGACCAGGAGGGCGGGGGGAGGGGAACGTACCTAATTAGATAAAAATTCTTCAGGACCACATTAAAAGTCGAGGAGGGCCGGGTAAAAGCTATAAACAATCTATAAACAATCAAGAATGGACCCATAAAACAAGGAAGGGAAAAAAATGGTACAGTGAGGTAGGGAAAGTCATTCATGAAAACGGATACCCAGGACACAGGGGTCAACTGAAGGTATGAGTCATGTGGAGGGGATGGTCAGTCATGGAAACGGATACCCAGGCCCCGTGGGGTCGACTGAAGGTATGAGTCATGTGGAGGGGATGGTCAGTCATGGAAACGGATACCCAGGCCCCGTGGGGTCGACTGAAGGTATGAGCCATGTGGTATGGGATGTCAATCATGAAAACGAATACCCAGGATCCAAGGGATCAACTGATGTATAAGTCATGTGGTGAGAAATGTCAGTAGTGGTATCTAATACCCAGGACACAAGGATCAACTGAAGGTTTGAGTCATGTGAGGGGGGTGGTCAGTCATGGAAACGGATACCCAGGACCCATGGGGTCGACTGGAGGTATGAGCCATGTGGTATGAGAGCAAGGTAGCTGAGCGGTATAAGTCAGTACGAGGTAGTAATACCCAGGACCCAATGGGTCAGCTGAGGGTACAATCCGTGTATTAGTAGCTGAGTGGGAACATGTCACTTAAGTAGAGCATACCCAGGACCCGAGAAGGTAGAGTCGAACCCAAGGCCCATGGGCCAGGTGGGGGAATTGGTTACAAACAGGTAACTGAGTGGGAATAGTCATCATTAGTAGTTGTAAGACAAAGGAACCCAAGACGAGTTCCGGGGAGAGAACCGGCCAGGCGGTTGGGTCTAAAGGTGTACAGACACTCGTGAGCGGTAGGTGCACACCGCGGTCATGAACAGCAGTCCAAAGTTAGTAGACAAGGAGTAGGCTACCAGGTCGGCCATGGAGTCCAGATGCATGTCGCGGCAGGCAATCCTAACCGCGGAGAAGTCAGGCTCCAGGGCCAGACACTCAAGGACACAGTGGTCGTGTGCTTTTATACTTGTACAGCTACTTTTGGAACGTTCAAGAACGTTCTAGAAAGTTCTGAGTTTCTCGAAAGTTCTGGAAGTTTCTTGAACGTTCTAGAGTGTTCAGGAGAATTGTAGAAACATGTGGACAACTCTAGCAGTTCAGGGAGGAAGCTCGGCATTGAAAGCAAATCGATAATTTTCTCGAACACACGCGATTTTCCAAATTTCATTGTCCCGGTCACAGAAGCAAAGTTTTTTTGGAATAACAGCGATTTCCTTTCTGTTCTAGACCTAACGGGTTAGGAAAACACACTTTCAACCCAGGAACAGAACAAAAGTGAAAATTTGTTACATAGTGTTATCAGTATTTGCCACCCCTTCCTAGCGCCAAAACCTGATAATTACAAATATCATGAGATAATTACAAATCTCATTGGATAATTAGGCTTATTATTATCAAGGGATAATTACAATTATCATTGAAAAATTACAAATATGTTCGCGTGATCATGTTTAATTTTCAGTTTTGTATTTAGCAATCCGTCTGGATATGCGCCAAAACCGAAAATTGTAATTTCACTTGATAATTACAATGTTTACGTGTTAATTGAAAATATGTCGTTGACATTTGTAATTATCCCATGATATTTGTAATTATCAGGTTTTGGCGCTAATAGGCCGTCATATATGTGAATTACACCAAACACGCGTTAATTACTATTATCACTGATACCTGTAAATGCAAATTTTGGCGCTAGTAAGCAGCCTTAGCCAGAATTAAGCATCACGTAAAAATTGTAATTCCCAGTGAACATTGTAATTATTATGTGATAATTACAATTTTCAGTTTCCGCGCATTTCCAAGCGGATTGCTAGAGCCAAAACTGAGAATTAAACATGATCACGCGAAGATATTTGTAATTTTGCAATGATAATTGTAATTATCCCTTTATAATTGTAATTATCCAATGTAATCATCACTGTAACTTTAAAAACGCTTGCGCCTAAATCAGCGTCAATACATACCCGAAGAAGGAAGATAGAAAGTATTTTGAGCCATCAGAACATTCACTGTTGTGAGAATTCTGTTCTCACAGATGGATCAACGTACTTTAGCAGGATAATTACTTGAGAGA
The DNA here is from genome assembly GCA_036898135.1 of Oncomelania hupensis. Lineage (NCBI taxonomy): Eukaryota > Metazoa > Mollusca > Gastropoda > Littorinimorpha > Pomatiopsidae > Oncomelania > Oncomelania hupensis. Next base: position 10,480,423 of record CM072519.1, on the reverse strand, counting down.
GAGAGAGAGAGAGAGAGAGAGAGAGAGAGAGAGAGAGAGAGAGAGAGAGAGAGAGAGAGAGAGAGAGAGAGAGAGAGAGAGAGAGAGAGAGAGAGATTGTTAAAACGTATACTTTATTTTCAATCTGCCAGATGAACAAAACTCTTTGAGTTTTTGTTTATTTCAATTTATTTTATTTATGTACGAATGTTTGAAGTTTGTTGGAATAGGTGTGGATCGAGTGAATGCATGTGAGAAAGTAGTCTTGTTATTACAATGCATTGCATTATTTTAACTTAATAAAAATGTTAAGTTTAATTTATGCTTTATTTCCGACTATTTTAAAGTATTATCTGGAAAAAAACAAATGAATGGACAAAAAAGTCCCGCTGTGCAGTAAGCAAACAGATTATAACAAAATAATTATGTAAGAACACGAAAGGTAGGCCATCTAGTCAATAAGATATTCTGTTTTTTTTTTCAGTTTGGAAGATTGACTGTCAAACTTCTAAACTGTATCACAGAATAGTTAATTAAACTAGATAGTTTTACCATAGAAGGGTTCATTAACCTACAGTATTATCATAGAAGAGTTCATTAATCCCACATTATTGGTGTGAAAGCTCTCCGATGAGCCTGTCTGCAGCTTAAAAAGTCATTGAGGTCTTTATAATAACGTCACAGGCTTTGCTTGCAGAGGGGCTTTTAATGCAGTCCTTAAGCGCCACATCAGACTACAGACGCAGCATTGTTTCTTTTGGTCACGCTCAGCTGCATTTGTTTGTGGTTCTTCTGTGCTGTCCTGTATTGTAATTATATTTAGGCTACTGCTATATATAACAGACAACCTTTTAAACGCCTGGACACGATCTTTACAATCAGATTTCGCGAATACTGACCCCCCAAATTGGATGATTATATATTATACACAAATTAGTCATCGCTTAGCGTGGATTTTTTTTTGTAACCGCAATTTTGATCTAGACCTCATGCTCACTTCTAACCAATAGGCCTACAATAAGGAATGATCTGTCCTGTGATGTCGTTAAAAAGATGGATGGGTGTAGTCTGCCTATGGAATGGATGAATGCATCATGAGACATCTTTTTAACACAAAAAGAAGAAGAAGAAGAAGGATGTGTGTGTGGGGGGGGAGGGGGGGGAGGGTGCGTGTGTGTGTTTGCAGGAGGGGGAGGAGCTTACTTGTACACAAAGCAATTGTGACTTGTGTTGTGTTTTGCCCTTTAGAAAATGTGACATGTTGGCGTAATTATCCTATCCATGTATAGCCTAGACGTAGCGCAAACGGCTTTCTATTCAGTAAGAGCTTAAAGAAATAAGCATGCAAGATGTACAGATCGAGAAGATACTAAATTTATCTAGTCAGAAATAAATCCTATTTGTAAATAATAAATTTAAAGTGAACCTGAGTTAATCTAAATCAAAATAGCGAGAACGTTTATTATAAAATGTCTAAGTCAAGCTTAGAGATGTTGACTATTATTTTGCTTACAATAAATTCATGCATTTGATGTGCGTGTCTGAATTAGAAATTTAAATCTAAACGTACGTCGTGTCCGAGCGTTCCAAAGGCCGATAATATTGCAATAGCAGTATGTGATTTATCTCCCTTAGAATTACAGGCACGGGCAAACGCAGCGGAGCCAGCGAGACCAACAAACCCCGCAATGCGTTGCTGTGGATGAGCCGAGGAAACAATGCTGTGCCTGTAGCCAAAACTGACGTTCGTTGTCTGCATTAGTGACTTACCTGCTAGCGAGGCCCGTAAAGACCTCATTAATGACTTTTTAAGCTGCTCACAAGCCCATCGGATAGCTTTCACCTCATTAATGTGGATTAATGAACTTGTATGACCATATAATCTGTTGTAAAAGTTATTGTTGTTGTTAAATTAACTCATGCTACCTTTAACATTGGTATTAGTGCTCTGACTTCTCTTGCGTCAGTCAAACTTGAAATTGTAACTGAACAGGCAAACGAAAAAAAACTGTAATATAACTGACTTATACAAAGTAGAATAGATTACCACAAAATAAACTATAAATAAAAAGTGGAATTAAAATATAACTGGGAATTTAAAAGAGATGATTTTTATGTAACTCGAAAAAGTGGGAGGTGTAGTATAATGCTAGAACTTCCTCCTATGCCGTAATTCAAAGGTCGTTGGGTCACCACAGGATCGTTTAACTAGCGTACTCCATCTTTTTCTGTTCTCAGCAACCCTCATGACTTCGTTCAGTGTCAAACCGAACGTTGTCCTCCCACCTCTTTTTATCTCCCTCTTCTTCTACCTCCTTGCACCGTGTCTTGCAGGATGGTTTTTGCAAGGCCTGATGCTCCTGTGACGTGGCCATACCATCGGAGTTTCCGTTTCTTTACCACTGTGAGCATGTCATCATGTTGTGCAATGGCTTGTGTGATGGTCAGTCGGACTTTGTTGTTGGTGATGTGCTGGGTATAGGAAATGCCCAGAAGTCTTCAGTAGCACCTCCTCTCCATGCTTTAAATTCTTCGTTGTAGAACTTCGGTCTATTCTAAAACCGTTCCCAGTTTAGCATATGTACGGAGACTGTTCTGAAGTTTATGTTACGCGGACCGTTTTTACTGGAAACGAGACAGAGTGGTGTTGTTTCGGGTATGTCTTTTCGAGGAAGAGATTTGGAGGGTTAAAAAAAAAAGTTTGTCATTTAGCATGAAAGCAAAGGCCCGTTTGGAAATGTCACTTGTGACCTGAGGATGTTTTCACATTTATGACATGTTCAAAGAAAAGAAATTTGCTTGTAATACTGATTGATAAATGTATTCTGATAATCCATATACTGCTCTTCAACAAAATGCCTACTACTATTCAACAATATTCTTAGGCTACTACCCGATTCTGACCTTCTGAGATCGAACAGGCTTTGTAAATAGTATAAGAGGTATACATGTAGAAAATAAACCTGTAATTCAACGGTAATTCTGCCAACGGGCAGAGTGACCCAGCTTTTGTCCGATGATGACCATCAAAGGTCTAAACACTGCACTGTTTGTATGTGTTTTACTAACTTACTGATATGAGAGATTTTATAAGTGGGATATGGGTTCCCTTATAAAATCTCCGCTGATATAAACGTGAATGAATAATGAATGCCTTAAACCTGTATTTAGCACATTAACATTTAATACAACATATAATTATGCTGTAAGCATGTATTTTATCATAATGTTACTATTTGTAATAATACCGTTTCTATTTAACAGTGAGTCAGCTGGACACACTTTCATTTTCAATAGACTATATAAACAGATTAAGCCCATAAATATAATGTTATGCAGCGTCTATCGGTACTATATTTAACGTCAGTACGTACAGTGGAGTGGCACGCACGGTTAAAGCCAAGGAGACAAGGGAACGCAAGTACATGTTCCCTGTACGCATTTGTGTCCGGGAACCTTAATCTACCAGCGAATAAAGAATCCAACAGGATGTGCTATTTTGGGCAAAATGGAAAACTCCATGTCTGCTCTTTGTTTTTTTCTTCTCCAAAGGCGGAGCGAATTTGGAGAAGAAAGAACAGACGAACAAAAATTGTCATGGTGTGTGAATGCGAGAAGGGCTGGGGCCGGGCATCCACTCTCTCTCTCTCTCTCTCTCTCTCTCTCTCTCTCTCTCTCTCTCTCTCTCTCTCTCTCTCTCTATCTATCTCTGACCCACCCCCCACCCCCATCCGATAAACTCACGCACACACAAACCTTTCTAGTAAATAAACCAGTGCAGTGCTGGCTAAATGTTTCTGTTAACACGTCAGACAATTATTGTACATCATCATCATTATCATCATCATCATCATCATCATCATCATCATCATCATCATCATCATCATCATAGGCCTAATCATCAATAACAACAACAACAAAAACAAAGAAATTTAGACCCAGTGATGACTATTGTTGTATCAGGTAAAGGAACGAACTACAGGAATGGCCAGCTTAGCGCAGATTTACACTGTTCAGGACGGGGGTTTGAACTCCTTCTGCCTTCACTCGAACAGAGGACCACTGGGCCAAGCAAAATCAACTGGATTGCAGACGGATTGCGAAGGTAATAACAGTTTCTTGATTTGATCAACAACATATAGCCATCAGCTAGCGCAAAAATGTATTTCAAGGTATTTGCTTTATTTCGTTGCTTCATAATGTGCTTCTCTGGAAACGTGGATTTATTTATTTACGTTGTTTTTTGTTGTTTGTTTAAAAACCTAAGTTTAGGTTTACCTTTCTACTCTATATATAACCAGATTTGTAAACCTTTTTTTAAATTCTAGCTGCTCAAACTGTCTATAATTTAACAAGAAAACAAATGTTAAAAAATTATTTTGTTTGTTTCAGTGGAATCTCAGACTTGGCTTCAAGAACGAGAAATTGAAAACATTTTCCCGTCTGATGGAGCATCGAGAGAACATAGTTTGCCACTTGGCCACGCGTCACAGAATACTTCGTCCCAGTTGTCAGACGCAGGAATGGACGAAAACACACCGGAAGTAAAGTTGTCAATGATAAGAGATGAAACAACAGTGAAGAAAGCATCTTTGAGTGTGCCAGTGATCTCAGACGATGAGACATTGCTAAAGTTGCCAGTGAACAAAGATGAGACTATACTTCAAACTTTGCTAGACAATCCAGTCAAATGCGCTTATTTGAGTTTGCCAGTGATCTCAGACGATGAGACATTGCGAAAATTGCCAGTGACAAACACTTTGGCAAGCTTGACTGCAGAGAACAGTTTACAAAGGCCAGAGTCTTGTGCACAGAACACTTTTCATTCCACACCAGTGGTGCCAGCTTCTTCTGGGAACACTTTACTCAAAGTGCCAGTCACCGGAAGTAACTGTTCACTTGGGTCCTTGTCTTCTGCAAAGGATAATTTGGAACTGTCAGTCTCTAATACCCAAGTGTCCTTGTCTGTTGCACAAGTCGTGACAGCACAAGATATAATGGCGAATATTCCAGTCACTTGTACAAACGCTTCACAAGGCTCTGGTACTGCTACACTGGAAATTTCAGCTAGCTCATTGACCACAACAGAAGATGAAAAGGTGATGCCTGCTTTAAGATTGACTGATAATTTACATCCTCTCTGCTCTCCAGAAAAGCCCGACAACGTCATCAACGACCCGCCAGCATCAGATAATAGGTATATTACTCATGATGTCATAAATTCAAGCGGTGATATCTCAACCAACGTCACGAACAGGTCTCGAGTCGAAGCAGAAACTGTTGACAATGCGTACGTCACGAATATGCCTAATGAGATATTAGGCCTTCCTGGAGACATGAATCTGAGTAATAACGTCAGAAAATATAGAATCATGAATACTAGTAACGACCTCACGAATGTTAGAAACGACATCACAGGCACGGAAACTCGTGGGGTCTCTCGTGAGCCTGCTAGCCTCACAAGAGCTGCTGATGGAACAAACATTCACTCAGCAGAATATACGACTTCCGGCATGAAAATCGGCAATGTCCGACATCTCCACTTGGCTGACAAGATGCATGTAACTTATGTCGATCAGATGGTGTACGTCACTGGTAGCTCAGCTTTTCAAAGCCCTGAAGCAGATCAGATTCCCTACTTCACACCAGTAGCGGCACCCAGTGATCTGCAAACTGGTGGTACGTTTATGACATTATTTTATAGCACAACTCCTGTAGGCTTACTCTGGATTCATTAGACCGGAGATTAAATACTATCCAAGCCTAAAAAGATAGCAGTTTCAGTTTCTTTTATCTGAACAACAAGGCTGTAGATTGCCACCAAAGCATCCTGGTTAAAACAAAATTCTTTAAAAGGCAGGATTTTTGGTGCCATAGGTAATCTTCAACCAAAATCTGTAGGTTGATGCTCTTTTTTTAAAAAACAAATCGTTTGATTTAGAAGAAGAAGAAGAAGAAGAAGAAGAAGAAGAAGAAGAAGAAGAAGAAGAAGACATGTATTAAATAAATTTAACTGACCAACTATATTCAGTGACTGTGTTTGTTTTATTACAGATGAGAAAGCAAACATCCGAGCCCCACCACGCTCCGCCAAAAGAGCTCCACAGTTTGAAGAGGCAGTGAAGATATTGCAAGACAAGGGTCTGGTATTTGTGTGTGGGCCACCGGCGTCAGGCAAAACATATCTATGCGAGCAGCTGGTCCACTACTTTACTGATCAAGGCTTCGTCATTACCTCTCTTCATAAACTGTCTGCCCATCAAAGGCGAGGACGTTACTTCCTGTGGCTAGACGGTGACCTTGGAGAAGTGAAGGTGAATCCTGATCAGCTTCGAAGACTCAGCGACTTCGTTAATAACATCCATCTGAATCCTGAATTGTACGGCCAGCTGTTAGTACTGGTCACGGTGTACCCGCACGTGTTGCGCGAGATGCAGAAGTTCTGCTCTGAAAAATTGCTGCCGAAAGATGAATCGACCGTGTTGTGGTTGACACAAGACCCCACGAACCCCGGGCTAACCTTCACTCCTACCTTAGAAACTTATCGACCATTGTTTCAACACATGATTCACGATCAGCTCACCGGAAACAAGATGGCGGCTTTGCTGGTCCTGAGCATGCTGGGTCAGGGGAATTTCCTGAATGAACCTCGTCACGTGTATGAAGAACTAGAGCGCTTGGGTCTGAAGGCATCGTGTGGAGAACTAGAAAGAATGGCCTTTGTCCTGAAAGGCTCTGTATTGAACGCAGGCAGGCCAGGGTTCTTGGATCGCACTCTGTACAACACTGCTGGATTGGTTCTCGGACACTCTATTTACCTCCCCGTGTTGCTCAAAGTTTGCGACGCTCAATTCCTCGTTGAGTTCGTGCATGTTGACGATTCGTTAAATCTTGTTGCTAACGATAAGACCGTTGATCAGAATAGAATAGTGGTCATCACTTCGCCTGACGACCGCTGGCTATTGGTGCAGACGATGCACCAACAAATTGTATCAGGCAAGCTCCAGCAGCTGTGTCAGCATTCGTCTTTCCGCAATCCTGAATTCTTGGAGGATATCCACCAACTGTGCCAGAAGAAGCGTAAGAAAAAGATGCTGCATCAGCTGGCAAAGGCTGAGGACAATGTGAGCCATCTCCCGCTCTTGTACTGGTCAGTGTGGAGTTCGTCTCCCGCTCTCAGACAGTGGTGTCTCAGGCTGGAGCTAGAACACTGTGCCGGCAAGAAGAATCGGCAAACTAACGTCATCCTCTCAACGGCTTTCGCCACAGCGCTGTTACCCCACAACAGGCCTATAGGTTTAGACGTCAAAACGAGCACACGGGATTTCTTGAATGATCTTCTGTCTTTCAAGTTCAAAGCTTCGACTGAGGAAAAGCTCACCCTGAAACTGCCCACACCCACAGAGGGCTTCTCAGAGACCGACAAAGATAAGATGAAAGCCGGGATTAAGAAACTGCAGAGTCGTAATCTGTGTTACCTGGATGATCGTTCCCTTCCTATTCCTGCCAGCTTGCTTGACGTGACTGTCACAGAAGAAGGGGTCAGTGTAGAAATAGCCGACCGACAGTGGTACCTGGCTCTCAGACTGCTTTCTGACCAAAAGGTGGACGAGATTGACCCCAACGGCGACACCGCTCTGCACGTAGCCATTGAAGCTCAGAACCAGGACGCTATAGAGCTGGTAGTGAAGAGCGGAGCTTCCTTGACCCTGAAGAACAATGATGGTCTAACCCCGTACGACATGTGGGAGAAATTAGCGAAGAAGAAAAAAGATCGGATCAAATGCATCAGCAAGCTTCATACATCCTGCAAGTCCGGCAGCATGGATGACGTACGCCTGCTGCTGTGCACCTCCGGTACCGTGCACGACAAACACGAAGGCAACACGCCTTTGCACGTGGCCTGCCGGGAAGGTCACAGCCAGATCGCGGAACTTCTTTTACAGCTCGGAAGTAATGTCAACGCCGTTAATATGTTCCAGGTCACGCCTCTGCATGTGGCGTGCCGAGCGGGACACCTCGACACGTGCAGGCTGCTCGTGCAACACGGTGGTGACGTGCACCAGAGAGCCAGCTGCCGCAATATGGCGCTGCACTTAGCCTGCATGAAAGGGCACACAGACGTGGCCGCCTTCCTCCTCCAGCAAAACGCTGACGTAAACGCCACGGGACACAGAGGGTTCACGGCATTGCACGAAGCGTGCGTACAAAACCATCAGCGCGTCATCACACTGCTGCTGGACCACCGCGCCAACATCAACCACCGTGACGGTTTCGGTGAAACGCCGCTGCATCTGGCCATCAAGGGAAAGCACCCTCTGAGTCTTATGACCTTGCTGCTGCAACGTGGCGCCGACGTTAACGTCAAGAACAATAAAGGTTGGTCTGCCCTGGAATTGGCCAGGTCTAGCGGTGTGCACATGCAAATGAACATGCTTATATATCAAACTAGTGCTCTCAACACAGTGAATTAGAATCACAATAGTGTACATCAAACTAAGGACGATGTGACACGTGCACATGGTATAGCCTACAGTTTGATCGCAATTCCTCGATCACATGATGTGTCTCAGATAGTGCTACAACTATTTTTGACTTTTAGTTTCGATTGACCTGCGTAATAGAATTCATTCGAACAGACGTCGTTTCTTTGTTTCTACGTTCCACGATATTTTGCTTAGGAGCATCTCCAAAGTTTGATAATATATAATTATATATAATATTATAACAAAACAAGGCAGCTAACTTTATCAGTAATCCAATATTGCCGACCATACAAGATTCGACTTGAAAAAAATGTAAAACTCCAAATATGGGCGCCAATCCTTCAGTCTGAATGAGTTGATGTGCTTTGCCTAGTTCCGCGGGCCATAAATTTTAGATTGTATTTTGCGGCCCGCTACCTCACAGCAAAGTTTAGTGTTCATGCACCGCGCGTTTTCACCGTTCTCATATCCAGAATGTGACCATCCGTGACGGTTTCAGTTGAATCTCACCCACTAGTATAATTTTGATATTTATTATTTTTGTATAGGTTTGGCGGTTGATTATAATGGTAAAACCCATTTGAACATCGGGCTCAAAGTTGTTATTTTATAGCATTTTATGAGACAAACATGGCCACTGCGGTTTTGAGAAAACACGCTTCGAATGTTGTATATTATACGCTCGTACATATATCAAAATTTTTTTTTTAAAGTCAGTTAGTGGGTAATGCACGGCTATCATTGTGTAGATCGTAGCAATCTTACATAGTATCAAAGAATCCCTCTTAAATTGCCGCTTTTGTGTAGGAGTGACGAGTGAGGGAAATTCCGAGCCTGTCAGCTTGGTCACTTTCAAAATAGGGTGGGTCAAAAAGGCCTTTTTTACGATTAAAACAAATCAAAATTAATTTTCTCACAGTAGCCTCTTCCTTTGCATCAATAATTCATAAATATTGCCTGCTCATGCCTTTTGTTTGAACATTTTCGATTTAAAATCGCTAGTGGGAATCGCCATATTTTTGTAATTTATACTTTTTAGTCTTTATTTACTTTGAAGCTCATTATTTTCATAGCATTTATAAGCTGAATATTTTTATTTTAGATCACCTGGAATTATATTTTCTTATTAAGGATATAAATTATAACCACAACATTTGCCAGTATGTCTTTATGCTATAAGGGAAAGCAACATTGGTGTCTTCTCTTTATATAGGGCCATCTTAATGAGGGGAGTACCCTCTCCCTCGGTTCTTTATGTCTGTACATCGTACCTGTTTTCTATCCTAAACACAGTACAATCAATAGCTATTAGTCTGGTGGAAACTTCATTGCTTAGGTACGCATTGCTTAGGTACGCGAAACAGGGGCGTATAAGAATGTACTCTAACGTATAACAAGTACCAAACTGTGTTTTATGATTATTTAATTATATGGTTTATTGTAAATGTATTATAATATTCTTTTGTTGTTATTGTTCCTGTTCCTATCGAAGGTCGTAGGGGCATCACAGATGCTCGTTTAACCAGCATACTCCATCTTTCTCTTTCCTCAGCAGCCCTCATGGCTTCGCTCAGTGTCAAGCCAGTCCATTCTCGAATGTTGTCCTCCCACCTCTTGTTTTTCCTCCGGTGCGGTGCTGAGGGGTTTCTTTATAATAGTATCCCCACTTTTTTTTTAAATTTAGTGATTTAAATTTCCACTGTTACTGTCTTTCTGCTTTGTTCTTTCTCATTCCTATTCTCTTCTATAAATCTGCTATACTATCTCCTTCTTCACTAGACCAGTCACCTACTTTTTTTTCTTGAAAACTCTTCCAAAACTCCTCATTTGTGTATGAGGTCAGTTGGGTCAGCTTGGAAATATTGGGCGCTTTCTACCAAATGGTCACTAGGGCTTCCTATGATATTATTATTTATCAATGTAGGCATTTTATATGTATGTGTTTTGTTAATATTTTATAATGATATTTATATTCTATTTTGTTATTGTAAACGAGGGTTCCATAAATTAGAGTATAGCCTCAGCGTCCCTGCTTGCGATGTCTTTATTGTGAAGTCGCCGGGTGGTTGAATGACTTTAGTGTTGCCATTAGGGTTGTTTTCGCTGATCTTTTATAAAGATCAGGAGTGAATCCTCTTTCAACCAAGTTGTGGTTCTGATTTTGTGGTCCTGTTTCGGCTCTTTGCAGACCACTGGACCCTGTAAGCAATTAACTAACTACTCTCTTTTTCTGTCTCCCTCTTCTTCTGCCTCCATGGACCGTGTCCTCCAGTGTGGTCTCTGCAAGGCCTGATGCTCTGGTGACGTGACCATACCATCGGAGTTTCCGTGTCTACACCACTGTGAGCATGTCAACTTGTTGTCCAATGGCTTGTGTGATGGTCTGTCGGACTTCGTCGTTGGTGATGTGCTGGGTACAGGAAATGCCTAGAAGTTTTCTGAAGCACCTCATCTCCATGCTTTGTATCTTTCGTTGTTGGTCTGCTGTGATGGTCCATGTTTCGCAAGCGTAAAGGAAGATGGAGATGACAAGGGAGCACAGCAGCCTTACCTTGGAGTGTAGACTGATGGTCTTGTCCTTCCAAATGGGCTTCAACCTTGTCAGGTCAGCAGTTGTTTGTGCGATCCTGGAGAGGACTTCCTGACGGCACCCAATGTCTGATACAATGGCTCCTAAATATTTGAAGCTATGCACTATCCCCACCAGGTCTTTCTTGCCCAAGAAATACCGTAAAATATGATGCAAAGAACCATTTACTCCATACCGGATCGGTCGTCGCCCGGGTCACTAAGGACCCCGCCTTCCGTTGGCCACCAGGACGGAGGTGTTAAGTGTGTTAAAGATGGAGAGCTTAGCGAGGTCCGCACGAGAGACAACATCGTCATAGAAACCTGGAATGTCAGGACCCTAACTGCGGAGGGAAAATTAGAAGAATTGGCCCATATAATGGTGTACTCTAACGTATAACAAGTACCAAACTGTGTTTTATGATTATTTAATTATATGGTTTATTGTAAATGTATTGTTATTTTTGTTGTAAAATTATATATTTTAATTTGTACAGTTCGCTGAATTTGTATTAGTCAATTACTGTTGTGAATCTCTTACTGTATACATTTTTTTGGTGGTATGGGGGGGGGGGGGGGAGAGCACTTTATATTGTCTCTTTTCATCAGGAAATTCTGGGCCGCCTTCACTGTGGCGCGCCCAAACCCAAACTACCTAATATTAGTTGTGTTTTTGAAATTTTGCTGGGTACTCAGATCTTTTATGCGGATCGGAGTTGTCCAATCCTGATTTGGTTCGGAAGAGTCCGCTGGACCTAAAGTAATAATCATGTAATGTATTTCTCGGGGAACCCCATTTTGCACATAATATTGTTACCAGTTAATGTTTATTCACTACCTACCCCGTCATACCCACTTCCTCCTCTCATCCCCACCACGCTACTCTCCTCAACCTTCCTCTATATGTTCATACTACATTAATTTTTTTCATCCCAGTGTAATTTGTTTGAGAGATGATAAACATTTCATGTTATACATGATTCGGTGCTACATTCGTAAGGTTAGTGTACGTGTTGCTGAATAGTTTAGCCTCGGATTAACGATATAAGAATACAGTGTATGTCAATATGAATACATGGTTGTAAAAATGTATACATAAATTTAAATTACTGGTATGCGTTATTGTACCTTCAGTTATAGTTATATATTATAATTATGGATTCGGATTAAAGTATAAACCGAGGTCTAGTATGTATACGCACTCATTCCATAGAATGGACTTTAAAGATCCTGACGCTCATGTCCTAGACAGGTAAGTGAAGCAACAAATACATCCAACACGCACTAGGTCCCTTCTCCCCATCCCCGGTCGCCCAGGATTGTGCTCAGTCATTTGGGCGTCAGACTATGCGCCTAAAGGTTGCAGGTGTGTGCCTCCGGCGACTTGATGTAGATCCTATATCGACCAGCGCCTTGAGCAGCACTTGAGCTGGAAAGGCGCTATATAAGATTGATTACAATTGTAAACAATGTTGAAGTATCGTAATAAAGGAAAATTATCATTATAATATTCTCTCTGTCTGTTTGTCTGTCTGTCTGTCTCTCCCTCTCTCTTTTTTTTTCTCTCTCTCTCTCTAACTCATTGTTATTGTTACAAGGGCAGGATGTAAAAAAGTGCTCCCAGCGCTTACTCTTTCACCCTTGGAAAATAAAATTGTTGTCTTATCTTCTTATCCTATATTCTCTCTCTCTCTCTCTCTCTCTCTCTCTCTCTCTCTCTCTCTCTCTCTCTCTCTCTCTCTCTCTCTCTCTCTGACTGTTTCTTACCAAATATGCCTATTGAAACACAACAGTACTGGGCCAGTGTTGGACTTTTTAACGTTGTATTTATTGCCTTTATGTATAAACGTGCACGAAAAGCGGCTGCTCTTTTCTTACGGACTCTTAGAATACCATGTTCGGCAAGACCATCGGACTTGATACTTCTGTTTTTGTGTTCTGCCCTGTTGTTGAGGGCTGGTGATGTAGAGCAAAATCCGGGACCTGACTCAGATATAACTGCACTATCCAGTCAAATACAATCTGTTCTGTCTATTGTGACCGGGAACAGTCAGCAGGCGATGGAGACGCGGCGTCAGATGATAGACAACCACAGCGCAGTGATTCAAGACATGGCTTTCATCAAACAACGACTTACATGGATCACGCAGTCTGTACAGCAGAACTGCAGCGACATTCAGACACTACATAAGCGACTACTCAAGTCGGAGGATGAATCGGAGAAGTTACGAAAGGAGTTAGATCGTATGCAGTCAGACCTACGCCGTAACAATCTAAAGGTCACTGGTCTGAGAGAAGTGAGTAATGAAACGTCGGCGTCGCGCGTCAATAAGGTGGTAGACATTCTTAACAACTACATTCGTGGTCTGTCCCTTCAGCTGGAAGATGTCAGTGATGCTGTCCGTGTGGGAAGATGGAGTTCGCAGACTACCAGGCCCGTGATTATCACCTTCAAGAGTCAGGAGAAGTCCAGGGTGGTGATGGCTGACAGGGCAGGCAGACAGTGGATGGCACGAGACAGCGGCGTCAGAGTGGGGCCTGACCTCACGCCTGCACAACGAGATGAAGCGCAACGCTTGAGAAGCGAGGGCAAGCGTTGGTACCTGAAGGACGGCCGTGTGCTGCCTGCTACAGGCTACAGAAGCTACAACTATGCAAGTGGTTATGGCAGTCGTCGTAGCGAGGGTGGCGATGAGAGGCGGCGTTTGGACGATGACGGCGGGCGTGTATTGGCAGAAGAAAAACAGATAGCCCAAGTACAAGAAAACAGAGACAGCATGGGACATCAAAGCGGGGGGCGATCAACAGCACCAGTGCACAACGAGTGGGATGCGGACGACGACTTTCCGGAACTACCTCGTCACTTTTCTGATGATCGAGTGGAGATGGAGATGAATGTTGATGTGTTTGTTGATGAGGCAGTTGGTGATGATGATGTGATTGATAGATTGATGGCTGGTGTAACCAGTAATGCTGATGCGATTAGGGATGAAGAGACGGCTAAAGTGGTAGAGAGTGAGGCAGGAGAGAATATGAGAGAGAAGGTGTCAGAGGGAGAGTCGTGCAAGCAGGGGGAAAGAGTTAGCCTAAATGTCAGAACTGAGCAAAATACAGATAAAAGTGATAACCAAAACAACAGTGACAAGACTAATACAACACCTCTGCGTGGTTTTGGGAGGGGGTCCCCTTGCGGCGCTGAAGCTAGTGGGAGTCTTTCTTGTCCTGGGGGGAGGGGGAGAGGGAGAGCGACTCGTCTTAGCAGCTCTAGGCAACAACCAGAAGCATCACAATCCCAGTTTTCTCCTAAAGCTTTGCGGAGCCGTACGCAGGGTGTGCAAGACCAGAGACCATGTGAACTGAACGCGGCCTGGAAATCCGTATTCTCCAGCAAGCCTGGCGCCGAGGCATTGACTAATGTTAGAGGCGTCGGTGACAAAGGTGGTAAGCCCAAGAGTTAGGGGTCAGGCAAAGGCCAGCGATCTGATGATCCACAGCGTGGTAAAATAACAGACCTACTTTCCAGTACTAATGATAATACTAGTGTTGATATAAATAGCATCGCTTCACTTACATTTGCCACTTTCAATGTCGAAGGTTTGTGGCGTATAATAAAAGAGATGGATATTTTTTCCTTTGTACAGAAATACGACTTTGTTATTCTTGTGGAAACATTTACTAGCAGCATTCCAGATTCCCTTTTTTCATCTCACATTGTCTTGTCATGTCCGGGAGTTAAAATTTCCGATTCCATACATGGTCGTTTGTCCGGGGGAGTGTTGTTGCTAGTTAAAAAGCATTTATCAGCGTATGTCGAGAGAATTCATGTGGAATTTGACAATTTAATTGTTTTGAAATTATCAAAGAAGTTAACGGGATTACCTTCCGATTGTCTGCTGATTGGAACTTATCTCCCACCTGAAAGTTCCAAATATTATGAGGGGACAGAAATTTACAACGGTGTTGCTATGCTTGAAGACTGCCTTCTTGAATTAACTAAAGATTTTGGAGACTTACCGTTCATAATATGCGGTGACCTAAACGCACGGACGGGTGTACTTAACTACAGTAATTGTGATCCGCTTAGCGAGATTTATTCAATGTTTAATGACGATATGACAGGTGACGGAGCTAACAGTACCTCTTATGCCAAGTATTTGTCACGTGTCTCTAAGGACTCCTTTGTCAATTCCTTTGGTCGTTATTTGATTGCTGTTTGTGACGAATTTGGATTGGTTATACAAAATGGACTTACAATGTTATCTAATTACACGGACAATTTCACATTTATTTCTGAAAACGGTTCTAGCGTTATTGACTACTTTTTGATTTCTAATTCTTTGCTTGGATGTTGTAAAAGTTTAAACATTATGCAATTGATTGAATCTAAACATGCTGTTGTTGAATTTTGTTTTTCTATTAACACTAGTGTTAAACTGTCACCTGAAATAAGAAAGATGCATAAGTCTACTTTAACAAAATACAAATGGGATGAAGATAAAAAAGATTGTTTTTGTAACATCATGCACTCTGATGCTGTCAAGAAATTAGTAGACGAAGCGGTTGCACTTGTAGATATTAATATCAATTTAGCGCTCAACAGGTTTAACGAGTGTGTCACCCTCGCTGGCGATTGCATGAAGAAAACGATTGTTTTTGGGTATGAAAAAAGATATGTCTGGTTTGATCTCGAGTGTCGCGAGAGCAGAAAAAAACTTCGCTCTTATCTTCATCGTTTTTCTAGGACAAATGTGGACGCTGATCGACTTTTATACGCACAGAAACGAAGAGAGTACAAAGAACTACTGAAGTGTAAAAAGAATTCACACAGAGACAATGTGATAAAGTCACTGCAGTGTCACTCCAATAACCCTAAGCAGTTCTGGGATACTGTTCGTGCAGTCAAACCTAGAGTTAGTGGACATAATACTATCATTTCTAGTGAACAGTGGTTTCACCACTTTAACAACGTTTTTAATGAGTTTACTGTTGATGTTGAATGCGACGCAGATTTTGACAGATTCTATAGCAACAGCCAAGCGGATGAAAATGTGTCTCTAGATCAACCTATTTCTGTCAGTGAAATTAAAGCGGCCATGAAGGTGTTAAAGAATGACAAAGCTGCAGGGCCTGATGGTTTAATTGGCGAGTTTTACAAACACGGTTGCGAGCGTATTATGCCTTTTCTGTTTAAGTTCTTCAACTACATTTTTGATAATGGATTATTTCCCGATGACTGGTCTTTGGCAATACTGCAACCATTGCACAAGAAAGGAGATATAAATGTTACTGACAATTACCGTGGTATATCTCTGTTAAATGTGTGCAGTAAGCTATACACGTCTGTTTTGAACAAACGTCTCACTAGGTGGATTGAAGACAGTAACGTTCTAGGCGAAGAACAGGCCGGGTTTAGAGAGAATCGCTGTACGACTGACCACATCTTTACCTTGCTAGCCTGTATACAGAAACAACTCTTAAGGCACCGAAAATTGTATGTTGCCTTTATTGACTTCCGGAAGGCATTTGACACAGTCCGTAGAGATAAGCTTTGGAGGATCTTAAATGCCAGTGGGGTAAACGGAAAGTTCTTAAATGCTCTAAAAAGTATATACGAAGTTGTTAGAGCACGCGTACGGGCTGGTGGTGATCTCACAGAAGTTTTTGTGTGCCCTCGCGGCCTAAAGCAGGGAGAAGTGTGTTCGCCAAATTTATTTTCTCTCTTTATTAACGAGTTAACAAAAGAAATTAACAGTCACGGCAAGCATGGTATTCAGTTAAATCCAGAATTTATTGAAATTTTGATTTTACTTTTTGCAGATGATGTTGCATTACTTTCTGACAGTGTGATTGGTCTACAAACACAATTAAATATTTTGTATGAAACAGCCAAAAGACTAGACCTCATTGTCAACCTGGATAAATCCAATGTTGTTGTTTTTAGAAATGGAGGTTTCCTTGCACAACACGAAAATTGGAAATTTGGTGATTCTATTTTAGAGTCTGTTTCTATGTACAAATATCTTGGTGTTATTATCACTACACGTCTTTCGTTTCAGCCCACTATGCGTGATTTGGCTGAGCGTGCTAGAAAAGGCTGTGCGGCTATTGTTAAAATGTTATGGACAGTTGGTGAACATTCCCCCTCAGTTTTCTTTAAGCTGTTTGACTGTCAAATCCAGCCTATCTTAACGTATGGCGCAGAAATCTGGGGCCTTTCACAAAATCAAGAATGTATTGAGCGAGTTCACTTATCAGCAATGAAAAGGTTAATGGGTGTTAGTCAGAAAGCGCCGAGACATTTGATTTACGGCGAGTTAGGCCGCTACCCATTACATGTAGTAACTTATTCTAAATGTATTAAATTCTGGTTGCGTATCGTGTGTATGGACAATTCACGTTTGCCAAAGAAAGCCTATAATACATTGTTAACGTTACAGAGACAAAACTATTGTACGTGGGCCTGCACCATCAGAAATACTCTGTATAAGTTTGGATTTGGCATTGTTTGGGAATCCCACTATGTCGGTGACGTTAAAAAGTTTGTAAATGAATTTAAGCGTCGTTTGATCGACTGTTACACACAAGACTGGCACTCTGCCATATTGTCTCATGACTTTTATAATGTGTACTCTTCATTTAACCAGTCACTGTCTATGAAGAAGTATTTTGATTGTATTAAATATATTAATATGCGCCACACACTGTCCAGGTTTCGTGTAGGTATGTCAAAATTGAACTCTCATTTTCTGCAGTTCAACTCGCACAATCCCAGTGCGTCTCAGAATGTTAACTGCCCATTTTGTACGGATAAGCCTACAGCCGAAACCGAACTGCATTTTTTATTAGTCTGTCCAAAATATAACCAGTTACGTAATATGTACATTCCAAGAAAATTTGTCAGAATTCCCTCCTTGTGCAAGATGTCATTATTATTAGCTAGTACTAACGAAAGACTCATTATAAATGTGACTAATTTTATATTTAAGGCCACTAAACTCCGATCTGAAGACATGAACCCAATCTTTGTAGCTAGCTAAGTCCGTCCCGTGATTAGGTATACTGTTGTAATTAGTAGCCCTATCGTTAACAGTTCACACATATATAATTGCTAATGTATCCGGAAGTCCCTTTGCGGCAAATGTTAATGTTGTGTATTCCATTGTTTTTTTCTGGTTTCATTGTTGATTTGTATCTTCCAACTATGTGAACTCCAATGTTATGGGCCTGGTGCCTGACAATAAATTTTCTGAATCTGAATCTGAATCTCTCTCTCTCTCTCTCTCTCTCTCTCTCTCTCTCTCTCTCTCTCTCTCTCTCTCTCTCTCTCTCTCTCTCTCACAGGACAGTATGGGACCAAGAACTATTCCAAGGCTACGTACAGATGGTGAGAAAGGGTTGTCAGCATTTCCAAGTTGCATTGAGTGAAGGAGAGAAGGATGATTCAAAAACCTCTTTGGAAAAAGCAGCGTGAGTTCCGTTTTGTTATCATTTAATTTAAGTTTATTCTGGGTCATCCAATCCCTTAAGTCTGCAATGCACGCCTGAATCTTAGGCACAAGCTCATCAATCTCTTGAATAGGCACTGAATAGTGAACCTGCGTATCATCAACGAAACTTTCATGCAACAGAGCATGACGATTGCTAAAACCAGAGACAGGAGTAGCATACATAACGAAGTGACTTTAGACTTTGGAATGTAAGTATGGAGATGATCGGCGAGATATTGTGGAAAAAAAAGGTGAACAGCAGAATAGGTCAGAGAATAGAGCTTGTATTGTATTCAATCTGATACTTTTCGCCAATGAAGAGAGTAAAAAACGGGAGAGAGTTTTGCTCGTGCCTAGATGTACGAATGATAAGGCATGCTGCGTTGTATTCAATTCTTTGGAGATAACAGTTGTTGCTTTTTTTAAATGAATATCCATTTACACAGACAGTTTGAGTGCGATCAGTCAAGTATGAAGAAAACCAGGAAAACGCAGAGACTGAGATGCCAAAGGTACTTTGCAGTCTGTATAAAAGAATGGAGTGATCGATAGTATCGAATGTTGCTGAGAGATCTAAAATTGTAAGCAGGTAATATAAGCTCATCTGTATGCTGATGGATGTTGAGAAGATTGTTCTTTTGAAGGTGAGAGAAAAGATGCTTAAGGGCTATCTTTTCAAGAACTTACTCAGGAAAGATTTGAAACTGGTCTGTAGTTATTCAAAGAGTTTGGATCGAGGGTAGATAGAGAGATATTCAGTATTTACAAAGTCCAGCGGACCGCCAAGAGCCGAATCAGGACCACACAAAACTAAGCAAAATCAGACTACTGCTAACATTTAAATTAATGACAGATGTAAATAAAACCAGTTTTACTAATAAAATTTAACCAAGAATATAAACAAGACGATATGAACTAGGGCCTATATCCGATAAAACAAACCAACATCATGTAAAAATTTAAACAGGTGTTTGGAAACTTTAAAAATTTCATTAAAAAGTATCGAACCAAAATATCTTTCCCTTTAACAAACCGATCAGCACATTCAGACATAAAATGGCGGACTGAAAAGGTCTTATCACCTGCAAAGCACCACGGTGCTTCTTCTCCTTTTAAAAGGAAACTGGGTGACATAAGTATGCCCAATATGAAGGCGAGCCAAAACAGTTTCTTCTTTGCGTGTAGATGCAAAGTTAGGCAAAGAAGCAGACAAATCTGGAAGAATGTGAAATAATTTCATATATTGATCTGATTAGACCATTCGGTCTGCCACAGCCGTTTACAATAAGAGTCAGCCATACAACGCAGGTCAGAGTATGGAACAAATTGGAAAATCTCTGAAGGGAAATCTAAATGCAGAGCTTCTTTAGCCGCTTTATCAACTGCAATGTTGTCGCGCATGCCCATGTGACTAGGTACCCACATAAAAACTATTTTTTACGCTCAGAAACAAGTTGTTTGTGGAGGTCATGGATCTCTGCCAGAAAAGGCTGCGATATCTTTCTCATGGAAAGAGCCTGAAGTGCTCACAGTGAATTAGATATGATTAAAAATGATGATCTTTTGGATTGATAAACCTGTTTCAGAGCTAAATGAACTGCCTTGAGCTCAGCGGTATAAACAGAACAAAACTCAGGTATAAGCTGTTGCAAAGTCTGGTCGAGGTTTCTCCCAGAAACCGACGCAGCAGCAATTGAGTCTCCTTTCTTTGACCCGTCCGTAAAAGGTTTTTCATGTCCTTTATGTTTTTCATATCCTTTATACAATGAACATTGTTCAGATAAAGTTGCTTATAAACAGCTTCGGAAGTTTCGGTCTTTTTGAAGGATGTGAGATTGAAGTTGATAATCGGGTTGATGAGGTTCCAAGGTGGGAGCACAGTTAGCATTTGGTCATCATTAACAGAGTCAATATCTATTCCTGCAGTGTCCAAGTGAGGACGTATTCTGATACCAAAAGG
>CM072519.1:10339943-10454943 GCA_036898135.1 Oncomelania hupensis | reverse complement strand
AATGGACTTGACACTGAGTGGCTGCCCACAATCAGCAGTGATGAGATGACAGAATTTTACAAAGGATTGCATTTACTGCTTCAACGAATTCTCACCTTTCCTCTGCCTACCTGCGCTGCTGTGAACGGTATTTTTTTTGTAGAATCACATTCAATTTCAGTTTATCATTGTATTTCTTTTCGGAAGTTATGTTTCATTATGTGTTTGGGTGTTTTAGACAGAGTAAGGCTATAAGGACAATAATACTACTACTAGGCTATAAATTATAATAATAAAGACTATAAGCTTCATCATCATAATCGCCATGATCATCATCAATATCATCTTTTTTTTTCCAGGGCATTGCTATGCTGGTGGAGCACTTATAGCATTTACCCATGATCTGCGGGTGATGAACTCTCAGCGTGGTTGGCTCTGCTTCAACGAAGTGTTCATCAACAGACGTTTCGGTTCTTTCAACATCAAGTTTCTAAAGTTAGTAGGATGTTTTTGTTCCTTTTCTTATGCACAGTGATATAACAAACATCTGTGCGTTATATGACAAACTAAGTAATCAGATTAATATATTTGGTGCTTAAAGGGTCCAGCGGTACCATGGGCAAAACTTGTGTCAGACTAAATCCAAACATTGAAACAGACACATACACATATTGAGTCTGTGAAAAGGAGTAATTAAATTAGATAAAACAAACCAGTTTCGTATATACATTTAAACAGTTTACAATAATTACACACTTTTAAAAGTTTACTAAACACAATGATCCAAAAAAATCATTCTTGCCAATCGATGGGATTGGCACATGCAGACATAAAATGACGGATGGAGCACAATTCATCACTGGCAAAGCACAATAGTGGTTCTTCACCTCTCAAAAGAAAAGTATGAGTCAAATAGTATGTCCAATATGCAGCAGGACAAAACAGTTTCCTATTTACAGGAGGATGCAAAACTGGGCAAAGATTCGGACAAAACTGGCATTAATTTAAATAGCACTGCTTTTGAGACTGGTGCATCACTTTGATGTGCAAACCCTTGCCATGACACATGCAACGTCGCCCAAATATGAGCATGTTTGTTAGTACAGATCGCCATGCTTTGAGCCTGATTGCTGATTTGGGGAAAAACGCGTAGTTAGCATCCAGTATTATTATTGTTATTATTATTACTGCTACAATAACAAGCTGTATCAAATTTTACCAGATCTCTCTGCTTCTTTGCCCAACTTTGCATCCACCCGCAAAGAGGAAACTGTTTTGACCCGCCTGCATATTGGATATATTTTATGTCACCCATAGTTTCCTTTTAAAAGGCAAAGAACCACCATGGTGCTTTACATGTGATAAGTCCTTTTCCGTCCACCATATTTTATCTGAATGTGCTGATTTGGTTTATGCAGGCGCATGCCTACCCTCAATTTAAAGTTTCAGTATTAGCTTTTTTTTCAAATGTCAGTATTATTATTACGATTTCTGTATTGACTTTTACTACCTATTGTTTTTGCACTCATCCTTTTCGATATTATGCGAAGAATCCAGTGATAGATTGATTTGCTGCCACAATCTTCTTTTTCTTCTCCAAAACCTCGTAATTCTTGATATGCTGTGGGCACCATGTTTTGAATTCTGTCGTGCGAGCACCGATCTTCACTGCGACTGCGCAAAAACTGGTTCAGCAAACTTCGGTCCCTCTACCGGAAACTTCATGCCACTGTCTCTACTGCGACTGCGCATTGCGATATTAAACCGGATTCGGCTGTCTTCAGAAAAATGTCACGCAGTGCATTACCACAGGCCAACGAGTTCGATTTTTTCCTAATGTTGTTTTTGTTTCTGGACTGTGAAACAAGTATCCGTATTTTCCGTAGTGCTTGCCGAGTTTTTCAAATTTCCGGAAAAAATACGGAAATTCCGTTTGGGTTGGCATGCCTGTTGATGAGAGAGAAAAATAATTTTGGTCCGATACCTTTTCATGAGATTTAAAAAAAATTGAAATGGTCAAAACCTGTTTACATCATTTTGGTTTGTTTTATCGCATATATGCTATATCATCTCATTTGTATACTTGGTTAAATTGTATCAGTAATGCTAGTTTTATGTACATCTTTTATCATATTTTAATGTTAGCATTCTAGTCTGATTTTGAATAGTTTTGTGTGGTCCAGATTTGGCTCTTAGCAGTTGGTGGACCCTATAAACATTAAATATCTAATTTCTGTTGCACATTCAACTCTTGGAATAACCCTACAAAAAGGTATGCAAAGTCCATATAACCCTTTTATTTAAAACACAAGATTGCACTGGTAGCTTTTATATTGTTGTGGTCCTGATTCATTTCTTTGCAGTCCGCCGGACTTTATAAACAATTACTAATTAATTTCACATAGTTTAATTGCCTCAACTTACCAAATTCTTCTTTGTTAACAATAATTCTTATTACTTGTTTAATTGCCTTAACTTACCACATTCTTCTTTGTTAACAATTATTCTTATTACATGTTTAACATGTGTGCAGCAATGTGAATCTATGTATTAAGTTAAAAATTACATCATTTCCAGTTTTGCAGATCTGCTTCAGACAATTATGTGCGTACACAGTGTCCATCCATTTAGCTAGTTATTTATGGTTATGTTTTCTTCTCAGAGGGAAAATCCATCCTAGCCTTATGCACAGATCATTGGTGCTTGGTCAGCGCTTCACAGGTCCTGAGGCACAAGAAGCGGGCATGGTGGACATAACAGTACCCCCCTCCCTCGTGCTGCAAGAAAGTCAGCGCCAGTTGCTGTCCCTGATCGGCAAGAACGGCTATCCTAGAGAAAGCTTGCACAACATGAAGATTGACCTCTACGCTGGTGCTCTCCAAAAAGTGAATGCTGCTAAATTATGAAGCTTGTGCCTGTGGTTGATCAGTCATCTTGCACCTGAGAGGGACAGTTGTTTGAGTTTTGTAAATACAACATTTTAGATGCTTAAGAAAAAAAGTAGGGTATCATAGAAAGTGCTCCAGAATTTGTGTGTGTGTGTGTGTGGCAAGCATGGCTTGAAGTTTTAGTGTCCTGGCAATTCAGACATTGTCATGTCAATCAACATTGTCAAAATGGTGGCAGTTTAAATTTGTGTATGACTAAAGTCTGTAGATTTTGTAACAATTCACACCGACACAGCACATTTTTCATTGCTTAATATTTAATACTCTCTGTACCAATTTGATGCTTACAATGTACAAAGCATATCTTTTGCTGTGCAAAACTAATTTCTGAAATATTAACATTGACATCAGATTGTTTATGTTGTTGAACTAGGATGTAATAGCAAGATATGGTTAGTATTATTCCCAGTGGCGATATGCTTGTTGTATAATGTAAATTATGTTACTAAAAATGCATTATAGTATTATGGCTTTATGCTAATGTATTATAACCAGAACAGTGATATATTGACCAATTCATTTTAGTTTAATTGAATTTAGGTGTGTGTTGTTTGCTTTTTTTAGTGTGTGGGTATTTGTGGGTGTGCATTTGCCGTTCCATCATTTTTAACGTTTGCTTATTTCTGAATGGATTGACCCCCATACTGATACAAAAAATCAACAGTGTTTTCTCAAACTTTGTTCAAACAGTGTTAAGTGTCAATGTTCATTTCTTACACAGATATTGAATAATGAAATGTTATCATTGAAAGTAATGAGCGGCGAAGGTTAACTTAACTTGCTGTTTTAAGTGTTAAACCATTTTCTCACTGGCAGGTGGTTGCAGTTTCTGTTGTTGATACTGTGAAGAGTTTGGACTAAAGAAGTCTGAGTCATCCACAACAATTTATGTATTATGTTATTGGGCTATGTATATTTGGCAACAGTTGGGGATTAGGTCAGGTTGGTTTTTCCTGCAGTCAGTGAAGTGTTTCCTGACCTTATACTATTTCCTGGATACATGGGTACAAAAGACATTTCCTATTGCATGCAAAAAAAAAGTATTCCTAATTATTGTGATTTTATATTGATGATTTACAAAGCAACTCTAAATTACATTGTTTTGTTTTTATGCCATAGCAGATTTGGTGAGCGAGTAATTTGTGTATACATGGTTTAAACAAATATTTTTATTCAAGGAAAAAACATAATTACAAACATTGATTTACAGGATAGGCAACAAGCAAGCTTATATAAGCCCACCCTGTATGACAAAATTCAACATAATAATTAAGTGACAGGCAACTGATAGTTGCATATAAATAAAGAAGAATACAACAATTTAAAAAATAATATAATAAATTAATTAAAGATAATAAGGTTTAGTAAATAATTACACGGACATACACGCACACACATATATAAATAAATAAATAAATAAAAGAAACAAATAAAAACGATGAATCAAATAATTAGCTAGAAATTAAATGCGTATATTAATAAGAAATTGACACTTTTAAACCAATAATTGAAAAAGGAGACTTGTGTGAGTGTGTGAGAGAGAGAGAGATGGTTTGAGCTGAACACTGGGACGTTTGTGCGGTGAAGCGGAGAATTTCACTTAACGAAAACACTTTGACTGTTTGATAAACTCTTGAGTGGTACTGAAAAGAAGTCGATTGTCAGGTAGAGAAAAGGTTTGGTTTCTGTGCAGTAAGTTATTTAACTTTACTTGTTCTTGCTTGAGGGTAGCGATAGTAGTTATTCTGATGTTAGAATAGAGGGGACAGTGAAAGCGAAAATGTTAAAAAGTTTCATTTTGAAAGCCACATGAGCATGAGGGGTTGTTAGTTAAATGCCGAGTGAACAGATCGTGATTGAGATAACTCATATTTCTTCTGGGTTGACAGTGTATTATTTGTTCTTGCCTTTTTCCAATGTAAAAATGCGGAGGATTGCAAGGGTCGTCTTTGTGAATATAACATTTAAATGCTCCTATTGATGTGGTTTGCTGTATGCTGTCTGGTAGAGAATTCCACAGCACAGTGGTTGATGGAAAGAAGGAGGTGTGGAAAATTTCAGTTTTATGACAAGGGATATTCCTTTCAAGCAGTCTATGTCGGTGGTACGGATTGGTACTGGCAACAAGAGGTGGAAGAAGATTATGCAAGTATTGAGGTACATAATTATTTACTATTTTGTGGTACATCATTAGTTTATGTCTTTCTCGACGAGCTTTTAAAGAACAAAAACCAGATTCCATATAGAGAGTTTCGTGGCTGGTGCCCCTCACTAAACCAGTTATTGTTCGTAACCCTTCAAGATGCAGATTTTCTAAAACGTTTGCTTGGGCTTGTGTACAATTATCATATAAGATGTCGGCATTGTCAAAAATGGGCAGAATAAAGGATTTGTACATAATTTCAATTGATTTTCGATTTAGGGAATACTTAAATGATTTTAGACATTTCTGTAGTAGTTTTACTTTACTTCCTATGTTTGCAATATGTTCGTCCCATTTACAGTTGTTTTGTAACATTACACCTAATTTGTGTATACATATATTTTGAGGAATTTAATTAGTTTACAATGATGTTAATATTTTCAAAAAGCTAGGTGGTTGTTTTTTTTTACATCAAGATGGATAACTTGTGGATTTGTTTCCTCAGCTGCTGTACTGTGAAGAAGAAGAAGAAAATATAACTCATTAACCAGTTTTGTGCTTTGTGTACAAAACAAGATTTCTCCTGTTAATGTCAATAAATCAAGAAAACATGATATCAGGCAGCAGCCTTTGCGTTGTTTGAATTGAAATGGAAAATACAAATGTGCAATAGTTACCCCACAATATTCTGATTCTGTAAAGTACCCCACAATATTCTGATTCTGTAAAGTAGTTTGATTCTGTATTTTATTTTTATTTTCACCACCATTTTTCCTTTAAATTCCCACTGTCGCTGTCTTCCTCATTTACTCTTTCCCATTCCTGTATTTTATTTTTATTTTCACCACCATTTTTCCTTTAAATTCCCACTGTCGCTGTCTTCCTCATCTACTCTTTCCCATTCCTGCTCTGTCCTATCACTCTGCTATACTATCTTCTTCTTCGCTAGATCAATGACCTACCTTTTTTCTTGAAAACTCTTCCTGGACAAGACTCCTTGTTTGTGTATGGTGTCTGTTGGATCAGCTTGGGAGTGTTGGACGCTTTCTGCTGGGTGGTCACTAGGGCTTCCTATGATGTTATTATTTAGCAATATAGGCATTTTATATGTATATGTTTTGTTGATAATTTATAATGATGTTTGTATTCTATTTTGTTTTTGTAACCAGGGGTTCGAGTAGTTGGGGTAAAGCCTCAGCCGTCCCCTGCGTGGGATGTCTTTATTGTAAAGTGACTGGCCGGTGGAGGGCATTCAATTTTCCCACTAGGGTTGTTTCAGCAGATCTTTTATGCGGATCGGGGGTTGTCCGGTCCTGATTTGGCTCGGAAGAGTCCGCTGGACCTAAAGCAACAATCAATCAATCACCCAACCACCATTTTCCATTCACACGTACGCGGAGAGAAAAAGTGATGCAAACAATTTAGATCACGCAGTTTGAGTCATTTTTTAATTTTATTTTATCAAGCATCATTTTATTCCATAATACAAAAATCACAACATGTGCAGAACTCTTACCATTCACATAAATTATGACTACTTACAGACTTTGCTGCATTCATTTCACACATTTATTCAAGATTCAATTAATTTGCTCACGTCTTTCATACCCAAAACATTGGAGACATCGGTCATTCTTTGGGTGGCACAAATGTAGACGTTTTCTCAGCTTGGATGATTTTTTCTTTCATCTGTTGTGCTTTGATTCTGTTCAGTTTTCGCTTTTCTATTCTCTGCAACAATAGAGTATTCTTGTTTAGCACAAGTATTCTTGCTTAACACACTGATGTAGCTATACTCTTGCTAATGAGACTGCAGAATGCTACTAAATATAACCAAACAAAAAATTTATTTTCTAGAAATTTTAATTTACAGTCTCCAGAACAAATAAAAAAACTGGATGTAATGTTATCACTATCAGTGACTTCAAATTTACATAACAATAAACTAAAGTAATTAAATTAACATTACCTCCACATTTAATTAAAAAAATTAGCTTGCATTTAATTTTTAAAAATATCTGCAAGGTATGAAATAACTGATACTGGATAAATTAACAAAACAACACTTAACTTAAGCAATCCATAAATGTGTAAATTACCTACTATATTATTATCATTTTTGGTTTTAAATAAACACACCTCTTGCTTGAGGCACCTGGTCATTGCTCTCTCCATGTCATTGCAAAAACCCATGAACATTCTTACTGGGTGCTGAAACATACAAATAAAGTAAAAGTAAGAAGATACTTTAGAACCCCCCAGCCCTCCCCACCCTCCAAATGTCTCTACAGTATCCCACCCAACACAATTTTTTTGGCCCATCTCCAAATTTTTTTGGGATCGTCTGAAAAAAAGAAAGAAAAAAGTCCAAAAAATTGCACACAAGGTAGGAAAGGTTTAAAAAAAAAAAAAAAGCTTACATGCTGATCCTTTTTTTTTTTTTTTTGTTACCATAAAGAGACATATTATTTTTGTTGGCCTTAAAGGAAAACTCACAGAATGTAAATGGTTACGACAATTATAATCTTAAGAAACAATTATTACAACTGAAACAATATATTTTATTAAAACAATATTAAAAGTCATATTCGGCTCCTGTGACTCGCCCGCCAAACGAACAACCCTCGGCGGGAATCCAGAATCATAGAAGAGATACAACGGATAAGAAAATATGGAATATCACTTTGATCATAAACATGTTTTGTTGGTTGTACCAAAGAGCTTATTACGGAAAGAGGGGGAACTTCCATTATGTCCTATACAAAAATGCGAGACGCTCTCACGGATTATTTCCCTTTGCTCGGGCTGGCTATATTTCATCATCTGCTATATGAATGATCTGTGCGTGGTAACTTATTGAGCCTATGCCATTGCAAAAGAACATTTTTATGGCAACGTTTGCAAAAACCAAACTTTTAACCATCATTATTATTAACATTCCGCTACTGCTGTCTTTTTTTTTTTTTTTTTTTTTTATGTTTACTTATTGACATTTATTAGGTGCTTTTATGCTGCTTATGTGTGTATGTCATAGGTTCGTTTTCTGCCCTGAAATTTATTATTTTTTAATCAATGACAGATATTTTAAAATTAAAATATGCATGACAGACTGTTTCATTTATCCGAAACTGTGTAAATCCGTAATCGTGAGAGAGAGAGAGAGAGAGAGAGAGAGAGAGAGAGAGAGAGAGAGGTTGGGGGAAGAGAGAGCTCTGTAATTCAATCAATTAATCACAATAAAGCACAATAACAAAATGTTTCACTAATAGTGTGAATTTAATTTATATCAGGTGTCCCCCTACCCCCCAACCCTCTCACCTCCCACATCACTGGCTTAATAACATCAGTCACTTCATGGAAAATAATTAATTAATCAGACAGAACAATCAGAACCTAGACTACAACATTCCACGCAATATAGATCTAATGCGCAGAAATTCACAGATCAGAACAAGGACTGAGTTTCTACATAACATTTTTTTTTCCCGTTTACACTCAAACGAAAAGGGATTACAACAGATCAAGTACCATTTTTGTGCCTAGGTAAGGGGTTATCTTGCACAGTATTTGATCACGAGGAGAAAACAGACTTAATCTAATTTAACTTGTTAACATAAGCAGTTTGACGAAGCCAAACTGCCAATCTGACAACATCTACTTTTGAAATGTAAGCACAAATATAATAGTCAAACAACCTAGAAACAACGTAAACAGTGAACGACCTTTTGAACGTAAACTGTCAGCAAGCAAACATTTTTTGTTTTAGCACATAGAATAGATATAACATGAATCACTGAAGCCTCTCCCCGATTGTTTTAACAACACTGCAGCGGTCTTGGTTTAGGCCTATATAAACACACAAAAAAGAAGTTTTTCGATTGCAATTTACCTTTCTTTGTCTCTTGGAAACTTGAAAAAGAACTTGCCATCACAACTTTTCTTGTATCTGGCATTACAACAATTGATGGCTGTGAAAAATTCACCGCCCTGTTTTACTCGGTCGCCTTTTGTCTTTCTGCCATGAGCCATTTTTAGCATGTCGACAAGGGAGCGTAACTCGTATTTTCCGTCTCGCGGTTCTGTACCAAGTTCCCCCTCTTTCTATAATACGCTCTTTGGTTGTACTGTAGTTTTATGCAAGCAAATATGTATGCATACTGAATAAATAGATACACCCTTACAAAAACAGATTAACATGCCCCACATCAAATTAACAATAACAAGCACCACATCGAACTGAAGAAAAATAAATTAAACAAACTTGGTGTTTATCCTATCCTATCCTATCCTATCCCGTAACTCGAAGGTCATTGGGGCCCCACAGATGATTGTTTAACCAGCATACTCCATCTTTCTCTGTCATCAGCAATCCTCATGGCTTCGCTCAGTATCAAACCAGTCTATTCTCGAATGTTGTTCTCCCACCTCTTTTTCTGTCTCCCTCTTCTTCTGCCTCCTTGCACCATGCCTTGCAGAATGGCCTTTGCAAGGCCTGATGCTCTGGTGACAGGGCCATTCCATTGGAGCTTCAGTTTCTTCACCACTGTGAGCATGTCATCGTGTTGTCCAATGGCTTGTGTGATGGTCTGTCAGACTTCGTTGTTGGTGATTAACTGGGTATAGAAAATGCCCAGAAGTCATAGCACCTCATCTCCATGCATTGTATACTTCGTTGTAGATCTGCTGTGAGGGTCCAAGTGTATAGGAAGGTGGAGATGACAAGGGAGCGCAGCAGCTTATACCTTGGAATGTAGACTGATGGTCCTGTCTTTCCAAATGGGCTTCAACCTTGTCAGTGCAGCAGTTGTTTATGCAATCCTGGAGAAAACTTAATATCAGATTGTTGTATCTAGCAAACTTCATGAGTCTCAGACGCCTGTCATATGTCTCGTTGTTGCAGTGCCATGTGAGTTCGAACACTGAATAGAGTAGACCCAACATTTCCCGGCATGTCATAAGATGCGACTAACAGTGGTGATGTTAGCATGGCATCATTGGACGAAAGTCTTCTACACAGAAGTCACAGGTCAGGACGGAAGAAGCTCATGTTACTACAGGTTCAACGACCACAGGCTCGGGGCCAAGGCGAGCCACACTGTACTCGTCGATTTCGACTGTGGCAAACAGCCTGGAGAGGATTGGGCCCTGCCAAGTCTTTCTTGCCCAAGACATGATGAAAAGAACCACTCACTTCATACTGGATTGGTTGTCGCCCGGGTCACCAAGGACCGCGCCTTCCTTTGGCTAAAAAGACAGAGGTGATAAGTGTGCTACTGATAGACAACTTAGCAGGATTCGCTCGAAAGACAACATCGTCATAGGAACCTGGAATGTCAGAACCCTAACTTCGAAGGGAAAATTTAAAGAACTGGCCCACGAACTGGCCCACTATCGATGGAACATTTTACTTAGGTATCAGGAAACTGTGCTGGAAAATCTTAGGTGAAACAATGACCGACAAAGGCAACAAGATATATTTCAGCGGGAAAGATGACAGGCACGAACACGGTGTTGGATTCTTGGTCCACAAAAACATTCTAGCCACTGTTATAGGTTGCCGCCCAGTCTCCAGTCTCCAGTAGACTCATTACCATACGTCTGAGAACAGCCCCTTTCAATATCACCATCATCCAGGTCTATGCCCCCATATCAGACTATGACAACAGCGAAGTGGAGGATTTCTATGAACACCTACACGCTTTCCTTGACCAAGTGCCGAAGAAGGACATAGTCATAGTGCAAGGCGACTGGAATGCCAAGTTTGGCCAAGATGCGCACAACTGGGGAGACACATCTTGGTGTTTATAGCTGCAACAAAATACATCACATCAAGTCAAAGCATGAAGTAAAATTTGTGATTATATCATTTATATAATCATTATCAACCATCCCAGCAAGCTCCTCCTGAAAATAATACTCAACAGATTGAAACCCCAACCTGAACAAATCATAGCTGAAGAACAAGCAGAATTCATGGCAGGGTGAAGTACTACTGAACAGATTTTCAACCTCAGTAATCTACAAGAAATACCTACAGCACCAATAACATCTATATCATGTGTTTGTAGATTTAAGAAAGCATTTGACAGAGTCTGGCATGCAGCTCTGTAGGCAACCATGAGAGTGTACAGCATCAGCCCTAACATTATTGAAGTCATCAAAAACCTGTATGAAAAAGCTACCAAATGCAGTCCTCCACAACAGCTCCATCAAGAACTGGTTCAGAACAACAAACATTAAGAATGCCTACTCTCTCCAACACTCTTCAACAACTTCCTAGAGTGCATCATGTCGCCCTTGCAGATCATGAAAGCAGTAAGCATAGGGGGAAGAGCAATCTCCAACCTCCGTTTTGTGGATGACATTGATGTATTGGCTTGACAGGAACAAGAACTTTGAACAAATGGTACAGAGCCTTGACACCACCTCCAGAGCCTATGGAACAGAAATAAGTGCAGAGAAGACCAAAATGATGACCAACAACACCAAAGGCATCAACATGGACATCAAAGTCCAAAGTCAATCCCTCAACACAGTGCATAGCTTCAAATATTTAGGAGCCATTGTATCAGACAATGGGTCCTGAAAGGAAGTCCTCTCCATGATGTCACAAACAACTGATGCCCTGACAAGGTTGAAACCCATTTTGAAAAACAGGACCATCAATCTACACTCCATGGTAAGGCTGCTGCGCTCCCTTGTCATCTCCATCTTCCTATAAGCTTGCGAAACATGGACCCTCAAAGCAGACCTACAACGAAGAATACAATGGAGATGAGGGGGTGTAGGTCGTTTCGGCGGTAATTTTTTTGGCGACACCGCCGAAACACAGGTCCACCCCCGAGGGCCAGCCGCCGAAACGCCCAAATTAAATTACCCTCAAAACGTCCACAAGAGGTGAAATAAAGTACAAAAAAATGCAATGATCTATATAACAGATAATATTTATTTAAAAGATTAATATACATTCACCTGTGTAAAGTGATAAAGGGAGGCAAGTCCATTGACTAAAGCCGTCGCCATTTATTCATTGACGAATTGAACGCTAAAGTACGTTTACTCTGTTTACTGTTCTAAAGTCACACAAACATATAAAATAAATAATAACTAACTATGCAATAAGCATTGACTTGTCAACAGTCACTCAACCCTAACCCCTCCTCCCCTCCTCATGTAAGTCTATAGCTTACACTGTGAACACAGTGAATGGCGATCTGTATCTATGGCACTAATCTACAAAATAATGCAAACCATTGGCAGCAGAGAAGGGATGTCCTCCCCCCCCCCCCCCCCCTTCCCCCTCCTTGACCCCTTCTAAAAAAAAACCCACATGTTCCGACTACTACCGCAAACAGGAAGTAGCAGTTTTTACGAGCTTCCGCAGAGTCATAGAGTCCGCAGATTCGTACCTAATCAAGAACTTAATCCCGAGTCAAGACCCAAAAACTTAAAAGTTCCAAAGCACTTAAGCAGGTCTAAAACGAACTATATCGCCCAATTGAACTGCCGCCGAAATGACCAACGACGAAACGACCACACACCGAAATGACCAACTGCATCGCCGAAACGACCTGTATTTAGATGAGGTGCTACAGAATATTTCTGGGCATTTCTTATACCCAGCATATCATGAACAACCAAGTCCCACAGACCATCAAACAAGCCATTGGACAGCATGATGACATGCTCACAGTGATGAAACAACGGAAACTCTGATGGTATGGCCATGTCACCAGAGCATCAGACCTTGCAAAGACTATACTGCAAGGCACGGTGCAAGGAGGCACAAGAAAGGGGAGACAGAAAAAGAGGTGGGAGGACAACATTCAAGAATGGACTGGCTTTACACTGAGCGAAGCCATGAGGATTGCTGATGACAAAGAAAGAGGGAGTACGCTGGTTAAACGATCATCTGTGGTGCCCCAACGACTTTACGGAATAGGATATATATATATATATATATATATATATATATATATATATATATATATATATATATATATATATATATATATATATATATATATATATATATATAATAGATTTACCTCAGCATGACACTTTTGAAGAGCTTCAATTAAGGCATTGCATTCTGGTGTGTGAAGGTGAGCTGACAAATCAGGATGCATTTTCGTTTTCTGTTTTTTTGGTAATCCTGAAAGCAAAAACCAAAACCACGTGAGGGTGCAAATCGAAAGCATAGGCTAACTTGTTTGCATGTCAACAACCGATGACCTTCTGGCTTCTACTGTTCTATTCTACACTAATAGTACTACAATCACGTTTTGTCAAACATCGATCTGATGAAGGATGGGGAAACATTTAATTAAAATAAATGCTCGTCTTGTGAGCTTTAAGAGTTTTAATCCCCATTAAAGAAAAAAAAACACTCTTATACAATGCAATACTGTTGTTTTCTAACGAACCTGAGTTCTTCACCTTTGCAGCAGACGCCAAACTTTACAGGAAGTTGTGAACCCGGAAGTCAACAATTTTAGTGACGTTTTGCACTGCGAGTGTCTTTGCGCCAACTTTTGAGGAAATGGAAGTAGAAGAGGCTGTGATAAAAAATGTTGTTAGTAGGTGTCTTTTGAAAGATCTAGAGACGTTAGTCAGAGAGTGGGGCTGGTTTTCAGAAGATGACATAAAACAAATAAATTTTACTGGTTTAAAGAAAGTGATAGCTGCACAGATATTTCAGCTTTGTAAGGTAAGACTTCATATTCATAATGAATCAAATTATTATAGTAGGCCTACTTTAGTGTAGACACAGGCTCAAAAGTCTCTTCTTTTTTCGTTATAACTTTCAGTATCGCTACTACTTACTTGTTTAGTTACTAATGTTGGGTCAGTAGTGTTGGGAATTGGTACTTTATATTCTTACACGTCAAGGATATACATACATGTGTGTGTTGTGAAAGTATTGTTTGCGCCTAGTATAATTTTCTTCTCATTCTTCTTCTTCTTCTTCTTATTGCTAGTTGCCTTCCACTTGCTGTCATCAGACCTTAGGCTATATTGCATTTCTGCAATATTTACATTATTTGCAATAAAGTATTAGAAATCAGGTGTACAGGACTCGGGAGTCTTTAGTTTAAAATGTATTCATGACCTAATATATAAAATTATAAAATACTTGTTCATCTGTTTAATTTCAGGATAATGGATTACGACAAGAAATTGGAGACTTGGATCTATTATGTAAGTTGTGGATCAGTGATCGTCCTAGGGATTTGCAAAACCGGTACGAAGTCACAGTAAACAAACCCACTCGAACGCAAACCGGTAGGCCAGTCACGGAAACCGGTATGACCCATAGCAAAGCTTAATAATGCGTCACTATTTTTGCAACTGAAAATCTGCCGACGAATGCAGTGATTAATTTATTGCTCACCGTAAAGCCTAGTACTAACTATAACTGAAACGATGTTTGCCAAAAATAAAAGTGAAAAAAGAGATTTTTGCTTCTTCATTATTACTAGCCTATCTGCCACTGTCGCAATACATACTGACGAGCACGAGGAAAGAAAAATCGAAAAGTGCGCGAGTTTAATTTATCCGTATTCACGATAGCCTTGCAACGCCAATGTTATATCATTCAGTATTAATTACCTCAAAGAATATGGCAAGGCTACTGAACGCATTCGCAGGCCTCTCCTCTACACTCCCTAAACACATAATCAGCATGGCTGGCTGGCTCTCTCTCTCTCTCTCTCTCTCTCTCTCTCTCTCTCTCTCTCTCTCTCTCTCTCTCTCTCTCTCTTCATTTGTTTGGTTTTTCTTTCTCTTTTTCTTTATTTTTGAAACCAGTCAAACAAAATAAAAACCGGTAGGCTCTACCGGCTACTGATTTTTCAACCGCTATTTTTATTCTCAAACCAGTAAAATACTGGTACTTTCAGGTTAAATCCATCCCTGTGGATCATGACTTTTTGTAGCAGTGTTAATATCTAGTTTTGCCACTTTTGGTGAACACTATAACCAGTGTAAACCTAAATCTATATGAACTGCTTCATGGTGAATAAAGATTTATTTGGAATAATATCGTTGTTGGTGAATAAGTGATTTTAATATTATTGCTAGCAGTGGCATAAAGACAGTAGATTTGTTTCCTAGTTGTGGGTTTATTTGAATTATAGCTGGTTTATGGGGTAGGTGCAAGAAGGAGAGATTGATTATTCTTTTGTATTCTACTTTCTAGTCACTCTCTATGAACATCAGTTTAAACAGTGGAGAAAACAAAAGTGTATCATGTTTATTATATGTTTTGAAATAGACTGACACTATCGCAGTGAGAAAATATGACATTTTATTGGAGGTGCATGATGATTAATGGTGATGAATTCATTTTGCTTTAATTCAGGTATGCAGCTTCATTCTTCTTCAAGAAAATGGTCTGTTCATAAACTGACAGGTGGGTGACATGGCATAGATAAATAAACATTTTCTGTTTATAAATTAATGTAATGACATACTTTATATTTATTTAAATTTCAGCTATACACTTTTGAGTTTCTCTGCCTTTTGAATGCGATAGTATCACGTTATAAACAGTGTTTATTTGGGGTAGATTTTACACAGCTTTGCTGAACAATGAGCAAAGGGTTGCTATAGTATAATAATATATACTGGAGGCACGGTGGCCTAATGGTAGAGCTTTGGCTTGTGGATCTGAAGGTCCCGGGTTCGAGCCCAGGCCGGGGCATTGTGTTGTGTCCTTGGGAAAGACACTTTACTCCCGTTTCCTACTCCTTCGGATGAGAGTATAAACCGAGGTCTAGTCTGTGTCGCATACATTCCATCATAACGGACTTTAAAGATCCTGACGCTCATGTCCTGGACGGGTGAGTGCCGGTGACAAGAACACACCCAGCATGCACTTAGGTCCTTCTCCCCCATCCCTGGCTGCCCAGGATTGTGCTCAGTTGTACGGACATCAGACCATGCGCCCAAAGGCTGCGGGTGGGCGTCTCGGACGGCTTGAGTTAGATCCTGTATCGGCCAGCGCCTTGAGCAGCTCTTGAGCTGGTAAAGCGCTATATAAGAACGATTAAATAAATAAATAAATAAAATATATTATTTATATTATACAGTGTAGACTAGTACTTTGCCCTCTCAACATGCTTGAGTTCAGAGAGCATACTTACAATGATACCAATTACTAGGCACAAGTTAGATTGGTTTTCAGGCACTGATTGTCAAAAAATGTTCCTACCAAATGGGGTGCGGTGGGGTAGGTGTAATATATGTATGATATATTTATATATATTTTGAATGTCCTCATCAGCTCATGTGTGTTCCTTTTGTATGACTTTTGAAAGCCTTCAAAATTGACAATAATTTAAAAACACTTTATTTTTTATTATATGAATTGTTTGATGGTTTTTTTTTACTCTACAGGAGGCTTGATAAAAACAGATTTAAATCCCAGAGAATTGCAGGAGAGGCTAGCAGCTGGGTTAGGATCAGCTGGAGATGTGGTGAATACAATTGAACATATTTATTAGGAACTAGTAAAATTAGTTGCCATTTATAAGACCGGTTTTATTACATTTGGGTAGAGATAAACACTGCCATTAAGCTGGCCCAGAGAAAAGATCCAAATTCCTCTCTCCTACAACTGACAGATTACAGGAACACGTTAACATTTTTTTTTAAAATGGCTTTGCAATCTCTAATCTGTAAATCGAAATTGAGAATGAGTGAATGACTCTATGAGCATTTTTCCAAAAGTGGAGACAAATAACTTTGTAATGAACAGATTACTGTACCAGTGCACTCAATGGAGCTCCTTTTGAAAATAGTTATATGTCACTTTGCATGTTGACTTTTAGCTATGAATTTTGACTTGATGTTGATCAGCAGTAATGTGCCAAATACTACTAATATTAAATGCAATTTTTATGCACTTCCCACATAATCAGATTCAAGGCACTTGCGAAATGAGATATGAACAACATTCTGGACTGTGTGTGTGTCAGTAGAACTAGAAAGCTGAATGTGCATCATGATTATGTATAGATCTGTTTAAATTTTTGTCCTTCCTAATTATAGATGTTGAATGTTTTTATTTAATGCGTCCATAGATTAGCCCCTTCCTAACTCACCCCGAAGATTCACTTCTACAAGCCATCTAGAAACCTTCGTTCTTTCTCCGACACCCTCATGCTACAAATACCCCGCTACAAACTCTCCTCAGCAGGCTGTCGATCCTTCTCAGTGCCTGGTCCTTCAGCTTGGAACTCCCTTCCTCTCTCTATTCGCAGCTCTCCGAACATAGACACTTTCAAGTCCAACTTTTAAAGTCATCTCTTCCTTAAAAATGTCTGATCTCGCCTCCCATCACCATCAACATTCCTTCATTTTTTATTCAGACCACCGCCGTCATTCCCGCAGCCCCCTCACTCCTTAGCCGCTCTCCTCCTCCCCCTCACCCTCTCGTCTTGTATAGGTTACTTGTAAATATTCTTTTTCATGTTTGTATTATGTAATTGCTTAATTTATTAGTGTCTTATTTTTGTTTCACTTATTTTTGTGTGTTTCTGTGTTAACGTTAAGTGTTAATGTGTGAGAACTGCGCTTTGAACTGATGTCTCTAGGAAAAAAAGAGCCAGTGATCGTCCTAGGGATTTGCAAAACCAGTACGACGTCACAGTAAACAAACCCACTCGAACGCAAACCGGTAGGCCAGTCACGGAAACCGGTATGACCCATAGCAAAGCTTAATAATGCGTCACTATTTTTGCAACCGAAAATCTGCCGACGAATGCAGTGATTAATTTATTGCTCATCGTAAAGCCTACTAACTATAACTGAAACGATGTTTGCCAAAAATAAAAATGAAAACAGAGATTTTTGCTTCTTCATTATTACTATCCTATCTGCCACTGTCGCAATACATACTGACGAGCACGAGGAAAGAAAAAATCAAAAAGTGCGCGAGGTTAATTTATCCGTAATCACGTTAGCCTTGCACCGCCAATGTTATATCATTCTGTATTAATTACCTCAAAGAATATGGCAAGGCTACTGAACGCATTCGCAGGCCTCTCGTCTACACTCCCTAAACACATAATCAGCGTGGCTGACTGGCTGGCTCTCTCTCTCTCTCTCTCTCTCTCTCTCTCTCTCTCTCTCTCTCTCTCTCTCTCTCTCTCTCTCTCTCTCTCTCTCTCTCTCTTGTTTTTCTTTCTCTTTTCCTTTATTTTTGAAACCAGTCAAACAAAATAAAAACCTGTAGACTCTACCGGCTACTGATTTTTCAACCGATATTTTTATTCTCAAACCGGTATAATACCGGTAATTTCCGGTTAAATCCATCCCTGAAGAGCTATATAAATACCTTTATTATGATTATAATTATTATTATTAATATTATTTGAATAATTGGTCAAATGATCAAAAGAATAAACAGAAGACTGTTGATTTGTCATTATTTATTCTTTTATAAATTATATGTATTTTTCAGGATCTAAATGTGAAAAGCTTTGGTGGAGCGACATGGCTGAGAGTGTATGTAAGAGAAAGCAACTGTTACTATCCTAACAGGGTCCTGTATGTCCTGTCCTACCCACACACTCCCATCATCATTGCCTGCAGAATGCTGAAAAAGATGCAGGAGATGCTATTTTGTGTAAGTTGTTTGTGGACTTTTTAGAACAACTTTCTGTTAGTGTTAATTCCTCTGTTTATTATCACAGCAGCATGTTAAAGTGTTGTTACTCTGCCAAAAGTCTCAAATAAGCTGGTTAATAAGTGACATATGATAATTTCCGGTCTACAAGGCACTCAGCGATAGATTGCACACACAAAAATACAAAGTCACACATTAGCAGTAGTATTAGCTGCACCCCACCTTCTCACAGAATAATGAAGTCTCTTGATTTTCACCAAGCACAGCCGGTACACTGACAAGCTGTGTGTAACGAAGCAGCGTTCGTTGTATGTAATAAAGTTCTAAACAAGAAACTTCTATTACAGAAATACTGAAACTTGGAATGATAAACAAAAGAAGACTTTTTGGATTAAATACTTCATTCACACAAATGCATTTATTCCTTAGGAAGACATAGACATGACACGACGTTGAATTAAAATTAATCATAACACAAATTTTCAAGGTGATGAAGGCGGCAGTCCCATGGAAAGAAGAATTAGGTAGAACGTGTATGAATGTCAGATGATGCTGTCTCATTAACAAAGTCAATGTATGACGAAGGTGGCAGTCCTATGGAAAGAAGATGAGCCGCTTCCCAATGTCGATGAACAGATCACAGCACGATTTTCCCTTGATACAACCCCAATTACATCAAACATAAAAACCTTAAAACAGATAATGTGAACAAAATCCTTAATGTTTATGTCATAAAATTATTTCCACATTAAATCTATTCATAATGAACATTCGCTGCTCTTCTTAGGGCAAATCAACGGTCATTTTCTCCTTGCTATTTCATTGACTTTTCAAGTCCCTATTCTAAATACATTTCCATCAAAATCTATATTATTATTATTCCTTAATATCAATGTACTTATTCTATGTATTATCTACTGGTCTAACTACCTCCAAAGAGGGCTGAACAAGAATATGACATCAACAAACACAGACCTGCAGCCACATGACCATTTTCTTCATGACGTAACGAAAACCGGAAATGCGGAAATTGCATCGGCACCTACGACAATGACGTAAAACAAATTTTTCACTTGAATCGAGAGTTGAACGAATCTTATGATGTAAGTCTATAGCTTACACTGTGAACACAGTAAATGGCGATCTGTATCTATGGCACTAATCTACAAAATATTGCAAACCATTGGCAGCAGAGAAGTGATGTTAGATCTAGATGGGGTGACCTCGTGGCGCAGTGGATAAGTCGCCGGTTTCCTATGCCGAAGGTCGCGGGTTCAAT
Organism: Oncomelania hupensis; assembly: GCA_036898135.1. NCBI lineage: Eukaryota > Metazoa > Mollusca > Gastropoda > Littorinimorpha > Pomatiopsidae > Oncomelania > Oncomelania hupensis. The sequence continues at coordinate 10,434,961 of CM072519.1, read as the reverse complement.
TCCCGCAAGAGGCGAACGTATGTGACTTAGGTACGAGACTATTGAGGTCACCGAGGGTTTACTCCGGTTTCCTCCCTCCCTTCAATAATGATACTGGACGCAGTCAATATAAAAATTTCAAAAATAAAAAATTCTCCGTCTTCTAATAGCGATCTCCCTGCCTTTACACCACCTGTTTGAGTGATGGATGTGTATTTGTTGTGTGTGAGTGTGTGTGTGAGGGTGGATGAGACAGGTGAGCGTGTATGTTGGTACAGATCGCCGCGCTTTGAGCCTAATTGATTTGGGAAAACGCGTATATAGTATCCAGTATTATTATTATTATTACAGTGGAACCTCCGGTATCCGGCTCTCTGGTATACGACTCCCTCCGTTATGTGACCTGAAAACTTCTGACGGATTCACTTCCAATAATAAATGACCTCTGGTATGCGACAACCTCGTTTATGCGACCAGCGACCGTTTCTTAAGCCCTTTATACGACCATCTTAGGGCAATTTAAAAGAGATATTAGTTAATTTGCTGTCTGTACCTTTCGTTTTTTCTCTCATGTTAGTGTACGCCTACTGTTGTCTGCTATTTCCGGTTCGCAAATAAGGGACATTACTCGCCTACACTGGCTGTCAAAATGGCGTCGCGCAAGAGGAACGTTTTGAGTTTGGCAGAGAGAATGAAAGTGATTGAAAGAAGTGAAAATGGGGAGAGTTGTTTGTCTATTGCAAGAAGTTTAGACGTTGGGAAGACCCAAAGTCAGCTCATCATAAAGGATAAGGAATCTGTGAAACTACGATGGGAGAGTGGAGAAAGTGTCGAAAAGGGAAACATCGAAACTGAGAGCTTCTGCACTGACAGACTTGGATGAACGCGTCTGGCAGTGGTTCGACTGTTTTCTATTTTTGAAGTTGTGAATAAAAGACAAATCTAAAAATGAAACATGTTTTACAGTTTCCTTTGTCAGAGAATACATGCTGGTGAGTGTGAAAATTATGACTACATACCCCTCCGAGCCTGACCCCCCTCCCTCCCACCCCACTCCTTGTTTCCGGTATAAGACCACCTCTATTATTAGACCGTTTTTTCTCAGATTTTGGACGGTCGTATACCGGAGGTTCCACTGTATTATTATTATCTTTGCTATCATTGACTATTCCACGGAGGAAAACATCTACTAAGGATTATAGCTAAGATGCTATCTATACACTGTGGTCCCATCTCTTTAGGACACACACACTTGTGTTTTCCACAAACCTTTTGTCCACCACAATAATGGACTATGAAAGACCGTTGGAAAACGATGCCAAGAAACAAACCTCACTGAACGATAAGCAGCAGAGTCTGGGTGTATGTCAAAAGTGATAGCAAGTTCAGTCATTCTCTGATGGCACTCCAGTATTGTAGTTGCGCTTTTACTTTTATAATGTGAATTTGCTGTATTTAAATGTTAATAGTTAATGACACAAGCTCCAAGGGCAAGGTTTAAAAAAAAAAAAAAGGCACTAACCTTTTTACCCTTGCGAATGAAATTTGTTATTTTAGCTAAGCTTGCCTTACTTAGAAGGTGGCCTGTCTTCACCTTTAGAGGACATATATGTTAGTTAGATTTTTAAATTATTTTACTTGGCAGGCATTGAAGGACGTCTTTGAGTGTGGAGAAATTACAGAACAACAGTTGAGTGGCTACCATCTTCCATCTCTGGCTGACCTATCACTACAACAAACTTCACAGGTATTTGTTCATGCTAGGTGTACTGTTTACAAACTAGCTGCATTCATCCATTCATGCTACACTGACTTGGTGAGTTGGCCGTATGATTCCAGTGTGCAAATGTAACACTGTGGAATGTGTGGATGTGCCCTGAGCAGCTGGAGGAATTGTGCAATGTTGGTGGTCATACAGCACAACATTAGGGAATAAATGATGATATGACCAGGCCATTAGTAGTACTACATTAACCTGTTATCTAGTCTCCTTGTGTCACAGGAAGAATGAGAATCTTGTACGATTCACAATTTTACTAGCGTTTAATGCAATTCCTGAGATGTATGGGAATTCCAGTGAGCACTAAAACGTTTCCTAATTGCACTAGATTCCCATTCTTCCTGCGACGTGCAAGGTTCAAAAGATAGAAATGTACTTATTGTACTTACTTCAGTGTCATTATTTATCAAGGTCAAAGTCCTATAAATGTATGGTATATTTAATTTTTCAGCATTAGAAAAACTTGTGAAAATGACAGCAGTTCAATAGGATGACTAGAACAAGATGTACTAAACATTTTTTGTTTGTTTATTCTTCAGTGGTATTTTTTTCCCATTAGCATAAAGAAGACTGTTTTTTGAAAATATACTATTATGAAATAAAAATTGTTACTACATGTATTGTTAACAGAAATATATCCTGTTAAACAGTTAGTTATTTTAAATTATTTATTGTCACATTTTGAACAACAAAACAGTAAACACTGAAGTAAAAAATACAGCCACAACAAAACCAATGAAAATTTTAATTCATGGAGACTGTGGTCTGTATGTTGCAGCTGTTTTAATGTATACAGCTGTTTTAATGTATACAGCTGTTTTAATGTATACAGCTGTTTTAATGTATACAGTTTCTGTTGTGGTTGTTATTTCTCTTTTCCAGGGGCCGCTCAAAAAGTACAGAGATCTGGAGGAAGATAACCCACTATCCCGAAGCAGAGAGAAGAAGAAAAAAGGTGAGCCAGAAAATCACATTCCTCTTTCAATACGAAGTTTCTTGTGGCTAACTTTGCAGAATATGATATTTAGCCCAGAGTAGCTGGTGACTCAGCCAGAGCCAGTAGTTCCACAGAATTCTAAACTAGCCGTTAACAACTTTCACACATAAAACAACAGGAGGCAATGCATCATTCATTAAGACTGGACAAAAGTGTTGGGGGGGGGGGGGGGGGGGGGGGGTAGGGGGGGGTAGGGGGGGGAGGTCAAATGAGTTTTTGCCAAAAAAAACAACAAAACATATTGGTTACTAGTTTGGCATGTGAGCTGCAAAAGTTTAAATAAGCTAAGTTGGTTCATTGTAAATGATTGGAGATGAGGAGGTTTGATATACACAGTCACTGATTCCGCTGTTGAGAATAGGTGTTGATTTAAAAAAGTATTTGATGTTGATTTATTGTTTATTTTCCTCAGGAGAAGAAATGAAGGAGAAAGATCCTCGCTTGAGAGACGAGAACCGACACACTAAAAAACTCAGACAAGACAAATTAGACAATACGTTTGGCACACACACCCAACCAACCTTAGAAAAACTGGAATACAAGGTTCGTTTGTAAAGGTTTGGTATATTATTTTGCTAAATTGTTGAAAAACTCCTTGACAGTGATGTTTTTTTTCTCTCACTTTATTACACATGCATAGCAATGTGTCTATACTCATGCCTCACCCTCAACCCCTCCCCCACTCCACCCCCAACCCCCCCCCAAAAAAAATCCCAGATTTGTGCAAATCTGTGCGAGAAGAGACCTAAATAGTCCAAAAGTAACATAGAAAAAAATGTCTGTCCTTCATCTGCCATCTGTCTGTGTAAAATCTTTAAAGGGTCCAAGTACTCGTGTCAAGATTCAAAGTTATAGATTTTGTATATATATTATATTGTATATATATTTGTATATATATTATATTTTGTATATATATTAGCTATAGCACTATACAGGCTCGCCAAATTGTCAAAGATGGTATTCCAAACATTCACGCGCACGCACTCATAATCCCCAACGAAACTAAATTATAAAATGTTAGTTTGTATATTCATTCCATCCACACACACACAAACACTGACAACAACGACTCCTCAGAAAACACAACAAGTATCATTTCAAAGGTCATAGTTCCGTATAATCAAAACGAAATGTTATCTGTATCTGACTACCACACACTGGTCAGGCGTCCATCGTCGAAATGAAATTGTTAGTTGAATAGAAGATTACTGGAAACAATGTCTTCACATCCTTGTAGAGCAGGTTAATTAAAAGCAGCAAACGTGGGTCAGAAAAATCAGTTAATAAGGTTAGGCGCAAACAGATTCCTTCTTTCAAGGGTTGCCAGTAACCTTTAGCACAAGTAAAAGGATGTTTAGTAGAACAGCTCAACCCGTCGGCACATAATGCTTCCGCTCCCGGATGGCATCTGGCGCCGAACAACAACCTACATATATATTGCGTGCCGGGGTCACAGATAAAACCGTCCTCACACAGTCCATCTGTCCTCTCGTAAAGCTGCCCTGCTTTGCAATAACACTTTTTGTTGCTAGGGTTGCATGTGAGTTCGGGACGGCAGGTCCTGGAGTCCGGGTGCTGAACGACTGTTTGGTGTCCAATGTACCTAGATTGGTGGAGTTTGGGAAACCAGCGTCGCACACCCTGCCGATGTCAAAACACTTTTGTCCCTTCTGGCATGGTGAAGTAGAAATCCACCAACATTGTTTATCCTATTTTGCGAACTACAATAAAACAATTGACGGTAGGACAAACAGACACACGACTCAGTCACTGCCAACAACGAACTAAAACAACATATCAAAACTTTTCGTCATGCATGACGAAACTTAAAACCCTGACGTCAAAATTATACAAACTACAAGTACAGGCATTAGAAATAACAAGTATAACTTCTTAATTTGAAATCGTCACTTTGTGACTGCTGTTCAAAGCGATACAAGTAACTGTCCAACTAAAAATCCGGTTTGTTACAACTCGGAACCAATTTCAGTTATCACAACCAAACTTGGTAAGATGGTGTATACCCATGAGATCTCATAAAAGATCAATGGATGAATTACACCACTTCAAGGTCACAGGGTCATCAAATGTTAGTCATAAAATGACAATTTTTCACAAAATTTCACATTTTTTCTAGGTTATTAATATTGAATATATGATTGTTTGATGCAATTTGAATATCAATGAGAAACAACATGTATTGTATAAATTTGGTCAACCACACTACAAGGTCAAGGTCACTGGAGCTGTTCAAAGTCGGTTAGTATAGGTACTTTAAAGTGACCTTGACCCTAAACTATGAGATATAAAGTCCAAACTTTTTGAGGAAACTTGTTGGAAAAAAAAACAGATAAAAATGGAGTATGCTGGTTAAACGATCATCTGTAATCTTTGAGTTATATGATAGGATAAATGGTGTATTTAGAGATGATTGATTGATCTTTCATATTTGTCCCATTTTTGGGTTGATCTTGAAGGTCAAGGTCATTTTAGGCCTTGCAAAAACATGGGTCATCGTACAGCGGAATGGCTGTTTATTTAACATTTTATCAGAAAGACATGAGAGGTAACGCGAGGATAAGGTCATATCAAGGTCCCTGAAGGTCAAGGTCATCTGGCATATGCCTTGTGTCTGGCATATGCCTTACAGAAGAAAAAGAAGTCTTGAATAGATGGACAGAGTACTGCTCTGACCTTTACAACCACACACCAAACGGAACGGAAACCCATCAGTTCTAGCATGTCCCCAGAACAGAGAAGAAGAAGAAATCCTCCAAATTCTTTAAAAAGTTGAGGCAGCAGTGCAGTCGCTGATGAAGGGGAAGTCAGCAGGAGTGGACAACATACCCACAGAATTGCTTCAAGCAGGATGAGAATCAGTGATTGACGCTCTCACTATATTTGTAACAAGATCTGGCAGAGTGGGGAGTGGCCTACACCATGGACACAGTCGCTTGTCATCACTCTTCCCAAAAAAGGTAACCTTCAGGAGTGTGAAAATTACCATCAGCCTCATCAGCCTTCCTAGCAAGGTCCTCCTGAAAATAATACTCAACAGTTTGAAACCCCAAGCTGAACCAATCATAGCTGAAGAACTAGCAGGATTCAAGGAGGGTGAAATACCACTGAACAGATTTTCAACCTCAAAATAATCTGCGAGAAATACCTACAGCACCAACATCTATATCATGTGTTTGTAGACTTCAAGAAAGCCTTTGACCGAGTCAGGCATGCAGCTCTGTGGGCAACCATGAGAGTGTACAACATCAACCCTAACATTATTGTAGTCATCAAAAGCCTGTATAACAAGGCTACCAGTGCAGTCCTCCACAACAGCGCCATCGGAAACTGATTCAGAACAACAATCAATGTGTGTCAAGGATGTCTACTCTCTCCAACACTCTTTAACATCTTCCTAGAGCGCATCATGTCAGATGCCCTAGCAGATCACAAAGGCACAGTCAGCATAGCGGGTAGAGCAATCTCAACCTTCGTTTTGCGGATGACATTGATGGATTGGCTGGAAAGAAAGAGATTTCTCTTATATAGCGCACTTACAAGCTCAGAGGGCTTCTCAAGGCGCTGGGGAGTAATATCCAACAATCACAAAATAGTTTGCTGAAGTCAGGATTCGAACCCACGTCACCCAGGACACACTCACACAACCACCCCCAGAGCCTATGGAATAGAAATAAATGCAGAGAAGACCAAAATGATGACTAACAACACCAATGGCATCAACACAGACATCAAAGTCCAAGGCCAATCCCTCAACACAGTGCATAGCTTCAAATATTTAGGAGCCATTGTATCAGACAATGGGTCCTGACAGGAAGTCCTCTCCAGGATCGCACAAACAACTGCTGCCCTGATAAATGGGATTATCAGTATACATTCCAAGGTAAGGCTGCTGCGCTCTCTTGTCATCTCCATCTTTCTATAAGCTTGCGAAATATGGACCCTCACAGCAGATCTACAACGAAGAATACAAAGCATGGAGATGAGGTGCTACAGAAGACTTCTGGGCATTTCCTATACCCAGCACATCACCAACAACGACGTCCGACAGATCATCACACAAGCCATTGGACAACATGATGACATGCTCACATAGTGAAGAAACTGAAATTCCAATGGTATGGACACATCACCAGAGCATCAGGCCTTGCAAAAACCATCCTGCAAGGCACGGTGCAAGGAGGTAGAAGAAGAGGAGGTCCTAAAAAGAGGTGGGAGGACAACATTCGAGAATGGACTGGCTTGACACTGAGCAAAGCCATGAGGGTTGCTGAGGACAGAGAAAGATGGAGTATGCCGGTTAAACCATCATCTGTGGTGCCCCTACGATCTTCGAGTTATGGGATAGGATAGGATAGGATAGAAGGTCAAGTTCATCCTAAGGTCACCGTTTTTGGCATAATACAACTTTTGCTCTACTTTTTTTTGATAGTACATGAGTGTATTTGGAGGTCAAGGTTATCTCAAGGTCAAGAACATTGGAAAATCAAAGTCAGTATTTGCATTTTAATGCAATCGTTTCATTTTGTTTTTCGTGGCACTCGTTTTGATGTTAAATATTGCGAGTTCCATAAGGAGCATGTGAGTCATATGGGCTTTGCCCTTCTAGTTTGGTTTGTGGGCTTTACATTGGTTCATTTGAGTTATTGGGAGTGACTGGTTAAGTTGCTTCTGCTGTTTTCTTATAATTTTCTTCTGGAGTATGTCCCACAATGTTCCTATTTCTTACTTGGTGTGATGGTCAGCTGTTTACAATTTTCAGCATGAATTGGTTTTGCCTAATTCTCCCAAAGTTTTATTTATGCGACTTAGACAGGGTGGAGAACTCTCCGCGAATCCGCGGATTTCCGCGGAAGGCATTTGCATTTCCGAGAAAAAAATATTGAGTTCCGAGTGTGAGAAGCTGAAAAGCTACCCTTTATTGGGCATAGCGGCCAAAAGCGGCCGATGTTCTAAACAGGCAAAACGTCCAAAAGCGTCCGTATCAACCATGTGGTTATATTCTCGCGTTGTTGGAAAGATTGCGAGACTTCCGGCAATTGACTTCCGGTTTATTATGTTGTGAAAATTTAATGCGTTCGTTTTTTCGTTGTTTTTTTTTTCAAATTTTCTTGTGTGTGTGTCTAAAATGCATGGTTTGGATTCTTCGACTGATGAAGGGGAGTTTACAGGCTTCCATTTATTAGACATTAAAGTGAGAGAAATGGACTTGGAGTCGGAGGAAGAGATCGGTACTGACATTAGACAATATTAGTGTCAGTAGTGTGCATGCATATGATCTTTCAGACTGGCATAAAAGTGAAGAAGAAGAGGGGGCTTGTTTGGACTTTTTAAAGCTTTTTTTTATTTTTTATACACATTGAGTAATAAAAAACAAGACATGACAAGAGAAGTATAAAAAGGTAGATAATCAAAAGAGAATTTATTTCTGTTCATTTTGCATTTTATTTTATTTAAATCTATACACTAGTCACTAATAATACCTAAGATGTGGTGTTTTTACTAGTACCCCTATTGCCCTAAATATCTCTAAAATTATAAAAATTCTTGCCTGTTTACAGCTAAAAAATAGACAAACGTGTGCCCAGTAAATGGAAATGTGGAGTTTGTGTGTAACAGTGGTGGACCTCAAACTTTGTTAGGCCTACAGTACAAATCAAGATTCTTAACTTTTTATAAAGACCTGTGCATAAAACATTCTTTTTTGTTTGGTTGTTGTTTCTATTGATGTTTACTTTGTGCTTTTTGAATTCAGGAGAGGCCCTAAATTACTTTCAAAATTGCCTAAATTCAATTTCTTCCAGGGGGCGAATACCGGGGCTTGGCCCCTGGGCCCCGGCCGGATTTCAGAGATTTCTTGATTCAGTTGTTCTCCACCCTGCTTAGAATAATCGTGTGCCAATGGAAAATAACTCAACGGATATCTGGACTTAGATATTGTCATTTAGTTATGACATTTTTCATTTTGTTGAATGAACACTTGTGCAATTTGCAGTGTGACCTGAGGTTTCGAGGCAACACATTCGCTCCAAGCATGCAAGGCAGACCAGATTTGTTTCACTGCAAGGTGAAGTTCACTGGCAACTCGGTGCTTGAGGGAGTGAAAAATCTGGCCAAGTGCGGCTTAGCAAACTTGCCTCTTCCTCGTCACATAGCGTCAGTCCCATCTTTAGCCAAAAACCACTTCAATCTTGCTGAACTAGAGGCACCAAAGAAAACATGAGAGAATTTAAACCATGGGGACATCCAAGTTGAGGTAAAAGATCTTTGATTGATTCTTAGCGCAGTTTCAACGTGAACAACAGTGAAAAACAACAACTGTGTGTCTAATAGGCTCAACTCCACTAAAGCTTACCATACCAGCACAGTGTGTCAGATCCAGTGTGAACTCGGATTAGGCATCTCCCAGTGTCGGCACACAAGAATATATGGCACTACCCAGTACCTTGGCATGCAGCAGGTGATATGGGTTTGATTCTGACGTCGGCGAAACTGTAGTAGTTCATGAATCCTGACCAGATCTTTGCTCAGGAAAATACATACTATAATATCAGTCCATTGAAAACGATGTGTTCACAGTTTGTGTACCTGCGGATTAAATTTGACTCCTTGCTTTGAATTATTTGTACAGAATGTGCCCATGGGTATAATTTTAACTGCAACAATTACATTGTTTGTATAAACCCCCCAACCCACACCCCTCCCACCCATCTCCCCAAACTCCCTCTCCCTCTCCCTACTCTCCTCTGAAGGTTTTGTGCAAATGTCATGGAGAGCAGTTTTGAACATGAGAGGTTGCATGCTTTTTGATATAAAAGTGTCTGGTAAAGGCTTCAGCTTGATAATGTGGCTGTAATAATGTGCATGGTGTCTAATATTGTGGACGAAACAACTTTTTCCTTGAATTGCCGTGTTCACAGGGTATGGTGGAAAGCTGTTAAGAAATAAACAAATCCGTGACACAGTCGATAGAATGTGTGCCTGGCGTGCAGAACATTTGGGTTCCTTTCTTGATAGTGATGGGACTTTTTTTTTCTCATAACAGTTCCCTTTCTGTAATGACTCCATACAGTGTTTGACATCCATCTTGTCACCTTAGTGACGTGACAAAGAACCCGGTAGTCCGGTCATAAGTACCAATGACAGGCTGAAGAAAGCACAGATTAACAATGGTTAATTTAGTTGTTTGGGGTGTTTGAAAATGCATTTTATGCAGCAAGTTAGTGTTGGACGGTTTCAGTTCAATTCCCATCGTGGTCAGCACCTTGAGTTGCTCTTAAGCTGGTAAAGTGCGCTATAAACTAAATTACATTGTGTGTATGCATTTGTTAAACTGTGTGCTTGGGTGCACATGCTTGTTGTGTACATGTGTATGCAGATGTATGCTTTGGTAGTATATTTTGTATACATGTAAAACAGTGCTGGACTTTTATCAATGTTAACGTAGATTGCTACTAATGCGCAAGGTACGAAATAAAAGAAAACTTTTAAAAAATAATAAAATGACTATTTTGATCTTTGCAATGTTTGTAAATGAGATGCTGTGTCATTGCATATTGGTAGAATGTTTTTGCAACATAATGAACATTTCATTTCATTTCAAAATTTCATTAAAATTGTGCTGTACAAATCTCTCTTTCTCTCTCTCTCTCTCTCTCTCTCTCTCTCTCTCTCTCTCTCTCTCTCTCTCTCTTTCTCTCTCTCTCTCTCTCTCTCTCTCTCTCTCTCTCTCTCTCTCTCTCTCTCTCTCTCTCTCTCTCTCTCCTTCACCCTGTGAATTTTCTACCTTTCCACAAGATTTTATTTAATTATCATTCTTTCATTATTATTGAATGGAGGCAAATCAAGTCATGCTACAATTTTAAGAAAGTACAGGAATATTCTTGTCCTGCACAAACATTTCATTAACACTCTTGTCTGGCATAAATGGTACAATTCAATCTTGATGTGGTAGTTGTTGCTGCTATAGATGTTTGTGGTGGTGGGGTGGATGTATGGGGCTAGTTCAGTACCAATTACAATTACCTACAATTTAATAGTAAATTATGTATAGTCTTGCATTTATAAACGTTACAATGGAGTCTTGTTGCTATAATTATTATGATGATGATCATGTGGCCAATTCTGTATGAACCATTACCATGCTGTAACTTGTAGTCAATCACTGAACAGACTTGCATAATTGGCTCAAACTGACAAAGACCTTATATGGCACCACTCGGCACAACAGAAAGTTTACATGTAGTGTAATCCGGGGGTTTCTGTATAAATAGTATCCACACTTTCTGGAAATGTAGTGCTTTAAATTCCCACTGTCACTGTCTTTCTCATTTGTTCTTTCTCATTCCTACTCTGTTCTATCGATCTACTATATTATCTTCTTCTTTGCTAGACCAGTCACCTACCTTTTTTCTTGAAAACTCTTCCGAGACAAAACTCCTCATTTGTGTGTGAGGTCTGTTGTATCAGCTTGGGAATATTGGACGCTTTCTCAAGTTTCTGCCAAATGGTCACTAGGGCTTCCTATGTGAAAAATTATTATTAGCAATGTAGGCATTTTATATTTATGTGTTTTGTTGACATTTTATAATAATAAATAATAATAACTAGCATTTATAAAGCGCCTACCCTAAGGATCTAAGCGCTATACACGCACACTTTCTTACGCAAACACATATACACACTATACATATACTATAATTATAAGACAAGTTACTCTTTCACGCGTACATACTACTGCTGTGTAAATCAATATGACAAAAACATACTAAATTACTATTTAACCCCCCACCCCTCCAAACCCCTTTTACAACTACAGATACTGCTGAAAGACTTTTGAGAAAAGATACGTTTTAGCGTTGGATTTGAACGATTCACAGGAGGTAGAATGTCTAACATGAAAGGGGAGAGAATTCCATAGGAGAGGGCCGTGGACAGCAAAAGAGCGGAAACCATGCGATTTTCTTTTGTAACGGCCCTGACGGAGAAGACAACAGTCAAAGGATGAGCGAAGGGAACGAGATGGAGTGTAAAGGGAGACAAGGTCAGATAGATAAGAAGGAGCAGAACCGATGACAATATTGTAGCAGATACAGGCAGTTTTATATTTAACACGTTCCGCGACAGGAAGCCAGTGTAGCTTAACAAGGAGAGGTGTGGAGGGTTGGCGATGATTTACTTTAAAGATAAGACGGGCAGCAGAGTTCTGAACTTTTTGAAGCAGAGAGAGGATAGAATCTGGACAGCCAATGAGAAGAGAATTGCAATAATCTAATCTAGATAGAATACAGGAAGTAACCAAGGTCTTTGTGGCGTCTTCTGATAGAAATTTCCTAATTGAACTAATTCTCTTCAACTCAAAGTAGCAAACCCGACAGACTCTAGTGATATGCTGTCTCATAGAGAGAGTAGAATCCATGATGATCCCCAGGTTTCTAGCGGAGTCAGAAAAAGAAATATCACAAGAACCAACAGTGATAGAGGTAGGCAGAGAAAGATCAGTGACGGAAGAGCGAGTGAAGAGAAGGGCCTCAGTCTTGTCATCATTTAATTTAAGGCCTTAGTATCACCTGGATTTTCACCAAAAATCACTTTTTGGCATATGCACTTGTGTTCATGTTTTTTATGTAGATAAATGTCTATATTTTCACACACAGTTTACCTTTTGTTGCCTACTTTAATCGTTTTTATGCTATTCGACTTGAAAGGGGGGGTGTCAATTCACTGGGGAAGCCATTTTGATCCTCAGAATTTCGAAATTTGCTTCGACACTTCACCACCACACTACACTAAAATAATGAGCTACTCCCATTATTTTACTTTCCATTTACGAAACACAGACTGCTCCCTACTACGCTTCCGGTGTTTCCGGTTTTTTAGCGTGTCGAACAAATTCAACGGTATTTTTGCTTTGTTTTGCAAAGTTTTGGTACAGATTTTGATCAGGAATTTGTAAGCATGCCTACTGACACAAAACTGTATGGGAAGAAGAGGAAAAAACGTCGATTTTATGGGAATCAGTTCAGAAACAAGAAGAAGAATGTGCTTGACTCACACTGACACTGGTTTGACAGTGAAAAAGAAAATAGGCAGACTTTTCGAAAGTGTCACGCCCCCCCCCCCCCCCCCCCCTTAGGACTCTCTCCACATTATATGTGCCCAGTGACACGCATGTCATCAAAGGAGTACAGAAGAGCCCAAAGACTGAGAAGACTTGGTAGGGAGGAAGAGCTGGCTCAGCTAAAAGAGTTTCCATACCAGGCTGGGGGGTATTAGAATCATCACATGCATCATACAGTGAGTACGTACTTTTTTAGTGTTCATTTTCAGTTGAAATTTTCTCCGAAAAACGCATGTCTCCGCCACTGTGGAAAGCATAACTTCTTTATTTTTGAAGATATTGCTCTCATTTTTTGTGTGCAGATTCACTGCATAAAGGGCTGGCTTGTAAACCTCTCCTTTTTATCAATCTTGCATTTTGTCTGATAGTTGTAAAGCAGCATACCATATATTGTTTTGTAAAAAAAAATAAAAATAATAATATCACCCCAGAATCTGAACGATACAAGTTTGAAAGTATTCTGTAGGTTCACACTCCAGATATACACCCCATATAAACATCTGGAAACTTGCAGCAGCATTATTAAACTGTGTGTGAAAATATCCTATCCACAGTATGGGGTACCCTTTTATGTCCGCAATTTTTACATTTTATTATGTAATCAGCTTTTACAGGTATTTTGGTACAACTTGTGCTTTATTAACTCATACCACATAAAACTGTGGCTTTTTATCTGTATTGTGGCAAAGTTTGGTGCAATTCCAATCAAAACTTCCCCATCAAACCATATAATGATTTTCGGTCGTAAGTTAGGGTGATACTGAGGCCTTAAGCATGTTTGCATTCATCCAGGTTTTTATGTCAGTGGTGCAATTCTGAAGTGTTTGTATAACAGAGTGAATGTCTGCAGGCTTGCATGATTGCTGTAGTTTGGTGTCATCTGCAAATAATTGGTGGTTGGCAGTATGCTGTTTTATGATTGTGGATAAGGGCGTGGTGTACATAATAAACAAGACAGGGCCTAAAACGGAACCCTAATGATGTTTGTATTCTATTTTGTTTTTGTAAACGGGTGTTCGATAAATGAGAGTATATATAGCCTCAGCGTCCCTTGCGTGGGATGTCTTTATTGTACAGTGACCGGCTGGTGGAGTGCCTTCAGTGTTATCACGGGGGTTGTTTCAGCAGATCTTTTATGCGGATCAGGGGTGAGTCCTTTTTCAGCCAAGTTGTGGTCCTGATTCAGCTCTTTGCAGTCCACTGGACCCTGTAAGCAATGAATAACTAACTAATTCCAACACTTGAAAAAAAAAACGAGCATTCTTTATGGAAAACTGTTGCATGCACTGTCGAGAGGAAAACAGCTTTGAAAATTTTCAGATAATTATAACGAAATAATAAAGCAAGTTGTGATGCATTGTCGAGAAGAATACAGTTTTGAGAAATTTCAGACATATATAAACGTAATAATAAAGCAAGTTTAATAAATAAATACATTTTTTGAAGCATTTTGAGCAAATTTGCAGAAGGGGGTGATCAGCTATTCACGTTTCTTGTGGTGCTTAGTATTTAATGCTTTGGTGAAAATATAGTTTTTTCCTACAGACTTTGTTTTTTTATTTTTTCTCAGCATGGATGATCTTTATTTTTAGATCGGGACCTGTTTGACTCGGTACGCTGTTCTCCATGGTAGGCACGCATGCTTAATGTTAACACTGCATTTCAATAGTATCATGAATGGTTGGAACATCTGTAAAGAATTCTTAGCTGACAATTAAGCATTGCTATTGTTAAAACACAACCCTGGATGACAACATTCGTAATTATAGACTTGACAGAACTGGCTTTCCATAATCCAGCTATAAGTATAACGATTCAGTGACTGTGGATCTGACTCGAAGTCCAAAGACATTGGAGCTGATGTCTTTAGTATTTGGCCTACACGCTTATAATGTTGACCTGCGATCTATCTCTACCAACGAAGTAAAGATCTTTGATATTGGTGTGTGGAAAAATGTGGACAGCCCTCAATGTTGACTGATCTATGGAGATATGACACTGTCCTTTGGAGGGGGCACCAAGGGGAGCTAGAATAACAAGCCACTCTTGATTTTATGGGTAAGTTCTGATGAGGTGAAAGGTCCTTGCTTCTCAGTTGTGGTATGTTTTTAAATAGCCCACACCGCACTCCCTCCTACTAGACCACACACGCATAACACACCTGCTCATGCACACGAAGACACATGCATACACTCTTCTCTCTCTCAGGGGCGGACGAGGGGGGGGGGGGTTGCACTGGGTGCACGTTTGTGCCCCTCTCCTCCCACCCACCTACCTACTCCCACCCCTCCCCCAAAAAGTAAATAAAAGAAAAAAGAACAAATACTGGACCCTAAATATGGTTGCAGAGTTTTCTCGCGTGCTGTCAGCCGTACACACACACACACAGAGTATTTTAGACAATAAAAAATGACAAAAAGGGAGAAGAAACTGGAGGAAGAGAAGGATTATACTCCGGCATTTTAAAGCTACTGATGGTGATGTCCTGGGCGGGTGAGTGCCAGTTACATAATTACTACGTTTGGCGATATGGCTAAGAAAGCAACCTGTTACACTAGTTTGGTGTTTTTTTTTATCAGTATAGTTGATTCAGCCCCAATGCTGAAATCCTGATAAAGTGTAACTCGGATTCGTTTATCCACGCAACCCGTTCTCAGCAACAAGGCACGGAGTCGTCGTATGAAGTTTTCAAACTTTATTCAGCGTACATCAACAACTGCATTCAATCGCCTTTTCACTTTACACAGAGCATCCATTATATAGTTTTTCTCTAAACACGAGATAACGTCAGAATATTCCCGATGACGCTTTACAACCAATCAAAAATAAATTCGTCATCACTGTCTTACGTCATACAACATTCTTTTCGGTCCAAGAATGTTCTCACATATCTACTCCTATCACGAAGCTTCGATCGACAGTAAACAAGCAAATCTAGAGAATTCTCCAATAATATCGACCAACTAAAGTTTACCAACGTTATACAAAGCTTCTTCTAACAACAATGCAAACTCAAATCAAAGGTAAATACACTCTATTATTGAATACCTTGCAAAGCGAAACGATTAGATCTATCGTGCGCGTTTCAGACATACTATCATTTGCGTTTCAACGTAACACAACCTAACTTTTCCTTCAGCAGCTCTTGAGCTGGAAGAGCGCTGTATAAAAACGATCAAATAAATTAAATGAAAAGGTGAAGTTATCCTGATTAAATCACTCGATTTGCATAAGTTTGGTTTTACGTTGGAGGCATAGGTAAAGTCTAAGTATATATTAAACTTAAACCAAATCCCTCCAGTAGTTTTGGATACAACAGCATTAAAAAGAAACAAACGAGGAAATTATGACCAGGTCACACTATGAAGTCATTCAATATATCATAGTTTCGTTCAAGGCTCAAGGCATCTGTACACTCTAATTCAATACAAAGTTTAAAAATAAAAAAATAAATTTTAAAAAAGAATATATTAAAAGGAAATGTAAATTTTAAAAAAAAGAAAAAAGTAAGGCCCTCATGATTACGTCATTACATTTGCATCAGTTTAGTTTTACGTTGGAGGCAAAGGGGAAATCTAAGTATAATTATACCAAACTTGAACCAAATCTCTGAAGTAGTTTGTGAGAAAATAGGATTAGAAAAAAACAACAACAAATTATCACCATGATGACGTCACACGATGAGGTCACTCAATATACCATAGTTGTTTTTTTTAAGTCGTACACTCTAATTGCCTACGAAGATATATAGATATTCCTATCCTATGATCCTATCCGTTGCTGGTGATGTGCTGGGTATAGTGGGTATAGGAAATGCCAATGAAGCCTTCTGTGTACATTTTCCATTTATGTCTTACGATCCATTTTATATCACGTTTTACGCGGTTGGAATGTGTGAGTGATTTGCCGCAAAGAACTATTGTCCGGTTTGGAAAAAAGTGTCCACAGTCTTATCTGTATCCTCTGTCTCTCAGCTCCCCTTTCTCAGTATCTCGAGAAGTCAAACAAACTTTATCCCAGGTTTTATACAAACGATTTCGGCTTGGTGAAGCGGCAAATCACTCACACATTCCAACGGCGCAAAACGTGATATAAAATGGATCGTAAGACATACATGGAAAATGTACACATACAGCATTTAGCACATCTGTTTAAGAATATCCCTCCCTCTGCCTCTCCCCTACCCAACCTCTTAGCCCCGCTAAGTTGTAGGTATAGCTGTCGGTGTGAAAAACATCACAAGATCCAATATTGACTGTCGACAAAAAATGAACGGTTGGAGAGACACGCCAATGAGAACGTCACTGCTTGTCCAAACATCCGCTTTACATCCTGATCGGTCCCATTTCGAGGGTTCTGACCTCTGGGAGCTTCATTTCAAATATTCTTGTGTAGACTATTAATATTTTGTCCTTCCATTCTTCCATAACTATTTCCAGGACTAAAAAATATATGTCCTGTTTTGGGTGGCGTTGCTCTCGCGTAGTAGTAGTAGTAGTAGTAGTAGCCTACATTATTGCTTTAGGTCCAGCGGACTCTTCCGAGCCAAATCAGGACCGGACAACCCCTGATCCGCATAAAAGATCTGCTGAAACAACCTTAGTGGTTAAACTGAAAGCTCTCCACCAGCCGGTCACTTTACAATAAAGACATCCCACGCAGGGGACGCTGAGGCTGTACTCTAATTTATCGAACCCCCGTTTGCAAAAACAAAATAGAATACAAGCATCATTATAATTTATCAACAAAACACATACATATAAAATGCCTACAATGCTAAATAATAACATCATAGGAAGTCCTAAGTGACCACCTGGTAGAAAGCGTCCAATATTCCCAAGCTGATCCAACAGACCTCATACACAAATAATGAGTCTTGTCCCGGAAGAGTTTTCAAGAAAAAAGGTAGATGACTGGTCTAGCGAAGAAGATAGTATAGCAGATTGATAGAACAGAGCAGGAATGAGAAAGAGCAAATGAGAAAGACAGCGACAGTGGGAATTTAAAGCTCTAAATTTCCAGAAAGTGGGGATACTATTTATTCTGAAACCCCCGGCACCCCAACGGGGGTAAGTAGTAGTAATAGTAGTAGCAGTAGTGGCAGTAATAGTAGTAATTATTATTATTATTATTACAAAAAGTATATATATATATCTATATATCTAGAGAGAGAGAGAGAGAGAGAGAGAGAGAGAGAGAGAGAGAGAGAGAGAGAGAGAGAGAGAGAGAGAGAGATAGTAAGTAAAGAAGTAAAACAATAACTTGAAAAGGCTGAGATGTGATAAAAGGCTTGATGAAGGTGGATAAAAGCTGGCCTTCGCAGAAAACTTGATCCCTTTTCCCTATATATAAAAACTGTCCACATTGCAAATAAATAGATCGACCAAACCAAAATATACAGTTTATAAATGAAATTGTTAAGTTGACACAAGAAGAAAAAACTATATTTTCCTCGTGTTTATTTTCA
The DNA here is from genome assembly GCA_036898135.1 of Oncomelania hupensis. Lineage (NCBI taxonomy): Eukaryota > Metazoa > Mollusca > Gastropoda > Littorinimorpha > Pomatiopsidae > Oncomelania > Oncomelania hupensis. The sequence goes on along the minus strand of CM072519.1, from coordinate 10,416,600 downwards.
AGTAAACTTTTCATTTTAAAAAGAACGCCAATGGTTGAGATTATCTGTGCAGGAGATTCTACTATCAATACAAAATACCTAGATCTAGTAGAGCCATTATACGCCTATGTTTGCTTTTATAACTTAAGGATTCTCTTTCTTATCACCGTTGTCATGTATGGCGCATACACATTCAGCATGACGGGATATGTCTACATGTTCAACAATGGCACTTTGGTAAACGCCCCAGTTACGGGAAAAAAACAGTTTCTTCCCTTTGTATATTATGTCGTAACATTCTTGTCATTGGCAATAATCCATTAATAAATAACCGCGAGACCCGGAATGGAGAGCCTAGACCTAAATATCATTTGTAGACCTTTCACGGTCTTTGATTTAAGTCATTGAACTAGCTTCAACTTGTTCCATAAATAATGCAGCCGTAGGCCTGTTGTCCTATTTTATAGCGTTGAGTCTCGTGATCGACATTCACTGCAATATTGAGTATGCGTGACGGAAGTTTTAAAGTTTCATTACGCTTGTGCTGGGTCTTTGTCTTGGCTGTGTGTCTAAACCAGCAGGTGGGCGTCTCGAGCGCCTTGAGTATCGGCCAGCGCCTTTGAGCTGGAAAAGCATATTAAGAATCTCAACGATTAAATAAATAACAATAAATTGAGATATGGAACTTAGCAGGATGATCATGAAATAATTGTCCGGAACAAGCTAGGGGTGTATATATAATTATGCTAGAGATATTTTACAAACTTATCTTATGTTTTTGTCTTCTCCTTTATTTAAAAGAAAAATGATTCCAATATAAGAATCCAACGCTTGGGACTGCTGGAACCAAACAGGCGTTCATGACGTATGTCGTCCTGTTATTAGTGTCTTTTTATGACATAGCATCAGAGAATTGATACAAGTAAAGGAGATATTATGTTATCAGGTTTCAAAAATCTCATAGCATTAACTCAAGGTCCCATCTAAAGATAACCGATGTTTTCATATTATAGAGGTTATCGTTTTTATTTATCACTACGCCTATTAGGCTTACGTATCCTGTTCTGAAAATCCACCGGCACAATGTACTTATAATGTTTTAGATTGTTTCCGTCCATCGATAGACTGATCGAAGCGTGCCATGACACAATCTGTAATTACATGTACATATTCTGTTCTATAATTTCATAAGTTCTCTCTCTCTCTCCCTCCCTCTCTCTCTCTCTCTCTCTCTCTCTCTCTCTCTCTCTCTCTCTCTCTCTCTCTCTCTCTCTCTCTCTCTCTCTCTCTTTCTCTCTCTCTCTCCCCGCCAGTGGTTGTAGCAACCATTTTCCTGTCAGATTAACATCGTCAAGAATTAGGGTAAAAATTCCAAAAGCTGGCCATAAGACAATACAATACCGATCCTTTCCCAAATTTAAGGAAGACATATTTCAGCTTGACCGTTGTAATTCTTCCCTCTCTCATGTTTATAATGTAACTGATCCTGACACTGCCTTTGCGCACTAGATGTTTACCTTTACACACATATATGATAAGCACGACCCTTGAACAATTAAGAGAGTCAGACACATTGTAAAATCTAAATGGCTTGATAATGAGTTACAAAATGCCATTAATAATCGAGATTATTTAAAATGCACTGGCAAAGAAAAGTAGTATAAAGAACAAAGAAATAAAGTAAATCCACTTGCACAGAAAGGTAGTATCAACAACAAAGAAATAAAGTAAATCCACTTGCACAGAAAGGTAGTATGAAGAACAAAGAAATAAGTAAGCCCACTTTCACAGAAAGGTAGATTAAAGAACAAAGAAATAAAGTACATCCAATGAAACGATTAAAACAAAAAGTATTTCCAGGACTCTGCTTCATTAAAACAATATTCCAAGAACACGTGAAAAGCAATAAATAAACTTACAAATTTAAAACAAAACATACAAATACTTCAAGTTGTATTGAAATATCCGCTAATGATTTAAACCAACTTTTTTTTTAAAAGATAGCTTAAAAGGTTATTTTAAAGGATAAATCAAAATGAAAGGATTTTAAAGAACTTCTGTAGGTCAAAACCAATGTTATCTCTTACGGTACTTGACATCTTTCACACACTTACACATTGAAAGCAAACAGAAACCCGGGGTAAAGATGGGCTGGATGGCAGAATTCTTACATTGTCTGCCCCGATTATTTATGTTACCCTCACTTACATTTACAATCTCTGCTTACAGAACAATTATTTTCCAATTGCCTGAAAACAGGCTAAAGTTATTCCTTGGTTCAAATCGGGTGATAGAACAGACCCCTCAAATTATTGGCCAATCTCTAGTTCTCAATCTCTTTTGTCTGTTATATCAAAACCACTTGAGGAACATATAAACTACCACCTCTTAGCACATTTAAACCATAATCAGCTACTTCATCCTAACCAATCTGGATTCAGTGCTGATCACTCGTGTCGCACTGCATTAAACAGTCTTGTTGACCAGTGGTTGAGCAAGATTAATGATAATGAATTTTGTGGTGCTGGTTTTGTAGAGTTTGCCATAGCTTTTGACGTCATTGACTACACGTACGCTGCTTCTAAACAATCCAAATGATCTTACCCTTCATATTAGGAATCCATATGAACTTTTGGCAGGTGACATTACCATACATTCTAGCAACACCAATTTAAGTCATGTGTCAGAATCACTCTCGGGAACTGGTTCAGAACAACAATCGATGTGCGTCACGGATGCCTACTCTCTTCAACATCTTCCTAGAGCGCATCATGTCAGATGCCCTTGCAGATCACGAAGGCACAGACAGCATAGGAGGAAGAGCAATCTCCAACTTCCGTTTTGCGGATGACGTACATTGATGGATTGACTGGCGAGAAACAAGAACTTGACCAGCTGGTACAGAGGCTTGACACCACCTCCAGAGCCTTTGGAATGGGAATAGGTGCAGAGAATACCAAAAATGATGACCAACAACACCAATAGCATCAACATGGACATCAAAGTCCAAGGCCTGTCCCTCAACACAGAGTGCATAGCTCAGGCCTGAAAATGGCGACCAACTAATTTAGTCGCCATGGCTAGTGAAAAAAAAAATTGGCGACTAAAAAAAAAACTTTAGTCGCCAAATGCGAGTGCGCTAAAATGAACTTTTTTTAAGTTTGGCTAGTAAAATTTTAAGTTTGGCTAGTAAAATTTTTAAGTTACTAGCCAAAGGCTAGTGGGACCTTTTTTTTCCACTTTCAGGGCTGTAGCTTCAAATATTTAGGAGCCATTGTATCAGACGACAATGGGTCCCGACAGGAAGTCCTCTCCAGGATCGCACAAACAACTGCTGCCCTGACAAGGTTGAAGCCCATTTGGAAAGACAGGACTATCAGTCTACATTCCACGGTAAGGCTGCTGCTCTCCCTTGTCATCTCCGTCTTCATATACGCTTGCGAACATGGAACCTCACAGCAGATCTACAACGAAGAATACAAAGCATGGAGATGAGGTGCTACGAAAGACTTCTGGGCATTTCCTATACCCAGCACATCACCAACAACGAAGTCCGACAGACTGTCACACAAGCCATTGGACAACACGATGACATGTTCACAGTAGTAAAGAAACGGAAACTCCGATGGTATGGCCACGTCACCTGAGCATCAGGACTTGCAAAGACCATCCTGCAAAGCACGGTTCAAGGAGGCAGAAGAAGAGGGAGACAGAAAAAGAGGTGGGAGGACAACATTCAAGAATGAACTGGCTTGACACTGAGCGAAGCCAAGAGGGTTGCTGATGACAAAGAAATGTGGAGTACGCTGGTTAAAGGATCTTCTGAGGTGCCCCAACGACCTTTGAGTTACGGGATAGCATAGGATCAGAATCACTGCAGGAAAGTTTAAACCAGTTGCCTGAATGGACTGAGCTAAATCCTATGTCATTTAATACCCCCCTCCTATATCCCCCACCCCAAAAAAAATTAATGTAAAAAACTTGCATTATAATAGCAACTAAACAAAAACGCCAGAATATAACCTAAATACATTTCTGGCTTTAACGGTTAATAATAAAATAAGTCAGCCATCATAAAGAGTTGGGAGTCGACATTGATAACAACCCGTCTTGGTTAAATCACAATTTTAAAAAATTTCCAAAGCAGTGTCCAAGAAAAGTGTATCTTTTAACTAGAATCAAGCACTTCCTAAATTTTGATGCAAGGAAGTTATTCTTCAATGCACATGTTCAGTCAGCCATTGATTACGCATCTCCCCTGAGGGATTCAGCCAGTGATAATACAATTAAACCACTTATTCGCAAGGATGGGCAAGTAGCGAGAGTAGCGACTACATTTTGTAGTTTCGCTACTATTTGGAGTAGTTTGTAACGATCCAAACTACATATTGTAAAAAAGTAGTTGTAAAGCAGCGAACTACTAATTTGTCAGTAGCGAAGTAGCGAAAATGTGGTTTTCGCTACGCTACTTTCCTTGCCGTGTGACTTGCACTTTCAGTCAAGCCAAAGCGAGTGCTATCTCGCGCGAGATTGATCGCTCGCTCAGTGAACGGAAGCATGATTGTGATAGGCTGAAAGCAAAAGCCAGCCATGTGACTTTCAAAAGCGCGCGTCAGTCATCTCAATCTTTGTTCGGGCAAATCAAGCACAGAACGCACAAATTTTAGAGGGACTGGCCAAATCTCTGGATGAACTGGACAATTAGTACCTTGGTGTCAAGGCTGTCTTCCTGAGGACGAACACCTCATTGCCCAACAGTGCAGCAGTTGAGCGTTTGTTTAGTCAGGCTGGACTTATTTTAACTAAGATCAGAACCAGAGTTACTGATTCTAACTTTGAGGCAAAAGTGTTGGTTAAGTACAATTTTAAGAAAGGTTTTTAAGGAAGTGTCAGTGTTTTCTTGATTCATTGAATGATTAGTTGGACTGCAGTCTGTGTGTATTTATTTTGTTAAAACTAATTTGTCCCATTTATTCTCAACTGCCTGCACAACCTTAAGGCTGTATTTATGTTTTGTATCAGACATAACCATTGTACATATAACTTTTTTTTCTTCTATTTTTTACTTTTATTATTAATTTATTATTAATAATATTTTTTTGTATTTTGCAAATGGTATATTTATACCATACATAATGTATTAAGTGTGCTCCTATATAATAATCTTGACTTGCAATGTTATCAATAACAAATTTTGTAATATATTTTGTATCTTTTTTTTGTAATCTGATGAAGAGCATATATCATTAAAAGTATTTCTTTTTTTTCTTGTCTTTTTTTTTTAAAGTTACTTACATTTAAAAAAATACTTAGCAGTCCCAGTTGTGATTACAATTTTTAAAAAAAAAGTAGTTTGAAAAGTAGTTAGCTACTTTTTTTAAAGTAGCGTAAAAGTAGCGAACTACATTCCTTCAAAATGTAATTGTAAAGTAGCGAACTACTTTTTTAGACTAATGTAACTGTAGTGTAGCGGACTACTTTTCAAAAGTAGTTTGCCCATCCCTGCTTATTCGATTACACAAACGTGCTCCTAAAGTAGTCCTATTAAATAAAACAACCCTTTCAGAGCTAGATTAGTTAGGAATTCTCCATCTAAACGCAAGGTTGGCTTATAATAATGGTTCATGCACGCACACAATTATGACTGGATAAGTACCAGATACCACATGCTCAAAATTCATTTTGAGGACTTCACTCCAAGTCATGAGATTGAACACTCATCTTCCTCGGATTGATCTGTTTAAGTCTAGTTTAATTTATTCAGTTAGCAATCTCTGGAACTCTCTCCAAAACTTCCTGAAACAAACTACCAACATGAATATTTTCAAGAGTAAATATGGTTCTGACCTTATGGTCAACAGAAACTTTGCTTTCATTGTAAATGTAAGACAATAAGAATGTTGGTTTTTCATTCTACAAACTCACTTATGCTCTTTGCTATTAATGATTTTATGCAATGTATATTGTTTGGTTGAATTATTTTGAAAATAATGCATATGTGCTAATTAATGTGTATAATGCCTTCTAAGCTAAGCTTTGCTGCTTACAAACCTATTGATCTTTATAATGCTATAAATGTTAAGTATAAATATACAATTGATTTGCAACAATACTCCACCCCCCACCCACCCCCAATTCCTTGCAATGCTTGTCATGTACACACGTGTGTCCTTACGCAAATTTATCCGTAAACGTGTAAAAGTTTTAATGTTGTTTTTTTGTTGTTTTGTTTTGTTTTAGTTTCAGTAGACTAGGCCATCTTTAGGGCGAGGGCTAGATATAAGAAAGCAGACCATTGCTTATTCTGCTACCTTCGTTAAATAAAGAATTAATTATCTTCTCTCTCTCTCTCTCTCTCTCTCTCTCTCTCTCTCTCTCTCTCTCTCTCTCTCTCTCTCTCTCTCTCTCTCTCTCTCTCTCTCTCTCTCTTTTCGGATAGTTCCGTTCAACTCAGGATTGAATTTCAACGATTAGACTGTACTGATTATTCTGTAATAGTTCTATGCAGTCCCATTGAAACACATTGAAGCTAGTCGATTGAACTGATAGCAGATATGCAGTAAAAACGTGCACGCACTCGCATTACAGGGATACAGGTAATACAAATGTGACTAAGCAGAATGTAGGTCTGCATGCAAAACATAATTATTATATTACTGTCTCCTATCTTATCCTGACATTGATAGGAAAATTAAAATAAAATGTATTAAAAGCGCGCGCGCGCGCGCGCACTCACACACACATACATACATACATATATAAACACGAACACACAAGCAATCAATAATTCAATTAATCATTCAACCAATCAATAAAAACTGCTATGCGTTTGAACTACTCACAATGTAGATAAGCTGACAGAAATCAAATCGTACCGACTTGTGCAGTCAAGCTAAGCGCCTACACATGTTCCCGATACTTGCACAATCTATTATATTACCAGTTAATCGTATCATTGGTCAATTGAGGCATTGTACGCTTGTTTGAGCTGATAATTATTTTATATATGGACGAATAACCACTATAGGCTACTCAATGCTGCAAGTCTAACCTGGTATGGGATATTGGCGCAATATAGGTCATCATCATCATCATCATCATCATCATCATCATCATCATCATCATCATCATCATCATGTGTCACTCCAAAGGTTAGTCTATAGACGTTCTTCGATCTCTAAGGTTCGGAATGTATAAATGTAGCCTATGTCAGTGTATTTATGCAGAAAACCGCAGAAACTCGAAACCGCTGCCATTTGTCATCGCACGACAGTTCAATAATGGGCAGCGAAATAGTTCAGTTGGTAAGAGAGAACAGTTCGTGTCCAGAAGTGGCGCTTTGCAGGGATTCGATCCCTGATGGACCTAAATATGACGGCCTACTAGCGCCAAAACCTGATAATTACAAACATCGTGAGGTAATTACAAATATTATGGGATAATTACAATTATCAAGGGATAATTACAATTATCATTGAAAAATGACAAATATTATCGCGTGATCCTGTTTAATTTTCAGTTTTGGCTCTAACAATCCACCTGAAAATGGGTCAAAACCGAAAATCGTAATCATCACATAAAAATTACAATTTTCATTTGTTAATTACAATTTTTACATACCTATGCTTAATTCTGGCCAAGGCGGCTTACTAGCGCCAAAACTTGCATTTACAGGTATCAGTGATATTGGTAATTAACACGTGTTCTGTGTAATTCACATATATAACGGCCTATAGCCCCCAAACGCGATAATTGCAATTATCATGGGATAATTACAAATACCAATGACATATTATTTTACAATTAACACGTAAAAATTGTAATTATCAAGTGAAAATTAAAATTGTTGGTTTTGGCGCATTTGCAGACGGATTGCTAAAGCCATAAATGAAAATTAAACATGATAACGCGAAGATATTTGTAATTTTTCAATGATAATTGTAATTAGGGGTGTCGGATAGCGCAGTGGTTGAAGCACTCGCAACTGTGTCGCAAGTTAAGCACCGTCCAGTGCGGTTAGCACTTGGATTGATGACCGCAAAACGTGAAACGACAAATAACAACGCCCCCAGTTGACTCAACTGTGACCGAGTACTACTCTCTTAAGGGTGGGGAAGGTAAAGCAGCGAGGGAGAGAGATGGACATCACCCTCATTACGTTGGCCCAAGATAAGTGTGATCTCCAACATCACGCTCCCCTACGGCCACAAGGTTATGGGACTACCTTTACCTTTCTTTTTTTAAAATTGTAATTATCGTTGATAATTGTAATTTCAGCCGCTTTAGTCTGTGAAGCGGCTGACAAGTGTTAAACAGCCCAAGGTCTCCACGATCCAAAGCAAACCTGGCCTTACAGAAGAACAAGAAGTCTTGGATAGATGGACAGAGTACTGCTCTGACCTTTACAACCATACACCAAACGGAGACCCATCAGTTCTAGCATGTCCACAGAACAGAGAAGAAGAAGAAATCCTCCCAATTCTCCGAGAAGAAGTTGAGGCAGCAGTGCAATCGGTAAAAAAGGGAAGTCAGCGGGAGTGGACAACATACCAGCAAAATTGCTTCAAGCAGGAAGCTAAGCGCGATGATTAACGCCCTCACTATTATCTGTAATAAGATCTGGCAGAGTGGGGAGTGGCCTACACCAAGGACCCAGTCGCTTGTCATCACTCTTCCCAAAAAAGGGTAACCTTCAGGAGTGTGAAAAATACCGCACCATCAGCCTCATCAGCCATCCCAGAAAAGTCCTCCTGAAAATAATACTCAACAGGTTGAAACCCCAAGCTGAACAAATCATAGCTGAAGAACAAGCAGGATTCAGGGCAGGGCGAAGTACCACTGAGCAGATTTTCAATCTCAGAATAATCTTCAAAACATACCTACAGCACCAACAACATCTATATCTTGTATCTTGTATTACTCCTTCGGATGAGAGTATAAACCGAGGTCTAGTCTGTGTCGCATACATTCCATCATAACGGACTTTAAAGATCCTGACGCTCATGTCCTAGACGGGTGAGTGCCGGTGACAAGAAAACACCCAGCATGCACCTAGGTCCTTCTCCCCCATCCCTGGCTGCCCAGGATTGTGCTCAGTTGTCCGGGCGTCAGACCATGCGCCCAAAGGCTGCGGGTGGGCGTCTCGGGCGGCTTGAGTTAGATCCTGTATCGGCCAGCGCCTTGAGCAGCTCTTGAGCTGGAAAAGCGCTATATAAGAACGATTAAATAAATAAATAAATAAATAAATAAATAAATTAGTAGACTTCAAGAAAGCGTTTGATCGAACCTGGCATGCAGTTCTGTGGACAACCATGAGAGTGTACAACATCAACCCTAACATTATTTCAGTCATAAAAAATCTGTATTACAATGATGTGCAGTCCTCCACAACAACGCCAGAGGGAACTGGTTCAGAACAATAATCGGCGTGCGTCAATGATGTCTACTATCTCCAATACTCTTCAACATCTTTCTAAAGCGCATCATGTCAGATGCCCTTGAAGATTACGAAGGCATCGTCAGAAAATAGAGTAGAACAATCTCCAACCTCCGTTTTGCGGATGACATTGATGGATTGGAGAGAACAGCTGGTGCAGAGGCTTGACACCACATCCAGAGCCTATATGGAATGGAAATAAGTGCAGAGAAGATCAAAATGATGACCAACAACACCAATGGCATCAACACAGACATCAACATCCAAAGCCAATCCCTCACCACGGTGCATAGCTTCAAATATTTAGGAGTCATTGTATCAGATAATGGTTCCTGACAGAAAGTCCTCTCCAACATCGCACAAACAACTGCGACCCTAACATGGTTGAAACCTTTTTGGAAAGACAGGACTACACTCCAAGGTAAGGCTGCTGCGATCCCTTGTCATCTCCATCTTCCTATACGCTTGCGAAACATGTACCTCCACAGCAGACCTACAACGAAGAATACAAAGTATGGAGATGAGGTGCTACAGAAGACTTCTGGGCATTTCCTATATCCAGCACATCATCAAAGACGAAATCCGACAGACCATCACACAAGCCGATGACATGTTAATAGTGGGAAAGAAACGGAAACTCCGATAATATGGCAATGTCAATAGAACATCAGTCCTTGCAAAGACCATCCTGCAAGGCACGGTGCAAAGAGGCAGAAGAAGAGGGAGACGGGAAAAGAGGTGGGAGGACAATATTCGAGAATGAACTGGCTTGGCACTGTGTGAAGTCATGAGGGTTGTTGAGGACAGAGAAAGATGGTGTACGCTGGTTAAACTATCATCTGTTGTTCCCCCTACGAACTTCGAGTTACGGGATAGGATAGGATAATTGTAAGTATCCTATGATATTTGTAATTATCTCATAATATTTGTAATTATCAGGATTTGGCGCTAGGAAGGCACGGCAAATACTGCTAATTATTAATTAACACTGTGGATTACGGTCCGGTATCTCTGTAAATTACACAGAACACGTGTTAATTTTAATTATCTCGTGATACGTAACTCGGTTTTGGCGCTAGTAGGCCGTCATACCTAAACAGAAAACTGGCTGTAAACCCTGTCCAATTATTTACTGCTGCTAATCTGTCCCACGGCTGGTTCAGTGCATGGTGTTGATGGTTCCTATTCCCCTTTGTCCTGAGTAGCGCTGCGACGCAGTTAAGTTGCAATACTTTAGCTGGGAAAGCAATCCGAATTTCATCTGCATCGGTTCCAAAATATAATCTTAAATCACACAAACTCCAAGACTGATTTATAGCCGTTTTCATAGTCATAGTTTGGCAATTATAGGTAATTAAATTTCGCAGTTTGGCAATTACAGCTAATTAAATTGCCTATTTTAGAAATTATTAATTAACTAATTAAATTTTATATTTTGGCAATTACAGGTAATTACATTTCCTATTATGGAAATTACAACTAATTAAATTTTCTATTTTGGCACTTACAGCTAGTTAAATGTAGGCTATAGATCTAAATGTAACAACATCTAGTGCCATATTTATAGCGAGGCAGTTTGAGACATTCTCTCTCACTTTCCACTCTCCTTTATTCCTTACCGCCAACCCGACAACACACACAGTGATATAAGAGATACAAAAAAATTTCAGCAACATTCAAAATGATGGGACTTGCATCCTCTGTGATTCATCCCCCTCTCCCCCCCCCAACTTCCCTCCCTCTCATCTCTCTCCCTGCAAGTTGTTTTACGCTTATGTAACATACAATGACATATTTCTTAAGTTGTTTTTTTTTCTTATGTATTTTGTCCCTTACTCTATCTATTACCTAGAAACCGCCGTGTAAATCGAGTTCACACACTTGAGTAAGAAATGTGTCTTAACTCTTGTAAGTCAATGGTTTTACCCAGAATTCTCAACAACGTTCCACCGACACTTGATACCTTTGCGGGAGACCGCCTACCCATTCCATTACCACGCCTCATCAATCTGTATGCATATTCCGATCAACGCGTTTTTGTTTCCCTCGGCCTCCCTCTTTCCTCCCTGTAGTTTGTTAAAGCTACAGTAAATGGACACGAAACTGTGGCCACTTTTTTGAATGGAGGATGCATTACAAATTGTTGACAGATAACTTGTTTCAGGATGAGTTTCCAGGTTATGCCTGCTGTTCCTGACCATCATGAATTTACCCTGCTGTTCTACCTTTCATTGGCTTGACTCCCAAATGTCATGGATGTTTCGCCAACGAGCGGGGACTTCAGTAGGGTTTGCATGCAAGCGATCTTCAGCATACGGTCCAATCTTTACAGCGCTACTAGCATACTGGAAAATTTTACATCTTAGAAATTTACTTTGTACTACTGCTACTACAACAATTAGAGCTGGCCGGACAATATTAATTTGATTGATTGATTTATTTATTGTTGCTTTAGGTCCAGCGGACTCTTCCGAGCCAAATCAGGACCGGACAACCCCCGATCCGCATAAAAGATCTGCTGAAACAACCCCAGTGGAAAAATTGAACGCCCTCCACCGGCCAGTCACTTTACAATAAAGACATCCCACGCGGGGGACGGCTGAGGGTTGACCTCAACTACGCGAACCCCCGGTTACAAAAACAAAATAGAATACAAACATCATTATAAATCATCAACAAAACACATACATATAAAATGCCTATATTGCTAACTAATACAATCATAGGAAGCCCTAGTGACCACCCGGCAGAAAGCGTCCAACACTCCCAAGCTGATCCAACAGACCTCATACACAAACAAGGAGTCTTGTCCAGGAAGAGTTTTCAAGAAAAAAGGTAGGTCATTGATCTAGCGAAGAAGAAGATAGTATAGCAGAGTGATAGGACAGAGCAGGAATAGGAAAGAGTAAATGAGGAAGACAGCGACAGTGGGAATTTAAAGCACTAAATTTCCATAAAGTGGGGATACTATTTATACTGAAAACCCCCGGCACTCCAACAGGGGTACTGTTGCCGCAGTGAATTTGTCTTGCCTACAAAGGAAAGACAGGTTTTCAACTGTGGCTTTCACTTTTCCCTTTATAGGTTTGAACAATCTACAGTGGCAAGATTGCTCATGACCCCAAGGGGTGAATATTAATTTAACCTAAATTAAAAATCAAAGATCCCTAACATTGTCGCACCTACCATATGTACCTATAAGTACCGTCTCTTTAAAGCTAAGAGTCATTCACAAAAGCAGAGTTTGTATAGTGGTGGCTTTGAAGTGAAAAGGCACCATACACGAACCTTAGCCTCCTGCAACTATTCTCATGTTTACTGACGTGCGCAAACTCCCTCGCAAGTTATTACACTATAATATTCTCATATTGATCTGGTCAAAAGCATTCACGCAGAGAAGAATCCAGCAAGAATAAAATCAGCCTTTTATGTAAACTAATTAATCAGAGGGGCCGGGACGCTCAGTTGGTAAGAGCGTCTTGCTAGTAACCGAAAGGTCGCTGGTTCGAATCCCGGATTGGTCAGCGTGTGATCATATTATTTTCCCCTTTACCAACAACTGGCCCGCTGGTGTCAGTATAAATCGGTCCAGTAGTCACCTATATGCGAAAGTGTCGTGTGACTATAATCTACAAACAACTAATTAATACTACTACCTACAGGGTTCTGCTAAACAAAACCCAAAATTAAAAACCAAAAACAACATTACATGATTATTGCTTTATGTCCAGCGGACTCCTCCGAGCCAAATCAGGACCGGACAACCCCTGATTCGCATAAAAGATCTGCTGAAACAACCCTAGTTGTAAAACTGAAAGCTCTCCACCAGCCAGTCACTTTACAATAAAGACATCCCACGCAGGGTACGCTGAGGCTGTAATCTAATTTATCGAACCCCCGTTTACAAAAACAAAATAGAATACAAACATCATTATAAATTATCAACAAAACACATACATATAAAATGTTTACATTGCTAAATAATATCATAGGAAGCCCTAGTGACCACCTGGCAGAAAGCATCCAATATTCCCAAGCTGATCCAACAGACCTCATACACAAATAAGGAGTCTTGTCCCGGAAGAGTTTTCAAGAAAAAAGGTAGGTGACTGGTCTAGCGAAGAAGAAGATAGTATAGCAGATTCATAGAACAGAGCAGGAATGAGAAAGAGCAAATGAGAAAGACACCGACAGTGGGAATTTAAAGCACTAAATTTCCAGAAAGTGGGGATACTATTAATACTGAAACCCCTGGCGGGGGTCCAAAAACAACAACAAATACCAACAATGGAAGAAGAAGAAGAAGAAGAAGAAGAAGAAGAAGAAGAAGAAGAAGAAGAAGAAGAAGAAGAAGAAGAAGAACAACAACAACAACAACAGCAAGAAGAAGAAAAATAGGTGTTATAAGACATAATAAGAATAGGGACATTAAGAACTCTTCAATAATGGTATTCGATGCAGTCAAACTAAAAATTTCACAAACAACAATTCGATTTCCATTCCGTCTTCTAACAGCGATTTCCATGCCTTTAAACCACATGTTTGAGTGATAGTGTTTGTTGTGTGTGTGAGAGGGGTTAAAACATGTGAGCGTGTATATGTTGGTGCAGATCGCCGCGCTATGATTTGGGTTGATTGATTGATTGATTTATTGTTGCTTTAGGTCCAGGGGACTCTTCCGAGCCAAATCAGGACCGGACAACCCCCGATCTGCATAAAAGATCTGCTGAAACAACCCTAGTGGGAAAATTGAATGCCCTCCACCGGCCAGTCACTTTACAATAAAGACATCCCACGCGGGGGACGGCTGAGGGTTTACCTCAACTACGCGAACCCCCGGTTACAAAAACAAAATAGAATACAAACATCATTATAAATTATCAACAAAACACATACATATAAAATGCCTAAATTGCTAAATACTAACATCATAGGAAGCCCTAGTGACCACCCAGCAGAAAGCGTCCAACACTCCCAAGCTGATCCAACAGACCTCATACACAAACAAGGAGTCTTGTCCAGGAAGAGTTTTCAAGAAAAAAGGTAGGTCATTGATCTAGCGAAGAAGAAGATAGTATAGCAGAGTGATAGCACAGAGCAGGAATGGGAAAGAGTAAATGAGGAAGATAGCAACAGTGGGAATTTAAAGCACTAAATTTCCATAAAGTGGGGATACTATTTATACTGAAACCCCCGGCACTCCAACGGGGGTACTGTTGCCGCAGTGAATCTGTCATGCCTACAAAGGCAAGACAGGTTTTCAACTGGGGCTTTCACTTTTCCCTTTATAGGTTAGAACAATCTACAGTTGCAAGATTGCTCATGACCCCAAGGGGTTATGATTTGGGGAAAAGCGCATTTATAGGCAAAAAAAAAAGAAGAAGAAGAACAAGAACAAGGTTGTGAATAAGTTTTAACCAATCAAAAAGACAACACCCATTATGGTTGGTACGTTGAAATATAATATATTGTATAAATTCCAAACAACATCGTATTGAAATGCATTCTTGGCATTGCTGTCTGGAATCACAGATGTTGGTAAAGAAACGTTTACCACAATGTAAAAAAACAACAAAAACTGTAGCATTAGTAACATTAGCTATACAATTAAACGCAGCAGTAACAATATTAGCTACATTCAATATGTGATTCATAAAGTGTATACATATCGTCAAAATGCTGCTTGAAAAATCACAGAACATCAAGAAATACATCACAGAACATCAGGAAATACATCACAGCACATTTTACATCATCATCATTCTTCTCTCTCTCTCTCACTCACTCATTCATACACAAACACACACTCACACATCCAAACATGTCTGTATTCATGGCAAATTGGGGTTTTGAACAAAATGTATCATCGGAAAGCGTTCTTATTGACAAAAAGTAGATCTATTTCGTCTTCTAACCCTAACCCTTTAACTTCAAATTTGTCCCCAAAACAGCCCATCCCGGATAAAGGATAAAGCACTCCTATACAGTTCTATGCACTACAAGAGCACTCCCCTGTTGATTGATTGATTGATTTATTGTTGCTTTAGGTCCAGCGGACTCTTCCGAGCCAAATCAGGACCGGACAACCCCCGATCCGCATAAAAGATCTGCTGAAACAACCCCAGTGGGAAAATTGAATGCCCTCCACCGGCCAGTCACTTTACAATAAAGACATCCCACGCGGGGGACGGCTGAGGGTTGACCTCAACTACGCGAACACCCCGGTTACAAAAACAAAATAGAATACAAACATCATTATAAATCATCAACAAAACACATACATATAAAATGCCTATAGTGCTAACTAGTACAATCATAGGAAGCCCTAGTGACCACCCGGCAGAAAGCGTCCAACACTCCCAAGCTGATCCAACAGACCTCATACACAAACAAGGAGTCTTGTCCAGGAAGAGTTTTCAAGAAAAAAGGTAGGTCATTGATCTAGCGAAGAAGAAGATAGTATAGCAGAGTGAAGGACAGAGCAGGAATAGGAAAGAGTAAATGAGGAAGACAGCGACAGTGGGAATTTAAAGCACTAAATTTCCATAAAGTGGGGATACTATTTATATTGAAAACCCCCGGCACTCCAACGGGGGTACTGTTGCCGCAGTGAATCTGTCTTGCCTATAAAGGAAAGAGAGGTTTTCAACTGTGGCTTTCACTGTTCCCTTTATAGGTTTGAACAATCTACAGTGGCAAGATTGCTCATGACCCCAAGGGGATGCACTCCCCTGTACTTAAAAAGCACTCCCATATACTTAGAAGTGGGGCACTGAAAAAGAGTGGGACGCAAGTTAAATGCCCCATTGTGTGCATAAAAAGGCAAGTTTAGCAAATATGTCCATGAATACACGCCCACAATGCTTTTTAAAAAAAATCACAGAACGTTATAAAACCATATAACATTAGGCTAAAATTCATCATTACATTATCCTCTCTCTATCTTACTCTCTCTCTCACGCACTCACTCACACACACACACGCACACGCATTACATTACATTACATGATTATTGCTTTAGGTCCAGCGGACTCTTCCGAGCCAAATCAGGACCAGAGAAGTGAAAGAGGACTCACGATCACCCATGATCCGCATAAAAGATCTGCCAAAACAACCCTAGTGGTAACACTGAAGGCAATCTACCAGCCGGTCACTTTACAATAAAGACATCCCACGCAGGGGATGCTGAGGCTATACTCTAATTTATCGAACCCCCCGTTTCCTATCCTATCCTATCCTGTCCCATAACCCGAAGGTCGTAGGGGCACCACAGATGATCGTTTAACCAGCATACTCCATCTTTCTCTGTCCTATGCAGCCCTCATGGCTTCGCTCAGTGTCAAACCAGTCCATTCTCGAATGTTGTCCTCCCACCTCTTTTTCGGTCTTCCCCTTCTTCTACCTCCTTGCACTGTGCCTTGCAGAATGGTCTTTGCAAGGCCTGATGATCTGGTGACGTGGCCATACCATCGGAGTTTCCGTTTCTTCACCACTGTGAGCAGGTCATCGTGTTGTCCAATGGCTTGTGTGATGGTCTGTCGGACTTCGTCGTTGGTGATGTGTTGGGTATAGGAAATGCACAGAAGTCTTCTGTAGCACCTCATCTCCATGCTTTGTATTCTTCATTGGAGATCTGCTGTGAGGGTCCATGCTTCGCAAGCATATAGGAAGATGGAGATGACCAGTGAGCGCAGCAGTCTTACTTTGGAATGTAGACTGATGGTTCTGTCTTTCCAAATGGGCTTCAACCTTGTCAGGGCAGCAGTTGTTTGTGCGATCCTGGAGAGGACTTCCTGTCGAGACCCATTGTCTGACACAATGGCTCCTAAATATTTGAAGCTGTGCACTGTGTTGAGGGATTGGCCTTGTACTTTGATGTCCGTGTTGATGCCATTGGTGTTGTTGGTCATCATTTTGGTCTTCTCTGCACTTATTTCCATTCCATAAGCTCTGGAGGTGGTGTAACCCCCGTTTACAAAAACAAAATAGAATACAAACATCATTATACAATATCTCTGCACTTATTTCCATTCCATAAGCTCTGGAGGTGGTGTCAAGCCTCTGTACAAGCTGTTCAAGTTCTTGTTCCTCTCCAGCCAATCCATCAATATCATCCGCAAAACGAAAATTGGAGATTGCTCTGCCCCCTATGCTGACTGTGCCTTCGTGATCTGCAAGAGCATCTGACATGATGCGCTCTAGGAAGATGTTGAAGAATAAGTGCAGAGAAGACCAAAATGATGACCAACAACACCAATGGCATCAACACGGACATCAAAGTACAAGGCCAATCCCTCAACACAGTGCACAGCTTCAAATATTTAGGAGCCATTGTGTCAGACAATGGGTCTCGACAGGAAGTCCTCTCCAGGATCGCACAAACAACTGCTGCCCTGACAAGGTTGAAGCCCATTTGGAAAGACAGAACCATCAGTCTACATTCCAAAGTAAGACTGCTGCGCTCTCTGGTCATCTCCATCTTCCTATATGCTTGCGAAGCATGGACCCTCACAGCAGATCTCCAACGAAGAATACAAAGCATGGAGATGAGGTGCTACAGAAGACTTCTGTGCATTTCCTATACCCAACACATCACCAACGACGAAGTCCGACAGACCATCACACAAGCCATTGGACAACACGATGACCTGCTCACAGTGGTGAAGAAACGGAAACTCCGATGGTATGGCCACGTCACCAGATCATCAGGCCTTGCAAAGACCATTCTGCAAGGCACAGTGCAAGGAGGTAGAAGAAGGGGGAGACCGAAAAAGAGGTGGGAGGACAACATTCGAGAATGGACTGGTTTGACACTGAGCGAAGCCATGAGGGCTGCTGAGGACAGAGAAAGATGGAGTATGCTGGTTAAACGATCATCTGTGGTGCACCTACGACCTTCGGGTTATGGGACAGGATAGGATAGGATAGGATTATACAATATCAACAAAACACATACATATAAAATGCCTACATTGCTAAATAATAACATCATAGGAAGCCTCAGTGACCATTTGGCAGAAAGTGTCCAATATTCCCAAGCTGATCCAACAGACCTCACATACAAATGAGGAGTATTGTCCCGGAAGAGTTTTCAAGAAAAAAGGTAGGTGACTGGTCTAGCGAAGAAGAAGATAGTATAGTAGATTGACAGAACAGAGTAGTAATGAGAAAGAACAAAGGAGAAAGACAGCAACATTGGGAATTTAAAGCACTAAATTTCCAGAAAGTGGGGATACTATTTATACTGAAACCCCCGGCACCCTCATGGGGGAATAACACACACGGCTGACGTTTTATGCGACACTATAATCAATCACTGGTTGCATTTCAAGTAACACAACAATAACCATTACACAGTCTAACTTGTTCAATGTCAGAATAAAAATAATGTATTCCTTGCAATACAATGCACTTTTGTATATCAATGTACACATCTCTGGCAAAATGCTCTACAGTAGACACAAGAAATTAATATCATCAAATGGTCATCACAGAACCGGCTGAAATAATTCTATCACTGTGATGTGAGGGTGGGGTGGAGAAAGGGGATCAACTTTATTATAATTTATAATGAAAAAAATATTTCTTAGAAATAAAAACTATGATTTAAAAACAAAATTAGACATAAAGAGAATTTAGTAAGCCGATCCAGATACATCACATTCCAATAATACACAAACAACAGGTCTTCTTGAGTACACATGTGTAAAAATACTAAAAACAACAGTATGGTAAATATATTCCATTCATTGAACATTTATTGATTTTTTTAAAAATAGACGAAGGTGCAACATATTCATTATACAAAACTTATAGATCCTTCTTTGCTGTAAAAACAATACAATCATAGTCTAATGACATGCGAATTAGGTTTAAGGTATCTTTCAATCTGGTTTAAGAACAATTTAGAATGTACAAATCACAAAAAGATAATGAAATACGTATGTAACCAAGCGTCTGATGATTGATTTATTGTTGCTTTAGGTTCAGCGGACTCCTCCGAGCCAAATCAGGACCGGACAACCCCCGATCCGCATAAAAGATCTGCTGAAACAACCCTAGTGGGAAAATTGAACGCCCTCCACCGGCCAGTCACTTTACAATAAAGACATCCCACGCGGGGGACGGCTGAGGGTTTACCTCAACTACGCGAACCGCCGGTTACAAAAACAAAATAGAATACAACCATCATTACAAATCATCAACGAAACATATACATATAAAATGCCTATATTGCTAAATACTAACATCATAGGAAGCCCTAGTGACCACCCAGCAGAAAGCGTCCAACACTCCCAAGCTGATCCAACAGATCTCATACACAAACAAGGAGTCTTGTCCAGGAAGAGTTTTCAAGAAAAAAGGTAGGTCATTGATCTAGCGAAGAAGAAGATAGTATAGCAGAGTGATAGGACAGAGCAGGAATGGGAAAGAGTATATGAGGAAGATAGCAACAGTGGGAATTTAAAGCACTAAATTTCTATAAAGTGGGGATACTATTTATACTGAAACCCCCGGCACTCCAACGGGGGTACTGTTGCCGCAGTGAATCTGTCATGCCTACAAAGGCAAGACAGGTTTTCAACTGGGGCTTTCACTGTTCCCTTTATAGGTTAGAACAATCTACAGTTGCAAGATTGCTCATGACCCCAAGGGGTAGCGTCTGATGAACTGAGTGGTTCTAAACAATATTGTCCTAGACAATACTCGTTGTTACAGTTCTCAACACATTGTCAGAGATGGGTTTGTCCCAGACTTTTTTGTTCTTTGTCCATGCATTGAAGTACATATGTTTTCAAATTTAAAAAAAAAATGCAGTAACATACTTTTGATGAATGCTAAGACTGGAAATTATATTGAAAATAAAAGTTACTTTACTTTTAGAGACCACATCTCAATAACTCAATAACTTACCAATAATAAAAAAAAGGCTTGCATGGCAATTGCCACCAATACAATGATCACATATTGTCCTGTGGCGCTTTGACTGCAACAATAACAACTTTATTTTCTATACCTCTATTTTCCACACTGGAAGCGTGTTATGATCCAACCACTTCAGTCTAATACTCTTGCATTCATAAAATTCAGACCCAATATTAGAAAATATAATTGATTTATGACACCGACGTTGACACCACCACAAAGACCGTGAAAAGACAGTTGACATGAAAATAACCTAAAACTGTTATAACTCTCTCCCACTTGGAAAACTCATAAAGAGAAATTTTGTTATTTTCATTGTCAAATCAAAAATTATTTAGGCTTTCACACTTCCACGATATGGATCACGGTCATATCGACATATTTATGATGATTAGCTTCTGATGATTTATTGATTACGGGATTGCAATTAAGGCGCTTAACTCCATTTCACTCTACGACCACTACTGCACCATTTGGCTCAATTCTACATATTATATTTATGGTCCTTATTACCATATAATGAATATCTAGTTAGTTAAGTAGTTATTCATTGCTTACAGGGTCCAGCGGACTGCAAAGAGCTGAATTGATCAGGACCACAACTTGGTTGTTAGAGGATTCACTCCTGATCCGTATAAAAGATCCAGTGGTAACACTGAAGGCTCTCCACCAGCCGGTCACTTTACAATAAAGGCATCCCATGCAGGAAACGCTGGGGCTAAACTCTAATGTATCGAACCCCATTTACAAAAACAAAATAGAATATAAACATCATTATAAAATATGAATAAAACACATAATTATATGTATATAAAATGCATACACTGCTAAATAATAATATCATAGGAAGCCCCAGTGACCATTTGGCAGAAAGTGTCCAATATTCCCAAGCTGACCCAACAGATCTCATACGCAAATGAGGAGTTTTAAAGAAAAATGGTAGGTGACTGGTCTAGAGAAAGAAGATAGTATAGTAGAGTGATAAAACAGAGAAGGAATGAAAAAGAACAAACAAGAAAGACAGCGACAATGGGAATTCAGCACTAAATTTCCAGAAAGTTGGGATACTATTTATACGTATACAGAAACCTTTTGGGTGTGCACAATAAAACAGGCTGTAGCACATCAGCACCAACAGTATTTAATTAATGTTTCAAGACTGATATGAATTGTTTCTAATTTTTATTTATTCTATTTTTTTATCATTTATATATATATATATATATATATATATATATATATATATATATATATATATATATATATATATATATATATATATATATATATATATATACCTCTCAAATACAAAAAATTAAAAAAACTTAATTAAAAGGCACTGTTGGCTGAGAACAGCACAGTTTTTTTTTATTTTTAAAGTCAACCTGAGATAATTTTCTCAAACTTTGACATTGGACAGTATGAACTATGAACACAGAAGAGTTCATCAATCCACATTATTGAGGTGACCTGCACTCTTGCCAAAACTGAAACTAACTGGACATGCGTACAAACCAACATCAAGAATTTAGATGCATCTTGTCTTTTCAAATGTACATTACATAGATCATAGCATTAAACAAGGGTACATTGCACAGTTTATTACATCACACATATACACACTGCCAGATGAAAATACTTCGCAAATACATAAAAAGATATACATACCGCCCCCATCCCAATTAAAAGATGTGTTCTAGTTTAGACTGCAAGCAAACAAATTAACAGAATATATACAGTATATTTTTTAGGTATTTTTAAAAATAGAAGTGTATTGATCTCTTATTAAACATGAATAGGTCCAAAACAAACAACATGCTGCTGACTTATTAACATGAGGCACTGAGCAGTACAATGACAAACAACATGCTGCTGACTTATTAACATGAGGCACTGAGCAGTACAATGACAAACCACTCCAGTAACAATGAACAATAAATAGGACGGCCTTGACAAATGTATGTTATTTTCAAGGCAGTGGAGAATGGAGGCGGGGGTAGTAGGAGATAAAAACGATGTACCCTTGGCTAAGGCAGACCAAACAATATCTTTTCAGTAATTCAGACACAAAATGGGGAGAAAAATATTACAGGAAGTAATGTTTTAATTATTTATAAAAATAAATAAATAAACATTCATATAAATAAATAAATGGAAACACCAAATGTTAATTAATAGACAAATGTCTGCTTCCTGCTCCATCACCCCCCTCTACTTCCTTCCACCCTAAAACTAAATAAATTAAATGATGGCAAGCCATGTGAGTATATTTCCAGACATTCACACCCATAGCTGAAGAAAAAAAAAGCAGTCACAAAAGTGCTCATTTTCGTGGGTCTGTTCTGACTGGGTTTTATCCAAAACTTGAAGACCCATATGACTCACATGCTCCTTATGGGACTCACATGCAATATTTAACATGTAAATGACCGCCCATAAAAAACAAACAAACAAACAAACAAAAACGATAACTTTAAAATACAAAGCAATACAGACTTTGATCTTTCTATGCTCTTGACCTTGAGATGACCTTGACCTCTGGCTCCATAATAAACTCAAGTAATATGAAATAAACTACAGAAAAAGTTATACTATGCCAAAAAATTAATCTTGGGATGATCTTGACCTTTAGTGACCTTGACCTTGGGATTACTTTGACCATCACATATTACATGACCTCTCATGCTCAAATATGATCAAATAACCCAATGCTGTTGCATACTATGGGTTAAATAGAACCATTCCATTGTACGATGACCTATTTTTTAATGCTATTGCAAAGCATAAAATGACCTTGACCTTCAAGATCAACGTAAAAATGGAACATATGTTAAATATCAATATATCATCCCTAAATACAACAAGTTTAAATTTTATATCTCATATTTTAGGGTTAAGGTCACTTCAAAATACCTATACTGACTTTGGACAGCTCCAGTGACCTAGACCTTGGAGTGAGGTTGACCAAATGTGCACAGGATGTGTGTCTCATTGTCCAAAAAGAATCTTGTTTAATAATTAATAACATAGAAAAAAACTTGAAATTTTGTAACATTTGTCATTTTTTTACTAACATTTGTTGACCCTGTGACTTTGACCTTGAAGTGAAGACATTGATTCATTGATCATGTCGGAGGTCTCATGGATATATACCATCTAACCAAGTTTGGTTGTGATAGTAGAAATCGGTTCTGAGATATTTAACTCGCTTGCAAGTTTCACACATCCAGACGGCGGACGATGGATGGACACTTCAATACCTCAATGATGGACACTTTAAAAACAAAGAAGTCATTTTTGGACTATTTAAGACTCATCTCGCACAGATTTGCACAACTCTGAAAATTTGTTTAGGAGTGAATACATAGGCTCATATTGTTATGCATGTAAGTCAAAAAAGCACAATGAAAACGTGGAGCGATAGACCACTATCTATCTGCAAGCTAAAATGTATCAACATTGGTTCAGCCAAATTTGAGATGCAGCACAAAACATGTGTAGAAAATGATGACCTTGACCTTTGAAAAAATGCAAATATGAATTACCTACAAAAACCATTTTAAAAAAGGTATCTGCACAGTAAAAATAATCAAAATCGATAAAGCCTTTTCAAAAATATTTTTTAATTAATATATAATATATAGATATATAAAATAAATACGGAGCAAACCATATTTAGCAAGGATTGATCCCAATGATCTTGACCTCTGAGGCAGAGCCAATATGATGTCACAGGAGGTACTAACCTACATGCTGGCCATTAACTTAAATGTTTGGTCAAAATCTGTTCAGAGGTCCTTTAGGTATGGCATGCAAAGGACCAACAAAGGACAGACCGACAAAGAAAAAAGATTATGAACAGAGAAAAGATAGGAAGAGGATATTAAAAATAAGAGAACGGGGAAGAACTGAAATAATTACAAAGACAAGTATGAATGAAACAGTAAATCCCGTAGCAAATTAACAGCAGAAAAGAAGTGATGTTACTTCAAAATGATATTACTGACAGCCCTAAATCCAGTGTTTTGCTAATTAATGTTTAATACAAAAAGGCACAAAGTATTAATTGCTAAATATAATTTCTCTGTATGGAGATAGAGGTGGCAGTGTAACAAATGAGATAAAAACTAAAAAAGAGACTATACAACAATAAATCTGACCAAGGGCCCCTAGCAAATGATTGATGTAAAATAAATCCTAAAGTTGGCTCAGTAAATTCAATAATAATATTTATGTAAAAATAACAACAATCTTTTGAGTGGAAGTAAGCAAAGGCCTCCTTAATAAATCCAGATACAGCTGCAATATATATAAATAAACAAAATAAAATAAAATAAAATAAAGTAAAGTAAATTAACTAAATAAACAATCTATCACTCTCTCCTTATTACATGGTTTGTACATTAACAAAATAAAATAAAATAAATTTTTTAAAATTCAATCATTTGCTCCATTTTTAGTATAATTTTAAATTAGTATAAATATTACACTGACGATGACTACAAAATATGACTACTTCTGGTAAATTCACTTACTGGGTTCAGATCCTGACCATGTACTTGATAAGATGCTAAATTGAGTAAGTTTAAATAAATTTGTTTTCACAAACATTGGACATAGGTAAGAAAATAATTTGAGCAAATGTTAAGAACATAAGAATGAACTTAGAAAAATTATCACCAGCACATTTCGTGTTAAACAGAACTAAAGTTTCAAAAAATGCTGTTATTAGTGTTAATCTTTTGACTATTCACTAATCAATGCTGAACAGCATATAATATGTAACATTCATGATCCTGAAGTAAGTGCTGTTGAACATAAAGTAATACATTTCTAAATTTCTGTTGTTTTCTCTCTGGCTCCCCTCTCTACCTTCTTGAAAAACTTCAGAAAGTCCAAAACTCTGCCGCCCGCCTTGTTCTTAAAGCCAAAAAACGAGACCATGCCACCCCTCTACTCCGATCTCTTCATTGGCTCCCTGTTCGAGCTCGCATCTTGTACAAGCTCTCAACTATTGTTTTCAAATTCTTCACTGGTTCTGCCCCTTCATACTTTACTGACCTTCTCTCTGTCTACTCTCCTGCAAGACAACTCCGCTCTTCTTCTGATACAAGACTGCTTTCTATCCCCCGTGTTCACTCAAAGACCTATGGTGAACGATCTTTCTCTTTCTCTGCTGCAACTGCCTGGAACTCACTACCGATGCAACTCCGACATGCTCCATCACTTTCTTCCTTCAAGCGCCAATTAAAGACCCACCTTTTTAACACGCAAACTCAGTAATTTTCACTCCCCCTCCCTTCCATCCCCATATGCAATAATCTTTTACCAAGTCACGTCATCTGTTCATGGATGGTGGCGGCACCGGCTCGGTTCTTGGTATTCATATTATCTTTTGCTTTGCATGGCTATGTTTTTACTGTAATTATTTAACCATTCGATAACTGTATACCTGTTCTGTGTGTGTGTGTGTGTCTGTGTGTGTGTAGGTGTGTGTGTGTGTGTGATTGCACGTGTGTTGTCAAGCGCGGCGAGCTCGCATTCCTTACCGTTTGCGAGGTACCGCGCGATACAAATGTACTGTATTATTATTATTATTGTTAGTCACTGTATACTTCCCCTTCAAACACATGATTATAATAGTCTATGGGTAGTAGTCGTGACAGTGAGGCGTTTACCCATGATTTCTGGCAACACTGTCCCAACTGAAACAGGCATTTCTTTATTTGTTTTTTGATCTATTGTTGCAAAATCAGCCGCAGTACCATTGTCAGCTACAGCCTGCTCGGTTGTTCTTCTGTTGGTGTTTCGCACAGAATAATGCATGGCACCTTTATGCTGCGTTTGAATGGACGCACCGCCTTTCTGAACATAGAAAGGCTTGGGTACACTCATGTTATAGTCTGAGCACAAAGGAACATTGCGCATTTTCTCAATGTTAAAGTTGGTCATGGCGAGAGCAGAACGCACAGTACCAATGTCACTGGGATCAGTGTTGTTTGGATGGTTCTGTGGTTGGGAGGTAGCAGCAGCTAACATGATAACTAAGTCATCATCTTCAGCCTCACCATCTTCATGTTGGGAGTCAGTGGAAAGGGATTTGCCTAGATTTGAGGGTTTCCTTCTCCATCTGCTTGTGTTTGGGGGTCAGCTTTTCTAAGGGCCGCAATGGTAGCTC
The DNA here is from genome assembly GCA_036898135.1 of Oncomelania hupensis. NCBI lineage: Eukaryota > Metazoa > Mollusca > Gastropoda > Littorinimorpha > Pomatiopsidae > Oncomelania > Oncomelania hupensis. The sequence goes on along the minus strand of CM072519.1, from coordinate 10,390,081 downwards.
ACGCTTGACAGGGATGACAGTAAACAAATCCTCTCCAAAGTCTTTGCCATGCTCCTTTGTGCTTTGTATGGTGGGCTTTGCAGAGTCTGTCCCTCGCCCTTCTTTCATCTTCTTGCTTAGTTGTGAAGGGGAGTGAGAAGAGGTATGTGCCGAGTCTGTTACCTTTTTCACCGGGGAATAAGGAATCCGAATCTCTTTCTCCAAAGCATGAAGGCGTGTGTTGAAGTTCTCCATGAACAAGTCACTGACAGATTTGACAAGCTCCTGATCCTTGGGAGGCAAGCATCGGGCCAGATGAGTCATATCCATCCCTTTCTCTGCCACTGATGCCAATCCCAGGCACCACTTGTTTCTTCACAGTTCTCTACTCCTGGCCCTGAGAAATCAGAAGCCTTTGCTGCTTGACTTCTGTACAAAACACGTGCTGCTGCATGTTGGGGAGTGGCTGATTGTGATAGAGCATCTTGTTGTCGGTACAAAGTCCGAACTGGTGAGGTATTTTGAGAGATCTGTGATGTTTCTTGGTCATCTGTGTTAGTTTTCAACTGACTATCTAGATCTCTCTTCAGCGTTCTCTGTGCTTGTCGAATTTCAGATGTAACCAGTGATCTCTCCGACTTGCTCTTCCTGAGGACAACCCACTCGCGCATACTGTTTCCTTTTTCATTCTTGAAATTGCGGTAGTAACCGTTGTTGGGAATATAACGGTAAGTCACTGGCTCAACATAATTACCCTTCCATGAAGAAGAACATGCTGCTATCACCAGTTAAGTCTTCATCAACACAACGCACAGATTTCCTGGCGCTAGCTTCTTTTTTCAGAGAAGCCTCGCTCTTGTTTCTTGTCACAGTTTTGTTGGTAACATATTTAGCATAAGGAACAATTTCTCTCCACCCAGATGCTGCTTCAAGCCAATCATCCACTACAGAAGACTCAAATATAAGACTGTCATCTATTGAGCACTGTTCACTATTGTCAAGGAGCTGTTGTATCAAAGATTTACAAATGCTGTCCGAAAAGTGGGAGGGTGCAGACCGCACCCATTTTCTTGTTGTTGAAGTGTTCATATCTGTTTCCGTTTCTTCATCTTCTTCCACATGTCCTTGAATGTTTATGTTATGTTGGCTCTCCATCCTAACAGAGCGAGGTGTTGTTGTGTAGCTCTCACATTTAATAGGGTCTCCATTGTGTGATGGCATGCTATATAACTGAAGCATTACAGCTTTACACACAAGAAAAAACAACAACCTTACCAGGTATCACTATCATCAGATCGTGAATTTCAATGTTACTTTCCGTCACTTCACACTAATAATAATATCTAAGTTACAAGTGTACTGCAAAATTGCCAATTTGGCCGAATTTATTTTTTAAATATAATAACTGCGCACAAACACCAACTTAAAATTCCAGACCTTCTTCACAAAAGGTTCAACATTATTTGTAGATCCGACGTCTGTGTTATCGCTCACATTCTGTTAGCCAATCAATGCGAATGTGTCGTCTGCTACACACCGTAGCGTATGGTAGTCTAGGCTATGTAGCTATGTAAGGTTAATCTTTTAAAAAAAAAAACGCCTTGAACCAAGAACTTCGTATACAAGTAAAACAGGATCTGGTGTTAAAACACTTAAAACTGTTTTGGTAACATTTATCGTTTGTGCGAAGAGCTGAACTGAACAGACGAAAAGAACCACAGCTTCCTTTCACCCAGGCAACATGAAACCTCGGCCACATCACGAGATTCGGCGTAAAATAATGTCCGGAAATTCTTTACGGCGCATGCGACTTCAGCCATAAATTAGCGGTGGAAGTGGTGACTTTAGCGCTTATTCCGTCTTCTTTATTTTCTATGTCTACAAGATGTATAGCCGTCAAATACAAAGAAGAGGTCTCAAAAGAAAATCAGCTTTTTCCGATTCTCAACAATGGCAGATATACGGAGGAGGATACAAGCGGATAAGTCAGGTAATATGTTGTTTTGTTTTTTTACATAGCGGAAGTAACAACAAAGTATGCTCGAATGAAACAAGAGGACACAAAACGATTTTTCGTCCTTGACAATCTCCACGATTTCTCGCGATAAAATGACAACAGTTTGTTTATTATCACATGGCCCTTTGTCAGTCGATTAGTAGTTTGATCCGTGTCCATTTCACCCACATGTATTTTCCTCTTTTTCTCACAAAAATGGTCTTCCAAACACACCTACGTGACACTTCGCATGATTGAAAGATTTGTTTTTGGTTTCCTTGAAAACATACCATTCGGCCTACTTCATATCGAAAATAAAATGAAATTTGTATATATATTAAAGATCACACATATATCATTTATTCACCGATTTGTCAAAATCGGGTCATATTTGCCTTTTAGTAAGTTACTAACACAAAGAAGGCTATAGGCTGTTTTGGCACCCTGGCTGTGTATTTGCTAATTTGGGTCATATTCTAGCTTTGTTTTTAACTGTAAGTAGGACACGAGGAAACATGTGACATAATGCTTATCCTGCAAATCTCTTTTTTTGCTATTTGTAAAGTGAAGAGCACTGACATTTTTGTCCCTATGAATATGATTGATTAGCTCATGAAATCTGCACTAATCTCATAAAATCTCCATTAAAACTTGTTGAAAGATGTATTAGTAATTGTGTTCAAGTTAACCAGTTTGAAGGATTTGATTTTGCAAAAATGAGTTTACCCTAAAATTCTCATTGTCATTACAGTAATTATGTTAAAAAATAACATAAAATGGGGTGTTGCTGCAAAAAAAAACAAAAAAAACCCTCAAAGGTGAATTTTTCAATTTCTGTTCAGTCATATAGTTATACTCATACTTAGAAACATTGTATCTGTTAGACCTTGAGAACATTTTATAACATTGCGAGATAGAAACGGCACAGTGAGGTGCTATGCCTAGACAGTTCATATTGAATCTACTTTTACTCAGATATTACAAGCTAATTGCTATTGTCGATTGATTTATTTGTTGTTGTGTGCATGGTTTTGTCAGTGGTGAGTGGGGCAACACTAACTGTGAATGTTAAAAGGATATTTCACACTGAATTGGTAATAGGGAACAATTAATAAAGGAACAATTCCAATACAATATAACTTAATTGTTGTCTGATAAAAACTATACATTTGCCTTTGGCTAAAAGCCTAAATAATTATAATATGATAATAAAGAACAGTTTGAGTTACTTTGCTTTCATGGCTCATGCATATGTTGTGACTGTGTGTTTGCAGCTTCCTGACCATTTGCTTGTGGATAAAGCTGTATGTTCCGAGAAAGAAGTACCACAGATCATAAGGGATTTGGATGCCTGCAGTGTTGCTTTAGCACAGAACAGTGAAGAATGCCTTGATTCGTTAAAGGTACATTTAGTTTGTATATAACGGCAAGCTCTTTATTAGTTTCACATAAGCCATAATGTGCCCTGAGTAAAAAGAAAGGGAGAAAAAACTTAGAATGACGTGAACCGATAAAATTGTTTATATGGATTATGGTAAAAAACTAGGTTCTGGGCAACAAATTTGTTCAGATGCAGGTGACTTAAGTTTGGTTCGAACGTGTATGCAAATAACCATTTTCTTCTTGGAGAGTTAACTTTCTATAATGACTCTTTAGACAGAGTTTGACTTTTCCGTCACATTAGCAGCACTTTAATAACACACCAGATTGTCAACAGGCATGCTTAAATATGTTAGTCTTGTTGACATCTTGGTGTAGTTAGTAAACCTTGTAGTTTCTGAATAACTATAAATAAAATACTGAAACAAATGCTTATCCAGTGATTAATATTTGTTTGAGCAGAAGCTGCTGGGTAAATTAGTGAACTTCGAACCCCGAAGGTCACATGATGACGGACTTCAAGATCAGGAACAGGAACAGTTTGCGGTTCACTTCGTTGAACTTGGGGGTGTAGAGGTAGGTGTTGTTTCCCTCCCTACCCTTTCCATTGTGTGTGATCACTGTGCAGTTCAACAATAGAACAATTGTGTGGACCTGCTTTTTTCAAGTGTTTTGAGTGTAATTTATAAAGCTGCTTTATTCTGTAAGAGGTTTATGTGAAATGATGAAGGTGATTGATGATGATAGTAATAAAGTAGACTTGGATAGTGTAGGTATACAAGGAGTGTGTGTTGCCTCTGTTGTGTGTGAGAACGTAGTTAGTGGAGTTTTTTTTATGTGTTATTCTTTATTTCGACATAATGTCAGGATTGTTTGTGATGCTTGATGGATTTTACCTTTTAGGAACTATGCTTGTGAGTTGTGTTTTTGTTGTTGCTGCTATTGTATAGTAAGATTTTGCCATGGGATGTAATGTAATTTTTATCACGTTTGTTCTTCAGGTGTTAGTACGGATATTGTTGACTGGATCCCTGTTGCCGCATGTGCCACGACCAAACAAAGGTACATACCAGTTGGTGAATTATAATACTAAAAATTGGTGAACTAATCTTTTTTTTGATTGCATGTTGTTACAAATGTCAGTCCAGACTGGGAGTGGAAAACGTGGATCCATCTCTTCTTTGCAGCCAGAGAGTGTGTAGTTGGATTGGTAGTAGCTACAGATTAGTGACAAAAAAATGCAGCAAGTGAATTATTTCACCCGAGTTCCTAGCCTGGTAGATTTTCAAGATAAAGTTCAAAAGAAATCCTCTGGCAGTGGAATCTTGCTCTATCCTATGAAGAATGTTATTACCATTCAGGTGTTGTAAAATCTAATTGAACGTAGCATAGTTTTGAGTAGGAGTTTTGCTGTTTGACTAGTATTAGTGTTAATTATACTGGGAGCAGATTTTGTTGTTGCAGTTATCCATGAGTCGGAACGTATGCTTCGCATTAAAAGCCTGGTGGTGGGAGAATATGACAAAACTGATAACTACGGTAAGCCAATATATTTGTCCTGTTGCTGGAATATAGCTCTGAAAGGTAGCAGAGGAAAGGGAAAAGTTTGGTGTGTTTGACTCATGTAGATTGGATTCTTGACTTCAGTGTATTATTTTTTGTTGTTTGTCGATAGACATGCTGTAACAAGAAGTGAAATAGGAACAGCGAGTATTAAAATGATTTTGATCTCGTGGGTCAGCGGCATTAACATCTATTTCAGTGTGACCGATCCATGTGAAAACAATATTGTGTGTATTTGGAGAATGTGTAAAGCAGCTAGTCGTTAGCAGTTATATTTGTTGGAACTGATGACATATTTTTCACATTTGACAACTCGTGTCCCAAGCAAGATGTACGATACAGATCCAAGTTAGTTCAAAATATGATAAGGAGTACAATGGTATGCTAAGGAAAGAAAATGTTAAGGCTATAATGAAAGCCGGTGCCATATTCTTTGTGTGTGTGTGTGTGCTTCTTGAGTGTTCTCGGAGCTGGAAGGTGTTCTCTATAAGAACACAACGTGTTTCAGCCTGTTGGAGATCAGGTGACCAGTAAATTGACTGACAACGATGAAAACACTCAATTACATATTCACTCTTCTCGCCCACCCCAAAACCTACATCAACGTTTGCCAGCTCATTGAGGATTTATTGCAATCTCGCAAAGACGTCTTGGATCTCCACAGGATACGTAAGTGTCTCAGGACTTTTACTTTTTTTTTCTTTTTTTTAAAAATTTTTCAGGCCACTATAGCAATTTGATAAGTAAATGAATGGCTTCTGATTTTATGTATTGGATGGAAACAAATAATTTAAAAATATGAGGATTGCACAAAAAATGTGTGTGACATTCAGGTGATCTTGGACATTTTTTTTCTGCCCCAAAAAAGTGATAATGGAATCGGGAAAATTGGCAATTGGCCAGATTGATGTACATGTTTGTATTTTAATATAAACTGTGGATTGGTAGTAATAACAGGATAGATTTGGTTGTGAGTATGATGGAAATGTGTGTTGTATTTTGCAGATAACCTGAAAACATTGTTAAGCTGTTTTGACGATCAACAGCTTGCCAATTTCTGTCGTATTCTTGCTGTCGCTATCTCTGATCTGGACATCTACGAAAACAAATCTTCCCGTAAGCCTCATTTTTTTATTTAAGCAAAAATTTATACACGTGATTAATTTATAAATTGTAAGTTATTTACCTACAAAATGTATCACCACATTTGTACCTGCTTAATTAATATTGTGTTCCACCTTTGTTTGCAGTGTATGCTCAAAATAAACAGAAGAGGAGTAAAGGCTTTGTTAACCTGCGAGACATTAACCAAGGTGAGTGTAAACCATTTTGCTTGGCGGCGTTTTTCAATTACAGTGATCTCCGATCTCGTTTCAGTGGTCACATCCTAGCTTTGTGGCTGCATGGTCTAAGGCAGGACTAACTTGCCTTGTCCGCAGGCTAGAAACCAATGGCGGCTGACAGGTGTGGGATTGATCCCGCCTCTGGGCGTTATGTTTCTCCTTTTATTATTTAGTTTTGACTCGGGCAACCTCTTGGGGGGTTTTCTCTGAGTACTCCGGTTTGCTCTCCTCACCTATAAACAATGACTAGAAAGTCCAAATCACTTTCCTCTCCATCACTTCTATCCTATCCCATAACTCAAGAGTCGTTGGGGCACCACAGATGATCGTTTAACCAGCGTACTCCATCTGTCTCTGTCCTCAGCAACCTCATCATGGCTTCGCTCAAGGTCAATCCAGTCCATTCTCGAATGTTGTCCTCCCACCTCTGTTTTCTGTCTCTCCCTCTTCTTCTACCTCCTTGCACGGTGCCTTGCAGGATGTCTATGCATGGCCTGATGCTCTGGTGATGTGAACATACCGCCTGAGTTTCCATTTCTTTACAACTGTGAGCATGTCATGGTGTTGTCTAATGGCTTGATCTGTCGGACTTCATTGTTGGTTGGTGATGTGCTGAGTATAGGAAATGCCCAGAAGTCTTCTGTAGCAGCACCTCATCTCCATGCTTACCCCTTGGGGTCATGAGCAATCTTGTCCACTGTAGATTGTTCTAACCTATAAAGGGAACAGTGAAAGCCCCAGTTGAAAACCTGTCTTGCCTTTGTAGGCATGACTAATTCACTGCGGCTACAGTTCCCCCCGTTGGAGTGCCGGGGTTTCAGTATAAATAGTATCCCCACTTTCTGGAAATTTAGTGCTTTAAATTCCCACTGTCGCTGTCTTCATCATTTGCTCTTTCCCATTCCTGATCTGTCCTATCACTCTGCTATACTTTCTTCTTCTTCGCTAGATCAATGACCTACCTTTTTTCTTGAAAACTCTTCCTGGACAAGACTCCTTGTTTGTGTATGAGGTCTGTTGGATCAGCTTGGGAGTGTTGGACGCTTTCTGCCGGGTGGTCACTAGGGCTTCCTATGATTGTATTATTTCGCACTATAGGCATTTTATATGTATGTGTTTTGTTGATGATTTATAATGATGGTTGTATTCTATTTTGTTTTTGTAACCGGGGTGTTCGCGTAGTTGAGGTCAACCCTCAGCCGTCCCCCGCGTGGGATGTCTTTATTGTAAAGTGACTGGCCGGTGGAGGGCATTCAATTTTCCCACTAGGGTTGTTTCGGCAGATCTTTTATGCGGATCGGGGGTTGTCCGGTCCTGATTTGGCTCGGAAGAGTCCGCTGGACCTAAAGCAACAATAAATCAATCAATCAATCTCCATGCTTTGTATTTTTCATTGTAGGTCTGCTATGAGGTTCCTTGTTTCGCAATAGTATAGATAGAGATGACAAGGAAGCGCAGCAACCTTACCTTGGAGTGTAGACTGATGGTCCTGTTTTTCCAAATGGGCTTCAACATTGTCAGGAAAGCAGTTTGTGCTATCCTGGAGAGGGCTTCCTGTCCGGACCCATTGTCTGATACAATTGCTACTAAATATTTGAAGCTGTGCACTGTGTTGAAGGATTGGCCTTGGACTTTGATGTCCGTGTTGATGCCATTGGTGTTGGTTGTCGCCAGTTTGGTCTTCCCTGCACTTACTTCCATTCCGAAGGCTCTGGAGGTTGTCAAGACGCTGTACCAGCTGTTCAAGTTCTTGCTCATGCCAGACTTGGTTAAATGCTTTCTTGAAGTCTACAAACATGATATACATGATATAGATATGGTTGGTGCTGTAGGTTTTTCTCGGAGATTATTCTGAGGTGGAAAATCTGTTGTGGTACTTTGCCCTGCCCTGAATCCTGCTTGTTCTTCAGCTATGATTTGTTCAGCTTGGGGTTTTAACCTGTTGAGTATTATTTTCAGGAGGACTTTACAGAGATGGCTGATGGTGTTGTAATTTTGACACTCCTGAAGATTGCCCTCTTTGTGAAGAGTGATAACAAGCACCTGGATTCATGGTGTAGGCCACTCCCCACTCTGTCAGCTCTTTTTACAGATAATTGCGAGTGCATCAATCATTGCTTCTCATGTGTTTTATATCGTTTCGGGCACAATAGAATAGACCCAACTTTTCCCGGCATTTCGTTAGAGGCGACTAACAGGGGTGATGTCAGCATTGCATCACTGGGCGAAAGTCTTCCACACAGACTCACTGGCCAGGGCGGAGGAACCTCACATTACTATAGATTCAATGACCACATGCTCAGGAACCAAGGCTAGCCACACTGTAGTTGTGGATTTCGGCTGTGGCTAACAGCCTGGAGAGGATCGGTCGTCGCTCTGGTCACCAAGGACCACACTTTCCATCAGACCATCAGGACGGAGTTGATAAGTGGGTTACTGATGGACAACTTAGCAAGATCCGCAATAGAGACAACATCGTCTTAAAAACCTGGAAAGTCAGGACCCTAACTGCAAAGTGACAATTAGAAGCCCACGTGCTGGACCTCTATCGATTGAACATTTTATGTATCGGTGAACTGCGCTGGAAAGGCCTAGGTGAAACTATCCTATCCTATACTGTAACTTGTAGGTTGTTGGGGCACCACAGATGATCATACTCTATCTTTCTGTCCTCGGCAACCCTCATGGTTTCTCTGTGTCAAGCCAGTCCATTCTTGAATGTTGTCCTCCCACCTCTTTTTCTCCTTTCCAGCTGTTGATCACAGCCGAACTCCACGAGTACAGTATGACTCGCCTTGGCTCCGAGCGCATGGTCATTGAACTTGTAGTAACATGAGGTTCCTCCATCCTGGCCGGTGACTTCTGTGTATGAGACTTTCGCCCACACACTGACTCAACCAAAGCTTTTAGGTTTTGAAGCTAGTTCAGCCAGGCTAGCTATAAAAAGCTTCGCCGGTGCTCTTCTTTCCTTTCCTTTCACTGAAAGGGAGGGTGTAGGCAAGCTATAAATAGCCTGCAGCCAGCAAAATGTGGGAGATCCTAAGAGTGCTGCTCACATAGGCATTGAGCAGGTGTGCCCAGTGATGCTGTGCTGACATCACCCCTGTTAGTCACCTCTTACGACACGCCAGGAAACGTTGGGTGTATTCCATTCAGTCCCCGAACCCTAGGTGAAACAACGACCAACAAAGGCCACAAGCTTTATTTCAGCGGGAAAGATGACAGGCACGAACAAGGCATTGGATTCTTGGTCAACAAAGACATTCTGGTCACAGTCAAGGGTTGCCGCTCGGCCTCCAATAGGGTCATTACCATCCGTCTGAGAGCAGCCCCTTTCAATATCACCATTATCCAAGCCTATGCCCCAACATCAGACTATGACAACAGAGAAGTCGAGGATTTCTATGAACATCTGCAGACTGTCCTTGACCAAGTGCTGAGGAAGGACAAGTTTGACCATGATGCGTACCACAACTGGGGAGACAAATGTGGACCCCACTGCAACAATGAGACAAAAGACAGAGGTCTGAGACTCTTGGAGTTTGCCAGATACAATAATCTGATATTGGTAAACACGTTTAGTTTCCAAATTAAATCCAGAAGATGGACCTGGCACAGTCCCAGCAGGGAGCATCACAACCAGTTTGACTACATCATGGTCAAGAAACACCTCAGATCAAATGCCGACATTGACAAGACACCCACTTTTCCAGGAGCAGACATCAAAAGTGACCATGACAGGGTTCGTACGCTCCTTGAACCTCCTTGAATTTTCTATGTCTTGTTCAAGGGCCCTTGAATCTCCTTGAAAAATGCCAAATTGCCTCAGCTCTTTGAAAACTCCTTGAAATTTCAACCAGTGTATCTATCCATTGCTTGACCTAGAGATTTTATTGTCAAGTTATTGAAAATCTCTCCTAGCAGTACTTGGTTGCTCGCCGACAAGTGCTGAACGGTTTCAGGAAAATTAGTGGAATCAACAAGGTGGACATCACCAAGGAGCTGCTATTATCAGCATCTTCTGCAAGGAGAAAGTACCACGACTACCTTGATTAACAAAAGAAAGACCAGGAACAGGCACAAGCGGCAAAGAAGAGGAAGGCACAGGAAGACTCTGTTGCTGATTTAAGAGAGAAAAAAAGAAGAATGGAGAAGGATGCTCAGCACCTGACTCATGACTCAAGAGGCAGACAAGCTTGCTGAACAAGAGGGTGTGCGCTGAGACTCTTGACTCAGTCAAATGCGCTGAGGAGCAAATCCAAGGAAATAAAGATCCAGCTGGAGAAGATTTCCCGTCAGATTGATGAAGAGATGGAAAAACTGAAATAACTGAAAACTCATTCATCTGTATAAAGTGTATTATATATTACTAATTAGCCGGTGGTGGTACCTCTTTCTGACTTTTTACAGTTCTCTAACTTGTGTCTAAGGACAACATGCTTCACAATTCCGTAATCTGCATCATCATTATAACTGCAACTTCATCGACATGCAATATTTATGTGTGTAGATTTAATAATCAATATCAACATCAGTATCACCATCAGATTCATGACTGCAAACAATTTATGGATATCACTGGGTCAGAGATTTTATCCTTTGACTACTTATCAATTCTTATGTGCGTTTACAATTTTTAAAAAACCTCGTTGAATTTTTGGAAAAACTCCTTGAAATCTCCTTGAATTTTTTTACAACAATTTGAGTATGAACCATGCATGATCTCGTGATGATGTCTTTCTGGCTCCACTTGAAGAGAGTAAACACAGTAAAGTGCACCAGGCTGAAGTTCAACCTGGACAAACTGCAAGACCCGGAGATGGCAGACATTTATTTTCCAAGCCACAATTCAGTGTTTCTCACAGCTTTTTTTTCAGAGAGTCTTTGGGACTGGTGCAAAATTTCAAGAGTCCCCTTACAAAATTTGGGAGTCCCCTTACAATTGCTATATTTACCTTGATTTTGATTACCAACATCACGGACACACAAATACGCCTCAAAGTCAAAAAAAGCTTAGTTTTCAATGCAACTTTATTGAAAATTATGAATAGCCATAAAACAAGCAACACAACAAAAGAAATACTGTTCTGATAAATATTACAAAGGAATCCATCATTGACTAGAGGAACCTTAAAATCACATAAAATGACCATAGAACAAACATGAAATGGTCATACGACAATTTGCACACATCAATCTGCATGTACTGACAAATTGTCTCTGTAAAAGCAGTTAGTGTTAGAGGGGACTAAGTCGATGACCAGAAGAAGAAAAAAAAAAAAAAATCTGTTTAACTGCGTATTACAGACAAGATCATCATTGCCTAGTCTAGTGAGAACTGAAAATGATGATTCAACATTCAACGATTGCATCGTCTTCCGCATTTCTGCGGGTTACCGTTTTCCGTAGCCATGTGTCGAGCGACATGTTTCAGCTTTTCAGAAGCAAACAAAAAGGCTGAGCATGCATGTCAGCGCGGTCAGTGGGTAGGGGAGATCACCGCGCTTACTCGGCTCGGGCGCACGATAGCTCAGAGGTGCCAGGATACATAACGGCAGTAAAAAAAAAACAAAAAAAACGTTGCGTCCCTTGTGACGCACCTTTTTTTTTAATGCGTCCATTTTGACGCACACATGTGCGTTTTGGGGAACACTGCAATTAGAGGAAAATATGGACAACTGCTCAGTCTGGGAGCTGGGGAAATCAATGTCAACACCAAGACTACCATCTTCAACTCTGCAGTGACAGATGCCTCCACCGAGATCCTTGGCAAGTACCATTAAAAGAAGAAACAGTGGATCACACTTGAACTTTTGGACCTGTGTGACAAACGAAGAGAGATGAAAAAGAAAAAGAAAACCTCACAGGGAGCTGATGCTTACCGAAAATCAACAGTGACATCCAGAAAAGGCATGCACACAGCAAAGGAGAACAGGAAATAGAGAACAATGTGAATAAGAACAACAGCCAGAAAGCCTACCAGACTGAAAAGTGGCTGACAAGTGTTAAAACAGCCCGAGGTCTCCACGATCCAAAGCAAGTTTGGCTTGTGCCTTACAGAAGAACAAGAAGATTTGGATAGATGGACAGAATACTGCTGTGACCTTTATAACAACACACCAGAGACCCATCAGTTCTAGCATGTCCTCAGAACAGATAAGAAGAAGAAATCCTTCCAATTCTCTGAGAAGTTGAGGCAGCAATGCAATTGCTGAAGAATGGGAAGTCAGCTGGAGTGGACAACATACCCGCAGAATTGCTTCAGGCAAGAGGAGGAGGAGTGATTGACGTTTCATCATTTACCTTCACCAAATCAACCTCCTAAAATCCTTCGATCTGACGCAACAATTCTCTTCGCCTCTCAAACTTGAAACTTTGAAAATTTACTGTGTGTGGTCTACAGACTCTAAAAATGCTGTGAAAACTCTACCGGAAACCGCTAAAAATGGCTATAATGTGTGCAAGAGTCTCGCACCTTTGCTACAAATTGTCTCGCACCTTTGGTTTAAATAGATTTCCATGTAGCAGCTGCTGTTTGAATAAGCTTTTACCAGCCGCTGTCAGTCGCTGCGTGAGCACGCACTTAGCAAATATGTTGGTCGCTCAAGGTCGCTCCCCATGTGAGGAGGTTGTCCTTCCTGTTGTTTTTAGAAATGATAGATTATTAGATTGTGTTACACTCGGTTCGATGATGGTGTTTTCTATCAGTATCTGATTCAGCCCCGATGCTTGAATTCCTGATAGTTGTGTAACTCAGATTCGTTTATTCACACAGCCCGTCCAAACAGCATACAAGTCACAAAGTCGACGTATGAAGTTTTCCACTTTTATTCAGCACACACCAACAACTGCATACAATTCTCAACTCAACTCAACAACTTTCACAGCAACTCTCCAAATCACTATCAACAACTTTTCTATCTCTCAACAGCAACTCGGCACACGATTAAATAACCTCTCTCTTTTCCGGAAGAATTTCGAATACAGTAGAAATGACGCACTGCCACCAATCGAATAAAAGATCGTCATCACTGACTTACGTCATACATGTCAAAAGAATGTTCTCCATTATCTACGTCCATCAAGAAGCTTCGATCGATAGTAAACAAACGAATCCAGAAGATTCTCCAACAATATCGACTAACGAAAATTCTCAACGTTATACAAAGCCTCTCCTAACAACAATGCAAACTCAAATCAAAGGTAAATAAACTCCATTATTGAATACTTTGCAAATCGAAACGATTAGATCTATCGTACACGCTTCCGACATACTTTCGTTCGCGTTTCAACGTAACATAACCCCCCACTCAAGAAGAAATTTACCCAATTTCTTTCAACAACGTTGAAACGTAATGCACAAACAAAGTCCACAACTGAAACTAATTTAAGACTTTCTGAATACTGTAATTGCGCTCAGCTTATCTACACAGAGTCAATGGTTTTCATCTTCAAGTTTATCTGGATATTGTCAATGTTCACAGTTCATTCACACAGAGTCAATGTTCTTTACTCACACACCCTGCTGAGGAAGTCCGCACCAAGATTGTCTGATCCTTTGATAGATTCTACTCGCATGTTAAAGTTCTGCAAGTACATAGCCCATCTCATGATGCGACTGTTCACAAACTTGGCAGAGTTCAAGTAAGTTAACGGCTTGTGATCAGTCTGCAGCACGAACTTCACTCCTTGAAGGTACAGTTCGAACTTCCGGATTCCCCATATGATGGCAAGGCACTCTTTCTCCATGGTCGAGTAATTTTTCTCAGCCCTGGACAGCTTCTTGCTGGCGTAACTGACCGGAAATAGTTTCCCTTCGTGTTCTTGCATCAGTATGGCGCCGATGCCTTCGTCCGCTGCGTCTGTTCTTAAGACGAATTCCTTAGAAGTATCGGGCAGTCGTAGCACCGGATCCTTCGAAAGGAGGTCGCGCACAGTCTGGTATGCCTTCTCCTGAGACGGTCCCCACTGCACTTGGTTTGGACAGCCTTTCCGCACCAGGTCCGACAAGGGTGCTGTGATGGCGGAGTAGTTTGGTACAAACTCCCTGTAATATCCAGCCAACCCCAGGAAAGATCGCACCTGCTTCTTGGTTTGGGGACGTGGAGCGTTCAGAATTTTGGTGACGTTTTCTAGTAGAAGCCCCTTTTGTCCTTCTTTCAGCGAATGGCCGATAAAGTCTACGTTGTCAGTTCCCAGAATGCACTTACTGGTCTCACGGTCAGGTTGGCTTCTGTGAGACGGTGAAACAGCTCCCTCAAGGTCTGCAGATGCTCTTCCCAGGTGCGAGTGTGGACTAGCAGGTCGTCCCAGTAACACACGACATTGTCCATCCCTTTGAGCATCTTCTTCATCCCTCTCTTCAGGGTAGCTCCGCTGTTGACCATGCCAAAGGGCATCCTTAGGCACTCGTACGTCCCATCAGGGGTTATAAAAGCAGTCTTTGGTATGTCCTGTTGACGCACGGGGACTTGCCAATAACCTTTGCTGAGGTCAATCTTTGAGAAGATTCTACTCCCCGATAATTGGCGGAAGAGGTCTGCTGCGGTAGGCATCGGCTCAGGATCGAAGACGGTGATCTTATTAACCTTCCTGTAGTCGATGCATACTCGGTTGCTCCCGTCCTTCTTCTTCACGACCACGACAGGGGACGCGTAGGGGGAACTGGACTCCTTGATGATGCCCATCTTCAGCATCTCATCGATGTCTTTCTTCAAGGATTCACGGGCCTTGAAAGGGATCGGGAAGGGCTTGGATCGAACAGGGATATTCGAAGTGAGGTGGACTTCGTGTTCGACCAAAGTTGTAGAGCCAGGGACATCGCTGAAGTTGTGGGGAAACTCGCCCATAAGGTCCTTGAGCTCCAATTTTTGACCTTCCGTCAAGCTCGGTCCTAGCTTAACATCATCGATGCCTTCTTTGCTGTGGAAGTCTCCCAGTTCCAACAGTTCTTCGCTGTCAAAGCTGTCGTCGGTCACAGCTGCTGTGGCTGCGTGCACAGTCTCTGATGGCCTTTCCACGTACAGCTTAAGGAGGTTGGCGTGGTATATCTTGGAATGCTGGCCGACCTTCACCTTGTAGTCGTTGATTCCCACCACGGTCTCCACTTCGTACGGGCCTTTCCACTGCATCAGCAACTTGTTGTGATCAGTAGGTAGCAGCACCAGCACTTTGTTGCCAGGTTTAAACTTCCTGTTCACAGCCCTACGATCGTAGTAGTGCTTTCCACAGTCTTGGGACTTCTCCAGGTTTTCTCTGGCTATCTCGAGAGTCTGCTCCAGCTTCTCCCGTAGCTCAAACACGTACTGGTAGCTGTTCTTCACCTCTGGGGTGTCTACTTCTTTCGTCCACAGTTCTTTTAGGATGTGCATCGGCCCTCGGATGGTTCTTCCGTACAGCAGCTCAAACGGAGAAAAGCCGGTGGACTCCTGCGGTACTTCTCTGTAGGCGAAAAGTAAGGCGTTGATGTAGCGATGCCATTGTCTGGGCTGCTCGCTGCACAGTTTCTTCAGGGTGGACTTCAGCGTAGCATTGAACTTCTCGACAAGCCCGTTGCACATCGGATGGTAGGGTGTCGTAGTCAAATGCCGGATGCTCAGCAGTCTGTTGACCTCCTTCATGCAGTCAGAGACGAACTGCGTCCCGAGGTCTGTCAGAATTTCTTCAGGCACTCCAAGCCTACTGAACATGTCCACCAGTGCCTCTGCTACAGTTTCAGTGTCAATCTTCTTCAGTGGCACTGCTTCTGGGTACCGAGTCGCATAGTCCACTAAAGTCAGTACCCATCGATGACCTTCTTCACTCGGAGGTCTTATTTCGCCGATTAAGTCTAAGGCCACCCTCTTGAAAGGTCGGTCGATCAGAGGCATCCTCTGCATAGGCACTTTCGGGACCCTTCCTCGAGGTATGGTCTTCTGGCAAATGTCACATGATCGGCAGAAACGGCTGACGTTAGCATGAAGTCCTGGCCAGTAGAACACCGCCTGGATTCTATCCGACGTCTTCTTGATACCCAGGTGACCTCCCATGATTGAGTCATGCGCTACTTCCATCACCTGGCGCCTTAAGGGTAATGGTACCAGTACTTGACGTAGTGGTTTACCTCCGTTGACCCTCGGGTGCTGGAAGATTCGGTACAGGATCTTGGCCTTCACCTCAAAATAGACCGTACCACTGCCTTTGGTCACGTGGTCTTGGCGGTTCCTGTACTTGTTTAAAGTGCTATCAGCTTCCTGGAGCTGGATCAGCTTATCTCTGTCCACGATGGCAGCTTTGGAGTTGTCGGCGACCTTCAGTGGCGTAGACCTCTTGTCTCTCTTGGCCTGGGCCCTGGTTGTAACGGCACCGACGATCTCTGGTCGGCAGGGCTGAGCCGGAGTAACCACATTGTCCCGTAGCAGCTCTGAAAGGTCTCCATCGGGAAATGGCAACGGATCCTCCTCCGCAACTTCGACATGTTGGGTTGAGGCAGGACTCCATTCTGAATCGGGGTCGTCGGGTCGTCTCGCGCCGTCGATGTTCCCGATCATCAAATCGTATAGCGGCTTCTTCAGGCAAACCGCTTCGACTTCGCCTACGTAGAAAGGGGTGTTGACATGAATCTTCGCAACTGGCGCTCTCACACATTTGCTGTCGGCCATAAGTGTCCATTTTGAATCGCCAGTGAACTGTTCTTTAGCGATTAGGTCTTCTCTGACGATGACCCCACTGCAGCCAGAGTCTCTTAAAACAGTCACTTCATGATTTCCGACGCGTCCCTTGGAAACAGGCATGTTCTGTACGGTCACAGCTGCGCTGGCGACGACGGGGATGGATTTCCCGTTGGCAAGGAGGAGTTGGCCATCAGTCATGCACTCTTGCACGTCCGCAGGGGTAGCTGTGCGCTCGGTCTCACTCGGAAGAATGACGCTCCCGCCGCACACTTGATGGTCAGATCTACTGGTTTGCCGTTGATTGGAGAACCGCCTCTGCCGGTTGCCCGCCGCTGAATTGTCCGTACTGCTCCGCTGTCCGCTACTTTTGTTTTGAGGACAGTTAGCCGCTCTGTGGTCTGTAGCGTTGCAGGTGAAACAGCCCCTTGAATGCCCTTCCCTGGGAGGAGGCGTGGAGTCTGTCTGTCTCTGGCTCGTCTGGCTTCCCTGGATCTGGTTCACATGGTTTCCAGTCTTCTGAAAATGTTTCGTCGCGCTGGGTGGCCCCAGGGTCTTCCCATGAGCGATGAGATATCTTTCAGCAGCCTCAGTCACATCTTTAAGCGTCTGCAGCTTTTGTTCTTCTAAGTGGGTCGCTAGGTCCTTGTGACAGGCATTGAGAAATTGTTCCTTCACGATCAGGTCATGGAGACTGTCGTAAGACTTGCTTTCGCCTGATAACTCCACCCACTTGTGTAGATATGACGACAGGCGCTCCACAAACTGCTTTGGCGTCTCGTCTGACTTAGGCCGGCATTCACGGAAGCGTTTACGGTAGCCCTTCTCTGTAAAGTTGTAGCACTGCAACAGGGCCTCTTTCAAGGTGTCGTAGTTTTTGGCGTCATCGTTCGACAGTCTGGTGTAAACTTCGAGAGCTTGCCCCGTCAGAAGTGCACTCAGTCGAATTGCCCAGTCTTGAGGTTGCCAGTTAGAGCTTTCGGCGAACCTTTCGAATCTCGCCAGATAGCTGTCGATCTGGTCCTTCCCGTCGACGAAAGCTGGCAATTTAGGAGCCGTATGGTCGTTGGTGACTTGTGGCGCATGCTGATTGTTTTGGATACGCGCCAACTCTAACTGGTACTGACGCTCACCTTCAAGACGCTTCAGCTCGAACTCTCTTTCTTCACGGCGACGCTGCTCTTCTCTCTCTTGACGTTGCTGTTCAATTTCTAGACGCTTCTGTTCTAATTCTCTTTCTCGTATTCTCTCCTGAGACTTGACGTACTCCGTCAGCTGCTTGCCTTTTAGATTCAGTTCAACCCCTTTCTGCCAGAAGTCAGCCATCTTGATGCTTCCGGAAAGTTCTTTTCTGGAAAGTTCTTTTCTGGAAAGTTCTTTTCTAGAAAGTTCTTTACTGTGCTGCACCCTTCTAGACTGTTCTAGAACAGCACGCTTTCTGCAGTAGCGCTGATGCTTGTCACTAGTCGCTTTCGCTGACGCAGGCCCCGCTGTCCTCGTCGTATGCGACGCTGCACCACGCTGGTGTTGATGTACACGCTCCTGTGCTGAAGTAGACTCGACGTCCGTACGTCGCTCTCTCTAATACTGGCGATGTAGCTCCGAGACTGTCCCTCGACGTAGTCTTACGGCAGCAACGTAGTCCCGATCTGTTGTTCGCTCACGAAGCAACTCTTCAGCGACTACACGCCCTTGCAGTCAACCCGAACCTATCGGTGATGTAGTCCCAGTATGTTGGCCCCTCTCGACGCAACTCGTTGGCGGCTACCCTCGATGACTGCCTCTCGTAACGTTGACTCGCTTGTTGTAGCAGTTGAACCCTTGGCTATGGCGTGAATCGCGGCTTGACCCCCAAAATGTTACACTCGGTTCGATGATGGTGTTTTCTATCAGTATCTGATTCAGCCCCGATGCTTGAATTCCTGATAGTTGTGTAACTCAGATTCGTTTATTCACACAGCCCGTCCAAACAGCATACAAGTCACAAAGTCGACGTATGAAGTTTTCCACTTTTATTCAGCACACACCAACAACTGCATACAATTCTCAACTCAACTCAACAACTTTCACAGCAACTCTCCAAATCACTATCAACAACTTTTCTATCTCTCAACAGCAACTCGGCACACGATTAAATAACCTCTCTCTTTTCCGGAAGAATTTCGAATACAGTAGAAATGACGCACTGCCACCAATCGAATAAAAGATCGTCATCACTGACTTACGTCATACATGTCAAAAGAATGTTCTCCATTATCTACGTCCATCAAGAAGCTTCGATCGATAGTAAACAAACGAATCCAGAAGATTCTCCAACAATATCGACTAACGAAAATTCTCAACGTTATACAAAGCCTCTCCTAACAACAATGCAAACTCAAATCAAAGGTAAATAAACTCCATTATTGAATACTTTGCAAATCGAAACGATTAGATCTATCGTACACGCTTCCGACATACTTTCGTTCGCGTTTCAACGTAACAGATTGATCCTTCATGTATGTTCCGTTTTAGAGTGGATGTTGAAGGTCAAAGTCATTTTAGGCCTCTCCAAAACATTTTTTAAAAAAAGGTCATCGTACAGTGGAATGGCTGTTTATTTAACCCATAGTATGCAGCAACATTGGGTTATGTGATTAAACATGCATGAGATATCACATGAGGATCAAGATCATCCCAAGGTTAAGGTCACTGAAGGCCAAGGTCATCCCAGAGTCTTAATTTTGTTGGCAAAATAAAACTTGATGTACTTTATTTTATAGTACATGAGTGTATTTCGAGCCGGAGGTCATTGTCATCTCTAGGTCAAGAGCATAGAAAGATTAAAGTCAGTATTACTTTGCATTTTAATGCCACCATTTTATTTTGTTTTTTCTGGGCATTCATTTTGATATTAAATATTGAGAGTTCCGTAAGGAGCATGTGGGTCATATGAGCTTTGCCCTTCTATTTGCTATGTAAATTTTTTCCATTTCTTTCAGAACTACTATTGGCCATTCCAGATTTACTTCCCAGGCTAGTCAGGATTGCCATCAATAAAGACTGTAAGTTGAATTATTATTATTAATATTATTTTCTCTGCTTGTTCAGAGGCTGTTTTTGCCTGTTTAAATGCAGATTGTTAATTTAGTGAAATCCAATTCTCTATAAAAAACAAACTACAAGGATGTGAACATTTAGATTTTGTCGGTTCCCTAATGAACAGATTGTAAGTTCCTTTTCTATATTTAGTTTTCTAGTGTTGGAAATAATACTACTATGATTATTTTTTATGAAAACGATAACCCAAATTTGTATGTTGATGTGGTGAGTTTAATTCACCACTTTGGTCTGTCTGTAGCTGTTGTCAAGAAGCTTGGCATGTCGATGGCTATGTTTAAAGTGTTATTAGAATTGAAGACAATCCAAATTTTGAATGTTAATGCTAGCATTTTACCCGGTAATGCAGACACACCCCGGTACCGAGGGATGGTGAGTGAGCTAGACTGTTGGATGGAGTGGATCGACAACCAGATGGCAGAAGAGGTGTTTGAGCCACAAAACAGAGATGACTTTGATGAATTTATCGGAGGCAAGTCCTGTTGGATGGATTTATGTGTTTCCAGTATAGTAGAGACTGCTGTCATTTATGTAGTGTGACAATGTTTATAATAGCCTGTGTTAATGTTTTTCTTGAAGCTCTGTGGCATTTGATTTTTATTGATAGAGCGTGACCTGTTAAAGCAGGGGTGTCAAACTCTTTTGCTCAGCAGGCCAAATCACACATAATGTTGATGGCCGAACAGGATCAACAGTCAATTTGCAACATTCAATAACATTAACTGAATGTTGCTTGGTTATTGTAACTATGACAGAGTCGTTGGAATTGATGTTACGTTTTAATAATTTTGAGAAATGTATTACTACAGTTGCTGAAATTGCTTAGCTTTGATACAAAGAAGTTTGTATTGGTGTTGATAATAAGAGGTAAAAAAACGAAAATGTAATTAGTGCCGAGCGTATCCAAACCTTAAGGAGACGGAAGATAAATGAATTGTTGAGAAAGATGATTAAAAGTGGTGGTGGTAATGTCAGAAATTGTTTTGGGTTTTGTGAAATTAAGAATTAGGAAATAAATAAAACAAGAAATATGGTGGTTGATTATGGAAGTGAGTTATAAAGGAAATTTGTGAAACGGAAATATAAATGAAGACCTTCATAGGTTTGATTATTCAGAAATATGGAGCTATTTGTATAATAGATTGTGAAATATTAAGAGATGTTAAGGTGAAATCTTACAAATGCAATAGCAATTTAGGAATATGTTAGTTGTTTTGAGGGTTGGCAGGTGTTTGAAAGCGACAAGGTAGGGTGATGTATTAGTGTGGGAAAGTAATCTTTAATCAAAGTTAGAGGAAAGATGTGGAGTATGGATAAAGTAAGTCTGTTTCACCTTTAACATGGCGTAGCTAGTTAGGTGGTGAATGAAACTCCACAGAATGGTGTAAGGAGGAAAAGATATAGTGGGATGGTTTTGGAAAGTTCCTTGAAATATTAATAAGAGAATGAACGCATGCCCATATGGATATTTTTATAAATATTCATAATTGCACAGTTGACCAATCATTAAGTTGGGAGGCGTAAAGTTGAGACTGGATACCCATTTTATTTATATAAGATGGTACATGAGTGAAAGGCGCTGTCTCTCTCAGCTCTCTGCCTCTTAGTTCTCTACTTCTGAATTATGCGATTGAATTGATTGAAGTGCTAGAAGGTATGATAGCTTAGGGGGTAGAGCAATCTCCAACCTCCGTTTTGCGGATAACATTGATGGATTGACTGGAGAGGAACAATAATTTGAATAGCTGGTACAGAGGTTTGACACCCCCTCCAGAACATTTGGAATGGAAATAAGTGCAGAGAAGACCAAAATGATAACCAACAATGACATGAACACGGACATCAGTTCATGGCCAATCCCTCAACGCAGTGCATAGCTTAAAATATTTAGGAGTCATTGTATCGGACAATGGGACCGGACAGGAAGTCCTCCAGGATCGCACAATCAACTGCTGCCCTGACAAGGTTAAAGCCCATTTGGAAAGACATGACCATCAGTCTACACTCCAACAAGGTAAGGCTGCTGCGCTCCCGTGAAATCCCAGTCTTCCTATAGGCTTGTGAAACATGGAGTCTCACAGCAGACCTGCAACGAAGACTACAAAGCATGGAGATGAGGTGCTACAGAAGACTCCTGGGCATTTCCTGTACCCAGCACTTCACCAACGACGAAGTTCGGCAGGCCATCACACAAGCCATTGGACAACACGATGACCTGCTAACAGTGGTGAAGAAACGGTAACTCCGATGGTATGTCCACGCCACCAGAGCATCAGGTATTGCAAAGACCATCCTGCGAGGCACAGTGCAAGGAGGCAGAAGAAAAGGGAGACAGAAGAAGAGGTAGGAGGACAACATTCGAGAATGGACTGGGTTGACAGGGTTGCTGAGGATAGAGAAAGATGAAGTACGGTGGTTAAACGATCATCTGTGGTGCCCCAACGATTTTCAAGTTACAGGATAGGATAGAAGGTAGGATGAAGATTTTGTATTTTGATGTATGTTTTCCAAAATATAAATAGTTTGAAAAACAAAATGAAAGAGTTGTTGGTTAGTGAATAAAAACTCTCAAACTGTCTCTCAAGCTGTCTGTGTAAAGTGTTGTCACCATATAATGCCATGGGTGCCACCTTTCCGCCTACAGTCGGAAAATCAGATTTTTGCTGAAGCCTACAATCGGAAATCCGATTTTTCGAAAAAAAAATCGTAAGAAAAAATTATATAAAAGTAAACGAAACAAGATTTGTATCAGATTTGTGTAAAGATGCACAGCTGAAAGGGGCATAACCCGCGTAGCCGGTTGATGACTTCCGGCCGGTCAGAGACTGAAGAATGGATATTGTGACTTTGTGTTCCAATCATGCCATTTTTAGAGGAAAATACCGATACTGGTAAGAAAAAAGCGTGAGAGGTAGATAAGGGAATGAAGAATAAGTGGAGGTGGAAATGGATGTCAGATAAGTTTGATCCTGATGGCGATGAATGCCGGTTGTGGCTGAGAAAATTGGATCAACCTGGTTTGAAAAAAAACCAAAACAATGCTTTTTGTTCTTGTGCAGGGGCGGATCTTGTTCTTGTGCCACTTGTGCACGTGCACACCCCCCTGACGGTCAAAAAACAAAAAAAACAAAAAAAAAAAGAAAAGGAGAAGAAAGAAGAGAAAAAATTACTAATTCTCACTCACCACACAGGTTTCATGTACCTCCAAATTAGTTTTTTTTTTTTGTGTGTGTGTGACCAAACTTGTACATGTATGCATCAGGTCAGTTTTGAATAAAACTGATGTGAGTGGCTATTTCTTGTTTTATTTGCAGAAACTTTGTCTTTGTATAAGCCTTTATGCAATCGTAAATTTTATCATCAGAGTTTGCAGAGGGGTGTTTGTGTGTGTGTGTGTGTGGGGGGGGGGGGACTAAACTTAAAGAGGACTTTTAGCACAAAACAATACTATTTTCAGTTTTTAAAATAATGCCCAAAATGCACCAGATTGCACAGATTTTAACCATTATTTTCAAATTTTTCCGGGGGGGCATGCCCCTGGACCCCCCTAGTGGCTACGCCACTTCGCATTAGTGCACTGTGCACACCCCCTCAACAATGGAAAGATCCGCCCCTGTTGTGAAAATTTGTGTGTGTTTGCTTTTCTTTCTCTCACCTCTTATACACATTCACAAAATGTTTAAACAATCTTAACTATGCTTCTGATTGTTCATATGTATTTCCCATTTGATTGTTCATATGTATTTCACATTTGCCAATGTTAGGCCCTGGTCTTTTATGTAGTTTTTTTCTTGTTCTATGTGAGTGTCTTGTATGTATCAAATTAGTGGTAAATCATTCTTCAGCTTTCACGAGAGGCCTCTAAATTGGCTTTGAATATTGTAAAAATTTTCTATCGGGGGGCGTTGCCCCCCTAACCTCCTACCAGGGCGTTACGCCGGGACCACATCGGGGCCTGGGCGGCCCCAGACCCCTGCCTTCAGATTTTGGAAAATTTCTTGGTGGCACCCATGTAATGCTAATATGTCCCCGCACGTGAAGTCGATTAGCTGACTGCATCATATAATGACGAACATCCACTCACTACACAACTTTTATTTTCACTTATTCTGATCGAAGCGATGACGCAGTGAGGTAGCCTAGCGTTCAGCAATGCTGCTAATTAGGAAATTTGATTTGCACTTTATATCGCAGGGCCATTAGAAAAATTTGGGGAGGGGGGGTGGATAAAACTCTCTCGGGTCGAATATAATTGTACGTCATGCCGGGTGTGGCTCATGGGCCTTGAGTTTGACACGTGTGTATAGAATACATTCATTCATTATGATGTATAATAGCAGTAATATTGTTTTTCATGAACATATTTAGTTCAGTTCGAAGGGACTATGTTAAGCCTCGCAGCTTTTTTTTAAATGGCTCTGTTTCTCTTTGACATTAAGCTTAATACTAGAATTAAAATCTTTGCAATCTTTGTGTTGTTTAAAACTAGGTACAGTGTGATTGTCAAGTCACTTTTGTGCATATTCATTACCTCACCCCTTCTTCCCTCTCTCCCTTTCCTGCCTCATGTCATTTCCATGCAGCCCAGTCCTCTTCACTATCCTTCCATTTCTAATCGCCCAGTCCTGTTCCCCTGTATCTCCCTTTTTCTGTTCCAGCTGTGTTTTTAGTTCTCTAAGTTTTTGCCTTTGTTGTGGTGTGAAGTCTTGATTGAAATAAACCCTCTTGTTATGTTCAACTCCTTTGTTCAGGTTGAAAGAGCCTTTCTAAATGTTTGATTTAACTGCCTTGTTACCCCCGTTGGGGTGTCGGGGGTTTCAGTATAAATAGTATCCCCACTTTCTGGAAATTTAGTGCTTTAAATTCCCACTGTTGCTGTCTTTCTCATTTGCTCTTTTTCATTCTTGCTCTGTTCTATCAATCTGCTATACTATCTTCTTCTTCGCTAGACCAGTCATCTACCTTTTTTCTTGAAAACTCTTCCGGGACAAGACTCATTGTTTGTGTATGAGGTCTGTTGGATCAGCTTGGGAATATTGGATGCTTTCTGCCAGGTGGTCACTTAGGGCTTCCTATGATGTTATTATTTAGCAATGTAGGAATTTTATATGTATGTGTTTTGTTGATAATTTAAAATGATGTTTGTATTCTATTTTGGTTTTGTAAACGGGGGTTCGATAAATTAGAGTACAGCCTCAGGGGCCCCTTCGTGGGATGTCTTTATTGTAAAGTGACTGGCTGATGGAGAGCTTTCAGTTTTACCACTAGGGTTGTTTCTCAGCAGATCTTTTATGCGGATCAGGGGTTGTCCGGTCCTGATTTGGCTCCGAAGAGTCCTCTGGACCTAAAGCAATAATCATGTAATGTAATATAACTGCTTTGTTCTAACTTTAAATGTTAACAGACGTGGTTTGGCAGGACGTTTGAGGACAAGCGGACAGTGTCACCGCAGAAACTTGCGTTCAGTTCCGTAGTATTTGATTTCTAGCAAAATTTGCTGCTTTACAAGCTCCTCTTATTTGCAGTGAAAGTAACCCTGATGAAGATGTCAACTTCTAACTCTTCTCCCATAATATAAAAACAATCCTGTGAAGATGGTAAACATAGATTGGATAGTCATCACAGTTACTGCTTTCTTGTGTATTCTCTGGTAGAGTTTTAAACAGAGGAGGGTTAGTCACATCATTTACAATGTTCTTTTGGATGCGTTGCAGGCATTTCAGAGCCGTCCTCAGAGGGGGGTGTGATGGTGCAGCAGCAAGGGCTGAAGATCACAGAGGAGTTGGTACAAAGGGTGGAAGTGGTTTATGTCCTTGGCCTCTTCCTCCTGGGCAAACATAGGAAAAAGGTCGGTCACGCCACATTTTCTTTTAATGTGATCTCTAGTTGAATAGCAGTATTTTAACGTGTGTTATTTTAGGTTCACATTATCTCCATTTTCTTTGAAGTTGATTTTGTTGTTTTTGTTTTATTGATGTTTTAAAACGCAATGCATAGCCAAACGTCCGAGGCTTACGTCAGCTCTCCATCATGGGTGCTGCTGGTGGTACAGCCTGCCTATTACACTGAGTGACGTAACGTTGTTCAACATCTCCTTTTTTAATTCGGGACAGAGAAAGTTTTTATGTAATACTACCTGCACATTGTTCACGACTAGAGGTGGTGGAGAGGCAACGTAAGACTCAGCTGCCTCAGCTAAGCAGTGGGGTTTTAAAACTGTTGGACGCCATTTGCAATCATATAATGGCTCTGGATGTAAAATTGTGTCCATGTACCTTGGCTTCAACAATTAAAAAGTGAAATTTAAATAAATGTGCTTTTGTTTTTCAGTCTGGATTTATCAGGTATTGTTTTTTAAGTATAAGCACCATAATTTTAACATTTATTCTTTACATACAATTACATGTAATATTCATGTATTCTTGTTTTTAACAGGTTCAAAGAAAGTTGGCAGATCTGAAACTAGCACCTGGTCTCAGTGATTTGTTTGACCAGTTCATCTGGAAATACCAAGTGTGAGTATGGTTCAAATGCTACTCTTCATCGCTTGTAGTGCTGGTGTCCGAACTTGTTTTTTGTTGACACTAAAAATTGTGGGGTCTTAAGAGACTTTTGGTAGTGTTTGATTATGGCCGAGGTCCAGTAAGCCCCAAAACTTGCCAACGTCAGAATTTAATCTACCTTGTTTGGGACATTTATTCGCAATCATGGTGATCATTTTACATATGAATCAGGGCGTGTAAAACATTTACACTAATTACCATTAATTAATTATTATTTTTCTTTATTTCTTTAAAGCACTATGAGCTTTAGTGGGGAAGGGCGCTGTACACATGTTTATTATTATTATTATTATAACACTAGCATCATCTTGGTCGTTATGGAAAATGATTGATGTTGATTATGATTACTTGTGCTGCTCGATAATCATTGAAAGCGCTGTTGATTTTGTTGTGCTACTTCATAGTGGTTGAACTGAACAAGAGTTGCTATTGTTGCTGCTTTATAGTAATCCAGTTGCCATCCTTGCGTTTTGTGCAGGGTGCGTCATCACAGCAGGCATAGGCTACGTGGTCATAATGCTGCCTGCGAATGTAGTCCAGAGGTGGCGCTCAAGATCCAGTTCCTCAGACTTGTACATAGCTTCTGTGATCACTCAGAGTGAGTCTTACTTTAACCTTTTATATTCCCAATGCTGTTCTGGGAATTTGGGCATTCCCACGCGTGTTTGAAAATACATAGTATTTATCGAGCATTATTCGTTTGTTATTGCTTGTTCTTGTGTGCAAGTCATGGCCAGAACGTTTGAATAAATTCTTTCTGAACTATAACTGACTGTCCGATGCATATAACTAGGATGATTACTATTTATATTAGTCCTGTTGTTTTGTTTCCAGCTATAAACACCTGTTGCTGTCCAAGAATGAATTGAGCGAGGTGAAGAAGATAAACAACAAGGCTGGTACCTTGATGCTCTCAAACTTGGACAACATCAACAAGTATGTATAACATTAGCTACAAATACAACGCTGTGATAGTGCTTTTAAACAGAAAGTTGTTTATTATGATGGATTGACAGATGTTTTGTAGGAATAGAAGAAACATAGCTATACAGCTGTCATTATTAATCACTTTGCATACATTTATTGTTTGACAGTATATGAAATGATTTTGTTACAACATTTCAATGTGACTGTGTTGTTGCAGGCAACTAATGTGCAAGGGTAGCAAAGGGTTGTTGTCAAAAATTGTGGAAGTCATGAAGAAGGAACCTCCAACATCAACCTTCAGGTATGGAAAATAGGATACTGGGCATTTATATAATGTATTTACTATAATACATGGGTTACTAGCGTATGTGTATGTTTATTGGTGTTCATTACCCCAAAGACATGTATGTTAGTACAGTGTTAGTACCTTCACATATTATTTTTGAGTATGTACAGGAGCCAAGAAATCTGTTTGTATTTGTGAGGGGGAAAAGAGTTTGATATTTCTCAAAATTTGTGAGGGAGCAAAGTTGAGATGTGTTCCTCAGGGTGGTTGCAAGCAGTGATCAAAGATTGTTAAGCAAGAGAGTTGAGGGGTTATAGTTTGCCTACTTTTTATGTGTGTAGAATTTGCTTTTCCAAATGAATGTAAAGATTTATATACTTTGGTTGGCAGGTTCTGGCTGGCCAGGGCTGTGGAGAGTTATCTTCGTGGTGACACGTCCTACTGTGATCAGATCTTCCTAATGCGACGTGGTCTGCTGCAGGTATGGGTTCCATGTTTACATTGTCAGAGCTCTTTTCCCCAATGACAAAAGGATTAGATCCTCTAGTCCACTTTAATTTTAAAAACTGCTTATGTCATTTGTTGTGGTCTTGAGTTAACCAAAAAATAGGTATTTTGAAATATTGGATATTATGTTCAATCTGATCCCAGGTGCCTAACTACTTGAAGATAACTGATCTTCAGGGTTTGCGGACAATTGTCTAAAGGTCCCTATTTTGACAGTAGCGTAACAATGGTTGATAATGGACATAATAATTACTACTTGACATGTAATATATTTAGAAAGATTACTTGGACTGATTATACTCTATACTCATTAAATTCTTTTGGACAGTGAATAATTATGTTTATGTTCTTTTTTGTTGAATAATGTTTCCCACAACATGATGCGAGAAAGCTGCTTTTTCCAGGATAGGTCATTGTTAAGAAATGTTTTTTGCTTGCTTGTATGAATGGATATTAGTGCCCAAAAATCCCCTTTCCATTCAATACTTAATGTTTTAGAAAAGGCTTTATGCATACAGCTTTGAAGAGGAAAATACAGAAATGGCAGCCTGGTAATGAAGATCTGTAGGTGAAAAAGAGTATAAGATGACCAAAATTGCCTTTTAGGAATTGGTTAATCAAAACGAAGCAGTTAAAAGTTTGTTAGTAAGAAATAACTATAAAACATTGTTTTTTAAAATGGGAGAGATCTTGAAGGAATAAACTTTTGTAGAAGAATGGTTGTTTTAATAACTTTGATTTTGTTTTCTTTCACTAATAGGAAACACATATGGTCTTCTTCTGTCTTGTAGCATGTAGCCAGCAACATTGTGGAGCATGATATCCGACATAAGGAGATCCTGCAGAGCAGTTTTGATCTACTGGGCGAGCTCATCAAGTTCAACTGGGAGGCCTTCAAAACGTTCGACTCTGTCATAGTCACCTGTGCTCAGACCAGTTCTTCAAGAAGCGGCAACACTCCCGAGGAGAAGTTTGAAAAGTTCACCAATACCGTCAACAAGAACATGGTGGACTCCAACATGTTTATAAGAAGTCTCGTCCTCTCCTTGGAGCACTTCCGCGCGGAAGGCAAAGATACAGGTAACAGTTATATTTTTGAGGAGTCTTGCTTGTGTGTGTGTTTGTCATACAGGTAACAGTTATATTTTTGAGGAGTCTTGCTTGTGTGTGTGTTTGTCAGTGTATTTTATGTTGGATCGGTCTCTGTGGGTTGTCATTTTCTGTATCTGACTACCTGTCAGAGAAACTTTATCATCACAGAACACCAAAAACATAGTGAAATCTGAAAAGAGTTTTTTTTAAATTATTTTTCAGCTTGTGAAATTTTTTTACAGCTTTTTTTGTGTGTGTGTATCTTGTAAATTTTTTTCAGTGCAAACATAAAGAGCCTTGGTGTTTTTGTTGTGTACTGATGAAGTCTGAGTGTGTGATAGATTTATTGTGTGTGTTATTGCGCCTACGTGTGTGGGTTTTAGAGTTTGATAGTGTTAGAGGTTTGAGAGTTACTGGTGGATAATTCTTATTGGTTCTAAAATGTTTTGTGTGCCTGAGGGAGCTTAGACTTTTTAGCATTATGTGTGCATGAGGTGTGTGATTTATGTATATGTTTATTAAGTATTATGTTCGCATGAGGTGTGTGAATTTCATATATTTGTTAAATATTATGTTCACGTGAGGTGTGTGATTTTTATGTATTTATTTAGTATTATGTCTGCATGAGGTGTGTGATTTATATATATTTATTTTGATTGTGGTTATGTCTCATTGGCAGTAACATGTTTGTTTTACAGAGTCGGACAAGAAAGACAGCAGGCTAATGGCATACATCTGTGACTTTGGTCGGCAGTTGGATTATTTGTTTCAGCTTATCAGCAATATCAGCGTTCAGAACCTCACTCAAGTAAGCTGTCACACTTTTTTCTGTTGTATATTAGTTGGTTAGTTATTGTTTATAGGGTATAGTGGTGTACATTTCACACTGGCAGCATGTTCCAGACATACAAAAAGAGACCAATAAAAGAGTAGTAGTCAGGTGTGCCTAGGGCTAAAATCTGTGTTAGAATCTAAGAATGTCAAAACAAAATGTTGGAATCACAGCAACAATACAATTTCAACACTGAGGAATAGGTTTTATTTCTAATTGCATTCTATTAACACAGCTTGCTTAAATGTACAGGGTGCTTTCCCGAGGTTTTGCTCTGCAATGTCTGATTGTTTTTTTTGTCAGAACCTGTACATTATGTCCAAGGGCCTTTTAACGTTCAGGACCTCTTGACCTATTGCCCTGTTAGCCTCACCACAACACTGGTGTTGTGACATTTTGTGTCAGCATTAGTCAGTTGTTGTAGGAGTTGCTGAAGAGTGTTCACTGTTGTTTGCAGGAGAATGTCAGCTGTTTGAACACCACACTGGTATTTTTGATGTTTGCAGGAGAATGTCCGCTGTTTGAACACCACACTGGTATTTTTGATGTTTGCAGGAGAATGTCAGCTGTTTGAACACCACACTGGTATTTTTGATGTTTGCAGGAGAATGTCCGCTGTTTGAACACCACACTGGTATTTTTGATGTTTGCAGGAGAATGTCAGCTGTTTGAACACCACACTGGTATTTTTGATGTTTGCAGGAGAATGTCCGCTGTTTGAACACCACACTGGTATTTTTGATGTTTGCAGGAGAATGTCAGCTGTTTGAACACCACACTGGTATTTTTGATGTTTGCAGGAGAATGTCCGCTGTTTGAACACCACACTGGTATTTTTGATGTTTGCAGGAGAATGTCAGCTGTTTGAACACCACACTGGTATTTTTGATGTTTGCAGGAGAATGTCAGCTGTTTGAACACCACACTGGTATTTTTGATGTTTGCCAACAAAAAGAACCAGCTGCCCAGGTACCTGCAAGCTCTACGTGATGAAAAGGAAAACCTGGCAGAGGTTGCCGGCACGGGCTCCATTCTGCAGAACTTCAGGTAGGGCAGATCCATTGGTTGATTGATTTTTGTATTGAGTGATTGAACCATCGTTGGGTTGATTATTCTTACATATTGTAATGTATGTTATTTTACTGTGTTTTTTTAATTTGATTTGATTTGATTAATGTGTGGTGTGCAGGGTGTGGTGGAATTTTGTGAGTTCCCTGTGGGTGTTGTTACTGCAGTTTTAGCCAGTTCCAAACTGCTGGCTGTATTTTCATTTTAACTTTCTTGTTTTGTTCAAAACTTCTTTTTTTCAGCAGATTTCAGGTGGGAGGATGTAATGTGTTTTTTCTTTGATAGAATGACTTTTAATAACATTCAAACGGTCAATGTTTATTGAGGTTTGATGATGTTTCCCCTATTTTGTTTTCAGGATTTGTTTCCCATATTTGTGTGTGCGTGTGTTTTCACCTGGAGTGTGGGGTGAGGGGTTGGGTGAGTGGCTTTGGCTAACCAAGGTTTGAGTCTAATCTCTTGAACTGGTCACCTGAACTCAAGACAGAATCTGAAATGCCAGCAATCAAAGTTATTGATATTTGACTATTTATTTGGAACTTGTGCGTCTGTTTTTTTCCTCAGGGATCTGTTGCTGTTTTGGCAAGATCATTACTTACACAAAGACAAAGATTGCAGTGCATTGGAAAAGGTATTTGAACATTTTATAATCTCTTTCAAAAGTTCAGTTTTTATATAAATCAAAGAATTACATTAGAATAACATCCAAGTTCATTGTAAATTACTGTGCCGCAAAAGTGTGTATTTATTTATCTGTTGTTCTTATAGATCATGGAACCTGTTGTTCAAGTTTACAATTGATACACTTGTAGTTATAGATTATGGAACCTGTTGTTCAAGTTCAGAATTAATTCACTAGTAGTTATAGATCATGGGACCGTTGTTCTTATAGATCATGGAACCTGTTGTTCAAGTTCACAATAGATTCATTTGTAGTTATATATCATGGAACCTGTTGTTCTTATAGATCATGGGACCTCTTCAAGTTCATTTGTTCCTTGGTGAAGGTTTTGATAATTGATGTTGTGCTTGCAGAGTTCCCGCATCCATTTCTCCTATTGGAAAAAGACTGTGGCCATGTTGGTCTGTGAGGATAGTTCGGACCCCAACGCTGTGGCTCACTACATTAACCCACTCCCTGCCGCAAGGACAAACTAGCAAGGTCACCATGACCGTGGTGTGACCTTGGGTGACAATTTGTTTGTCACTGTGGGTCAAACTTGTGTGAACGTCATCAGTGATTGATGGTGATGTTTAATAGCTTTGACCTGGAGAAGGCTGTACAGCTTCTGTGAAATGTCCTTCCTGACCTTCAAAGTCACCGGGAGTCTCGCGTGGCCTTTTCAACAAGCTTCCATTGCAAGGTCATGGACATTATCCGGAATGACTGCTGGTGGCACTGCTCTAACCTTGAACTGTCAAGGGCGTTGCTGTTTTCAGTCGGCCTTTGGGGTCAATACCTTCATGTAAACCTGTGACCTTGAGAATGATGTGTTGCCCTGATAGCCAAGGGGAAATGTTCAGTCCAAGTGCATTGAATAAGAGTACTAGTGAACTTGAGAAAGAATGACCAATGCTGAGCTCATTATTTGTGAATTAGGAAGAAAAATGTCATGGATTTTCATCACACAGAACACATTTAGTGAAGGAGAATGCTAGAGTCGTGAATGGATCATCTTCCAAGTTGCTTTTAAGTTCTAGAATGCAGTTGTGATAGGGTGTGCATGCATGTGAATGAATAAAAGATGGTGAGGGAGGAAGATTGTACAATGGGTGTAAGAGTTCAGTCAGTTTCCTGAAAAGTCAGTAAATTCAGTTTTTCAGTGGGAAACGGTGTTTCCTGTGAAAATAGATGAACTTCTTTCCCCACCACCCCCCCCCCCACCTCTCCCCTCTCCCTCCCAAATATTAATAGTGCTCCGTGGCTTCAGTGTATCAGACGTGTTATGTGTTTCCTTGTGTCTTATTGAATTTCGATAGTTAACTTTACCGGGCAAATCTGAGAAGGGAGTCGACATCAACGCTCATCTCATGTTTCTTAACTCTTCTGGGATAATCTGCGTTAGCACTCACTTAAGTCTTCATGGCATCTTTGTGACATGATGTGGTCTTGGCCATTGGAGTCTCTTTACCATTTATTATCACGATGACCTGTTGATGAAATGTGTTCATTGATTTGCCTGGAACGTACTGTGGAGTATCACTACTGATGCTGTATATATCACAGTGCTTTGTTTTATTTTCCCAATGTTATGAAAGTACTTTTAACTTTTATTTAGTTTTAACTGTATAATATTTAACATCAACTGTAGGGCAGGCCCATGATATTACTACTTGCTGTTGCGCAAGTATATTATTTTTTATTTTATTTTTTACTTGCATCATTATATATTATTGTGCATTTGTGGGTTTTCTCATTGCGCGCACGCGTTTGCGTGAGTGTGTGTGTACAAGTTGATTTATCTAGCATTTGAGGGTAAAGATGGGGACTGACTTGTGCATCAATGCTTGAGGTGCTGAACTTTTCCACACACTTTTAGGTTTTTAAACGTCCAGTTGTTTATCTCGTCCAGTTTGTGGCATCTTTCCTTTTTTTCTTTTCTTAATTCAACATTGTATGCGTGTGACTGCAAGTTACATTCAGTATCATAATACAAGTTGTTATAATCTAAACCAAATTTAATAGAAGTAAGTGTAGAAATAGGACTAGGAGAAATGTTGCATTAGAAAGAAATGTTGAAACAGCTGTGTTTTATTTCCTCTGTTTATTTATTTCATAGTACTTTTCTTTGGTTCTATGTTTTCAAGTTGAATGCTTTCTGAATTATTTGGTGATTTTGGAGCTCTTGAAATACCAGGGTCAAATTGACTCTTGGTCTTTAAGTTTAAGGGATATTTGTGCATCAACATGACTCATTATTTGTTTTTCAATTTATTGCTTGTGTAACACTATCCCCCCAAAAAAAGAATCATCAATGAAGTATCTCATTTATGTTTGCATCATATTCTCATGTGTGTGGGAGTGTGTGTGAGAGAGAGTGCATAAAAGTACAGTACAGATCTGCCATGTGTGTCCGTGTGCATAAACTGATTTTGGTGCTTAATATTTGAAATGTGTTGGAGGCATTAGCTGTGTATTTTAATTGATTGATGGCTATGAAAGTAGTATGACTGATTAGTGTAGCCTTTAGGCTATACTATGTACAGGCAACTCAACATTTTTACATTTGTACAGTGAATTAAAATGATAACATTATGAAAGAGGACAGAAATACAAACACAACCGGAAAAGAACCATTTCTTTTTATCTCTACTACAACCAGAAATAGACCTTTAAATATGGTACCTATTAAGCCGTTTTTATCCCTTATAATCAAATTTCACAACAAGCTGATTTTGAAAAGCTGTAAGATTCCACCATTTTCATAAAACATGTTCAAATTGACACAATTATGTTGCATTGTTTAATATACATAACCCCCCCTTTTTTTTTTCTTTTTGAGACCATGAAACACAGAAGCATGTCCACAGGCATAACCTAAAAGCAGCAGACCGTATACATTTTAGCTGCGTTTGTAATAGCGATTATGTGTATAAACTTCGAATAGATGTAGAACGTACAATTATGGTTAAATTTTTAAAATTAGAGACTGTTTACATGAAATGCAACATTACAACATACTACAACGTAATACAACATATTACAACGTACTACAACATATTACAAAGACACAAACGTTTGCCCCTACTCCACCCCTCTTACTCCCCCCCCCCTTCCACAATTTGCATATCACATGTCTCCAACCTTGACTGGCTTCAGAAAGTTTCACTTTAGGCAACACTATTTGGTAACAATAAGATTTATATTGACAATTTCTGCTTATTTTCTTATTCTTTGCCTAAGTGTATAGCAGTTTGGAAGATCATATGGGCCTTTATCTTGGCTGTGTACATTTATAACACTACTAACATATTAAAATTCATTATTTGGGGGTAGGAAGAGTAAACAAGGATGTAAACTTCACTTTTGCTGATTTGCATTCAATGCATAACATTTTTACAGGTATGTAATGGGAAGTTTCCCAAACCAATGTACTTTTAGCAGGCAGATTACCTCCCTTGTCTGGGCTTGGCAATTGGTTTATGAAATTTGACAATGCATATCTTATCGAACATCGAACATTACAATTAAATCAACAGTTATCTGAACTACTTATTGAGAAATTTGATATTTTATGGTCCTTGTATTTATTGACTAAAAAAACACGTAGTGAACTCTTCTTTTTTTTTCTTTTCTTTTTTTCGGGCACGTCACTGTCACAGTGCTAGATTTCTATTTCTCAACAGATCAAAGGCACAGCAAAAATACATCGAAGTATGTTTGATTACTTATTAAAATTGCATCTAATCTGACTCAAAATGTCCCTGGTCCATTTGTTCATGCTCATTGCCATTGTGACACAGACTGAGAAGAAGAACAATTAAAAGGCTGTGCTCGTTTAAGACAATTTAAGCGCAAAATCCCTGCTGACGTCACAAGAATACTGCGTAGACCATCAGAAAGAGGGAAAATTCAAGTTTTCACATAGGTTTTGTGTGGGTTATTTGTGCCTTTTTGGATTAAAATACTCGTAAAATTTGTTTTGTGCGATTTGGACTTTTAATTCCTTTCAATCACAGACACACTTGGTATTATTGTGAAGGGAACTATCGGCGCTCTCTTTCTGCGTTATTTTTTGCGGTGTACATTCAATGGGGAGACATAGCCTTTTAGGGAACACACAGTGTGTTTTTCATATCATGCGGCAAGCCACGCTCACAGCGACAAATTACCACCCACAGCTTTTTTTTTTTAAATTGTCAAAAATCACTCATTCAGCACACAGAAATAGAAATACATCATTGGAAAGGGTAAAACTTCATCTTTATTGCAGTACAAATGATGTGGTAGTGCATGCACAAATGGTGTCATAACATTTGTGGGAATGCAGCTAAAAATCAGCTGCTGAAGCTTTTGCCTTGCAGTTCAATAGCCTGCCTGTACCTACCTTTACAGAATTCTGTAAGACAAATGTTTGATTTAATTATGTTATATCCTATCCTATCCTATCCCGTAACTCGGAGGTCGTAGGGGCACCACAGATGATCATTTAACAAGCATACTCCATCTTTCCCTGTCCTCAGCAGCCCTGATGGTTTCTCTCAGTGTCGAACCAGTCCATTCTCGAATGTTGTCCTCCCACCTCTTTTTCGGTCTCCCTCTTCTTCTACCTCCTTGCACTGTGCCTTGCAGGATGGTCTTTGCAAGACCTGATGATCTGGTGACGTGGCCATACCATCGGAGTTTCCGTTTTTTCACCACTGTGAGCAGGTCATCGTGTTGTCCAATGGCTTGGGTGATGATCTGTCGGACTTCATCGTTGGTGATGTGCTGGGTATAGGAAATGCCCAGAAGTCTTCTGTAGCACCTCATCTCCATGCTTTGCAAGCGTATAGGAAGATGGAGATGACAAGGGAGCGCAGCAGTCTTACCTTAGAATGTTTACTGATGATCCTGTCTTTCCAAAATGGCTTCAACCTCGCCAGGGCAGCAGTTGTTTGTGCGATCCTGGAGGAGGACTTCCTGTCAGGACCCATTGTCACATTATGTTATATATTCATTAATAATCTGTTATTTGTTTTTTATAAACTAAAATTCTTTGTTAGTGTGGCCATTCACAAACAAATGCAACATTTCTGACAGGGCATTTTCCATTCATTCATTTTTATCTACCTACCCTCGCTCACATCTCTTTTTATTTTGTGCTGTTATATTTGTGTTGAGTTCAAATGATTTGACTGTGTTGGAAACAAGTTTTGTTTCATTCAATTACCGCAGCAAAGCCTGGTACTACAGTATTTGTGGCTTTGGTTTGCTGTGTGTGTCTGAATGGTTTATAACTTGGAAGGGTTTGGTTTGCTGTGTGTGTCTGAATGGTTTATAACTCGGAAGGGTTTGGTTTGCTGTGTGTGTCTGAATGGTTTATAACTTGGAAGGGTTTGGTTTCTTGGATGAGTTTGTGGACTAAATGGAGTGATCTCATTAAATTGGCTGCAACAGGGTTGGATTTCTTTTTTATGTTTTTTTTTTTTGGTTCACGCCCTAAAGGTAATACTAGCAAGATTGGCAGTTCAGTGGCCCTATTACAAATGTTAGTGGTAGGTCAGTGAATATTAATTTAATGTTGGTTTTTTGTTTGTAAGATACAATATGGATTTATTCCGTTATTGTCCCAATTTACTGAAGGAAATGTTGACACAGGGAGAAGAAGTAGATGAAAACCGTAATTACAATGTCAGTCCCCCACTATAGAAATGGATAATATCACATGACCTTATATTTTAAAGGAATGCTGACCTGTCGAAAAGATCTTTTGGGGTTCAAGTGTATACTTAAACTTTAGTCTGAATGCGTTTCTTTAGGCAAATTAAAAAAAAAAACTGTCTATTTACAGTAACATAGGGGATAAAAATAGGGTCAGTAGGTAAGCGTTTTTTGTTTGTTTCTAAACCTTTTCCACTTTGGGAAGATTTTATAATTTTAAAGTCTTGTTACTGGATGAAATTTTGCACCCAAAGACCACATCTTGATTTCTTTGTGTACATCACAAAGCGCGTTTTACCATTTGACACCCAATTTAGCATTTCAATACAGCTGCCTACATTTGGGTCTCACTAACAGCGTTTTAGAGGTGGTTGTCTGCCATCATGACCGTAAAAATACCACAAACGGGAGTACTGTACTATTAGTATTACATTTGCTTACAAAA
Source organism: Oncomelania hupensis (assembly GCA_036898135.1). Classification (NCBI taxonomy): domain Eukaryota; kingdom Metazoa; phylum Mollusca; class Gastropoda; order Littorinimorpha; family Pomatiopsidae; genus Oncomelania; species Oncomelania hupensis. The sequence continues at coordinate 10,351,988 of CM072519.1, read as the reverse complement.
TATAGGTGAGATCCACTTTCATGGGTTCGGTATTGTCTATATATGGGATATAGTTACAGGGAAGGTAAAGAATTACTTTATGACGGTGCTACTGGACAAACATAGCACCTCCTCAAAAGAAAACTGCCCTATTTCTGTCATAAATATGTAGTGACCCTCACACAATTTGAATGTGTCAACCATATTTTTTACTTTATTCTGGATGAAAAGTTATCTGTTCAGATCAATTGAGTATGTTGTATTTAAATAGCTAGGTTATGGTAGACAAAATGGTAACATATTTGGTTACTGTTGAAGCTGTGCTCACTTTCTTAGGAGTTAGTGTTTGGAGAGGAGCGCATACCACACTAGACAATATCTCACAAACAGGCCTGCAGTTTCACTATACAAAATAGTGTCATTAACATTTCCATCAATAGTTCACTCATTTGAGCTTAATGATCTGCAGATTTCATTCGTCATCAAAATCTTGTCCCATTCACTAATTATTGTTATATACTGAATGTTTTGGTTTTTTGTGTGTGAAAAAATAAATCTTTTGAATGGGAGAAAATCTGTATGAGGAAACTTTGTACTGTTTGGTATGAAAAGTATAAATGATAGGAAATTGCCTTTTTTGTGTGTATTGTGTGTGTGTATGGTCATATGTGTGTGCACACATGCACGGGCGAGTTTTGTCCAGGAAACTCTCTTTTTATTTAGATGTCTATATGCACATTTTGGACATTGATTAAATTTTAAAACAAAACATGATGTTTGAAAAATAAATGCTGATGTAATTATTAATCTCTGCAGGTTATTGTAGAGATAAACGCGAGGTAGATTAAAGACTGATGAATTTAGTAAATATTAATATTAGTTAAGTTATTGTAGAACTGGTGTTTTCACTGTTGTATTTGTAATACAGCATCTCAGGCAAGGACTAAGTGTATAGCTATGAAATTAAAAGAAGGTTTAATAAGAAATGTTATATAAGGCATTACAAGTATTCGCAAATAAAATGGTGGTAAAACTGCCTTGCCCTGTTCGGTATTAATGTTGTTGTTGTTGTTGTTTTTTAAACAACAGATGTGGAAATTGGTAGTGGACATTTTAAGTACAATAAGTTATTCCATCTTGCCTCTATTTCTTACAAGTAAACACGCATGTATATATACATAGTACTACAGTGTCATACATACATAGTACTACAGTGTCATACATACATTACATAATACCACAGTGTCATACATACATAGTACTACAGTGTCATACATAGTACCACAGTGTCATACATACATAGTACTACAGTGTCATACATACATAGTACTACAGTGTCATACATACATAGTACTACAGTGTCATACATACATAGTACTACAGTCATTTATACATAGTACTACAGTGTCATACATACATAGTACTACAGTGTCATACATACATAATACCACAGTGTCATACATACATAGTACCACAGTGTCATACATACATAGTACTACAGTGTCATACATACATAGTACCACAGTGTCATACATACATAGTACCACAGTGTCATACATACGTAGTACTACAGTGTCATACATACATAGTACTACAGTGTCATACATACATAGTACCACAGTGTCATACATAGTACTACAGTGTCATAGTACCACAGTGTCATACATACATAGTACCACAGTGTCATACATACACAGTACTACAGTGTCATACATACATAGTACCACAGTGTCATACATACATAATACCACAGTGTCATACATACATAGTACATGTACCACAGTGTCATACATAGTACCACAGTGTCATATCGCAGTTCTCTGCCTTGTGGATTGTGTCATTTATTTCTGGCAGATCTAATCTAAGCTGACAAAATTGCCAATCAAACCATATAAATGGAATACACACCTTTAATTCCCCCCCTCCCCCTACTCCCCTCCATCCTCCTTCCCCCACCTTCCCTTTACCCATTGGGGTGGTGAGGTTTTCTGTATCAATAGTATCCCCACTTTGTTGACATTTAGTGCTTTAAATTACCACTATTTCTGTCATTCTCCTTTGTTCTTTCCTGTCCCTAATCTGTTCTATCAATCTGCTATCTTATTCGCTAGACCAGTCACCTATCTTTTTTCTTGAAAACTCTCCCAAATCTCCTCATTTGTGTATGGGGTTGTGTCAGCTTATGGATATTGGACTCTTTCTGCCAAATGGTCACTATAGGGCTTTCTATGGTATTTAGCAATGTAGGCATTTTATATGTATGTTTTGGGTTAATATTTTATAATGCTGTTTATATTCTATTTTGTTTTTGTAAACGTGTGTTCGATAAATTAAAGTACAGCCTCAGCGGCTACTGCATGGGATGCCTTTATTGTAAAGTGACTGGCTGGTGGAGTGCCTTCAGTGTTACCATTAGGGTTGTTCCAGCAGATCTTTTATATGGATCAGGAATGAGCCATCTTTCAACCAAGTCGTGGCCCTGATTGGGCTCGTTGCAGTCCGCTGGACCCTATAAACAATGACTAACTAACAAACAAGCCTTTAAAATGGAGACATGATAGTGCACATTTCCTTGCTAATACCCCTTGGGGTCATGAGCAATCTTGCCACTGTAGATTGTTCTAACCTATAAAGGGAATAGTGAAAGCCCCAGTTGAAAACCTGTCTTGCCTTTGTAGCCATGACAGATTCACTGCGGCAACAGTACCCCCGTTGGAGTGCCGGGGGTTTCAGTATAAATAGTATCCCCACTTTATGGAAATTTAGTGCTTTAAATTCCCACTGTTGCTATCTTCCTCATTTACTCTTTCCCATTTCTGCTCTGTCCTATCACTCTGCTATACTATCTTCTTCTTCGCTAGATCAGTGACCTACCTTTTTTCTTGAAAACTCTTCCTGGACAAGACTCCTTGTTTGTGTATGAGGTCTGTTGGATCAGCTTGGGAGTGTTGGACGCTTTCTGCTGGGTGGTCACTAGGGCTTCCTGTGATGTTAGTATTTAGCAATATAGGCATTTTATATGTATGTGTTTTGTTGATGATTTATAATGATGTTTGTATTCTATTTTGTTTTTGTAACCGGGGGTTCGCGTAGTTGAGGTAAACCCTCAGCCGTCCCCCGCGTGGGATGTCTTTATTGTAAAGTGACTGGCCGGTGGAGGGCATTCAATTTTCCCACTAGGGTTGTTTCAGCAGATCTTTTATGCGGATCGGGGGTTGTCCGGTCCTGATTTGGCTCGGAAGAGTCCGCTGGACCTAAAGCAACAATAAATCAATCAATCAATCAATCCTTGCTAATTCAAGAATGAAAATCCGTCATGTCCTATCAAGTGCTCCAACTGATTTTGAATGAATTCTTCCTGCTGCTACAATTGAACTCCCGCGAGCTAGCCTTGTGATGCAGTCACATGAGAAAGTACGTTATTGACTATTTCGATGTCATTGTGATTTTTTGGGAATCCAAATTAAACAGTAAAACCTCAATTTTATGACCTTTAAATTGCCATTAAAACGAGGTCTTAAATTGGAGGGGTCTTAAAAAGGAGGTAGGACATTTTCGAAAAAGACATTTAGAAAATTAATTAAGTAAAATAAATACATGTACAAAAAGTACACATACCATTAAGTATAGGGAACATCTACCATCTTTCAGAAATATACATTAAATTCTGTCTCACAACCAATATAGTCAATATCTTCCTGTTCCCCATTATTTACAAAATAAAAAATCAATGTTGGTATGATAGTTGTGTTATTTTTATTCAATCATTGAATAGTTTGTTTTTCGAAAGAAAGCGGTTATTTCTGTTTGTTTGCATGATCCGCCCACCCGTGCATGTTCTCTTAGTATGTTACTTTGAGCACCAGACATGTCTGCAGAGTGTCTCAAAACGGAGGTTTTATTGTAGTTTGTGAGCACGCCAGTAGATAAAAATGGCGATTGGGTTAGAAAGAAATTGATTCAGGTTGTGTTTCTGTTCCTCCACTACTGTTGTCACCGACCTTCACCTGTTTTCCCATTTCTGGATGACAGACAACCTAATACAGTGTGATAATCCACTTAGCGCAAGATTAGTGCGAGGAGCATTCACAAAACCATGCGGTTCAGCTGCAAGGATGGTCATGGACATGACTCTGAGCATAGGCTTTAGGCCTATTCTCATATTTCCGGATATAATATACACAATTCAACTAAGCAGAGAACTTCAAGCCCTCAAACTGGGAGCTGTGGGGGACTGGTAACACGCACATGCACATGTGTATACAAACACACACATGCACATGTGTATACAAACACACACATACACATGTGTATACAAACACACACATACACATGTGTATACAAACACACACATGCTGTCTACTGCAGAAGTTCTCTTTTACATCTTTTATAGTTTCAGTTGGAGAGAAAGAGAGAGAATGAAAGAAAGTAAGAAAAAAAATCACAGTGCCACTTTAAGTACTGAGAATTTGCTGCACATGATAACAAGGGCAGCAGACGTTGGACATTTTTGTAAAAAATGGTTTCTGAAGGACAGCAGTTGTAATAAGAATATCCGAAACAATTACGTGTAAGCTTTGTATTTTTTGTTTGTTCATTCACATGTGAGCTAATAAGTCTTTACTGTCAAATTCCATTTCATTCAACAAATCTTTATTTTCATCACAGAAGTTACGCTGAATGAATGAATGTTTGTTACAAAAGAATGTAACACTTTTTTTTACATTCCAGGAATTACTTTTTTTAACTGGAATTTTGAAGAAGAAATTAAAACTTTAGGGTAAATTTTGGACTACACTAAAATGATGCTAGTGCTGAATCAGGAGAATGAGCAAATGTGTTGGCCATTCTGTGTAAGAAAATTATGGAAGTGAGTTTGTGTCATTCTCATTTGTTCTTCCTCATTCCTAATATGTTCTATCAATCTACTGTCTTCTTCGCTAGACCAGTCGCCTACCTTTTTTCTTGAAACCTATCCCAAAACACCTCATTTATGTATGGGATCTGTTGGGTCAGTTTGGGGATATTGGACACCTTCTGCCAAGTGGTCAGTAGGGCTTTTTATGGTATTATTATTTAGCAGTGTAGGCATTTTATATGTATGTGTTTTGTTAATATAATGTTATTTGTTATTATAATGATGTTTGTTTTCTGTTTTGTTTTTGTAAATAAGAATTCTATAAATTAGAGTACAGGCTCAGCGGTCCCTGCATGGGATGCCTTTATTGTAAAGTGACCGGCTGATACAGAGCCTTCAGTGTTACCATTAGGGTTGTTTCAGCAGATCTTTTATACGGATCAGGGATAAGCCCTCTTTCAACCAAGTTGTGATCCTGATTCTGCTCTTTGCAATCCGCTGGACCCTATAAACAATGACTAACTAACTAACTGTACGTATCATTGGATTATTTAAGTTGTTAAAGTGATTTATTTGTTGAATGCACCATAAAACTTCACGAGAATGAGAACATTTTATGTTGGTCTTTTACTGTGCAGCTATTGTGTTGTTTTTTAAATTTTATTTTATTTTACTTTATTGAAAGTGGCTATTGTAAAACCTCCTGGAAATGAGAAAGTTTCAAGCATATTTGAACATTGTATATATCTTTAATTCTAATAATAAAATTGCATGCTTCAGAGGACCTCATTTCCAGGTAGTTTTTGATCGCTAGGCTGTGGAATGTGTAATGTCATTTTAGATGTGAAAACCAGACAAAATAGTGAGATTTTGATTTGGGTCGATGCAATATGATCATGATTTGATACGACAACCATTTAAAATATGTATTTCATTTTATTCTATCTCCATTAGGCCATTTTAAGAATTTCGCGTACAATTTGCTCTGTGATTAGTGTGTGCAGGTAGGGTGAGAGGGAATGGGACAACTGTTGAGGGATTGAGGAGGTCAAAGGCCACTTTTTACAGCAGTTCTGCAGTATTACCAAGATGGCAATTTACAATGCAAGCACAATCCAATCCAACACCTGTTAGAAAACTAACCAAGGCCTGTAGAATAATCACACGCAACTTTTTAAACTTAAAACTTCTTATTACGAGGGCATGTGACCTGCTGCACATGTAATTTAAGTAATTACACTAGCAAAATTTTATTTAGTTTTTAGTTAGTTTTTTTTTTTTAAGCTTTGAGGGCCTGTGCCATTCGGCACAAGCATTTGATAGTACTGTAGCAAACTTAATTTTTGATTGTATATCATGTAGTAATGGACTGTCTTTGTGCAGATATTTAACTTATTTAATTAACTACTTCTTAGTGTAACTGTTTACCTCCCTTTCATTTTTTTCTGGTTGTGTTATATAAGTTTTTTTTTCTTCTTTTGGAAATTTGTAGTGAATTATTCTTTTTATCAAAAATATTTTTTTGAAAAGTAAGCAGAACAATTTTTTTTTAAAAAAGAAAAGAAGAATAAATTAACAATAAAATGTGTGATCACTGTCAATGAAGACATAAATTGTAATCTGGTTGCGTATGATTTCTTTGTTCACACATTTCCTAATCATGGTCTCTATTACTTTGGCTGTCACGTTTTTGACAAACTTTTACATGTTTCTCTGACAGTACCTCAAATATCTACTATAATATCTTCTTCATCGCTAGACCAGTCACCTACCTTTTTCTTGAAAACTTCCTGAACAAAACTCTTCATTTGTGTGTGAGGTCTGTTGGATCTGCTTGGAAATATTGGACGCTTTCTGCCAGGTGGTCACTGGGGCTTCCTATGATGTTATTATTTGGCAATGTAGGCATTTTATATGTATGTGTTTTGTTGATATTTTATAATGATGTTTATATTCTATTTTGTTTTTGTGAACGGGGGTTCGATAAATTAGAGTATAGCCTCAGCGTCCCCTGTGTGGGATGTCTTTATTGTAAAGTGACTGGCTGGTGGAGAGCTTTCAGTGTTGCCACTGGGTTGTTTCGGCAGATCTTTTATGCGGATCAGGGGCGAGTCCTTTTTCAGCGAAGTTGTGGTCTTGATTTTGTGGTCCTGATTTGGCCATGCTGGTCCTGATTTGGCTCGGAGAGTCCGCTGGACTCGAAGCAATAATCATGTAATGTAATGTAGCATCTCAAATTCATAATATTTATTAAATGCCAGCCTATTTGTGCTTTCTGATGTTCGTTTACTGTAAAACATAGGTGGTCACATGTGACGACCGCAGTTTATTTTCTAGTTATCAAAGGAAGACATCCCCTTGGGGTCATGAGCAATCTTGCCACTGTAGATTGTTCTAACCTATAAAGGGAAAAGTGAAAGCCCCAGTTGAAAACCTGTCTTTCCTTTGTAGGCATGACAGATTCACTGCGGCAACAGTACCCCCGTTGGAGTGCCGGGGGTTTTAGTATAAATAGTATCCCCACTTTATGGAAATTTAGTGCTTTAAATTCCCACTGTCGCTGTCTTCCTCATTTACTCTTTCCCATTCCTGCTCTGTCCTATCACTCTGCTATACTATCTTCTTCTTCGCTAGATCAATGACCTACCTTTTTGTCTTGAAAACTTCCTGGACAAGACTCCTTGTTTGTGTCTGAGGTCTGTTGGATCCGCTTGGGAGTGTTGGACACTTTCTGCCGGGTGGTCACTAGGGCTTCCTATGATGTTATTATTTAGCAATATAGGCATTTTATATGTATATGTTTTGTTGATAATTTATAATGATGTTTGTATTCTATTTTGTTTTTGTAACCGGGGGTTCGAGTAGTTGGGGTAAAGCCTCAGCCGTCCCCTGCGTGGGATGTCTTTATTGTAAAGTGACTGGCCGGTGGAGGGCATTCAATTTTCCCACTAGGGTTGTTTCAGCAGATCTTTTATGCGGATCGGGGGCTGTCCGGTCCTGATTTGGCTCGGAAGAGTCCGCTGGACCTAAAGCAACAATCAATCAATCAATCAAAGGAAGACAAAAATGGTTACACCGAGTAGGTTTGTCGTTCCAGTACTAATTATCTCCCTTTATCAATATATTCCGCAGATACTGTTTTTATCCCTTTTATTGTGCGTCTGGTAGAAAATATTTGTGTGTGTGTATAATTTGCGGCAGTATGGGTGCTTGATGTAGTTATAGCTTTCTATCTGTTACTGTATTAATGCAATTTGGTAAACCATTTATTCTTTTTCTTCTACCCCCGTTGGGGTTGTTGTTGTTTGTAGATTATAGTCACACGACACTTTCGCATATAGGTGACTACTGGACCGATTTATACTGACACCAGCGGGCCAGTTGTTGGTAAAGGGGAAAATAATATGATCACACGTTGACCAATGCGGGATTCGAACCAGCGACCTTTCGGTTACTAGCAAGACGCTCTTACCAACTGAGCTACCCGGCCCCTCTAAGTTGGGGTGCTGTGGGTTTCAGTATAAATAGTATCCCCACTTTCTGGAAATTTAGTGCTTTAAATTCCCACTGTCGCTGTCTTTCTCATTTGCTCTTTCTCATTCCTGTTCTGTTCTATCAATCTGCTATACTATCTTCTTCTTCGCTAGACCAGTCACCTACCTTTTTTCTTGAAAACTCTTCCGGGACAAGACTCATTTGTGTATTTGGTCTGTTGGATCAGCTTGGGAATATTGGACGCTTTCTGCCAGGTGGTCACTAAGGCTTCCTATGATGTTATTATTTAGCAATGTAGGCATTTTATACGTATGTGTTTTGTTGATAATTTATAATGATGTTTGTATTCTATTTTGTTTTTGTAAACGGGGGTTCGATAAATTAGAATACAGCCTCAGCGTCCCCTGCGTGGGATGTCTTTATTGTAAAGTGACTGGCTGTTGGAGAGTTTTCAGTTTTACCACTAGGGTTGTTTCAGCAGATCTTTTATGCGGATCAGGGGTTGTCCGGTCCTGATTTGGCTCGGAAGAGTCCGCTGGACATAAAGCAATAATCATGTAATGTAATGTAATGTCTTTTTCTTCTTATAGTTTTTGTAAACCTTTTCATCTTGGAAGACTTTGAATCTGTGCAATTTCATTACATTTGCAATTTTTTAAAAAACCACTAAACAAATGTCAGTTCTAATTGGAAAATAACAATAAGATTGTTTTCTTCAGAAACAGATGGCAATTACTCAAGCTAAAAATCAAGTTGCAAAGTTGTTTCTTGTTCTTGCGATACACTTGGGCCTGATGATTGCTTTAGTATTCCTTGATGATGACAAAAATGGAATTGATTTTGATGAGAGGTCTGATATTTTTAAAAAATTACCACTATCATATGTGCAACCAGTCAGTCTTTTGTCTGTTATTGTATGTGACATTTAGTGAACATTGTGACATACAATATTTTAAAATGAATAGACTTCTAAAACGTGCGTACAATTAAATAACAAAAAAATTATAATGTCAAAACACTTAAAAAAAAATTTATTGTCATTTTTTTTATATTTAAAAATCAATTTTAATTTACTGACACAACTATTTTGTCACTAGTGAAGGTGCATCAGTGATTGGTACTTGCGTCAGCTAAATTGTGACTTTAAATAATTGTGTCCATTGAATGGAAGATACTGTGGACTATATGCAGCCAAAGGGAAACTGGGTATACATTATTTTGCTGCGTGCTGGTATGTGGTGTTTTTTAGTATTGTGAGTTCCATTACCATTGTTGTACTGCTGTGTGAAATATGTACTACTGCACGTTTGTTCATGCAACTATGAAATATAAACGTGCTAATAATTCACCGTTTATGGAATGCCATTGGCCCATGTTCGAAAAACAATGCATGTCATGTTTTAAAAAGTTGTGAAAATGTTGCATATAAAGTATACAATATTGCAAGTAATGTTGGAAAATGTTGCATGTGATGTTGAAACCGTTGCATGTAACACAAAATATGTTGAAATGTGAATGTTAATATTAAAAACAAAATTTATGCCGTTATTGTCAAATTGCCATATTGCATGTTGAAACAAAATGTTAAGCTGTCATTGTACAATGTTATTTTGGCTGAAGAATGATGATGGTCTGTGACGGTTGTAACATACTGTGACATGTTTGGTTATTTATTGCAATTGCTGCCTGTCAATATGCTTGTGGCTAACATCACCCAAGTCAGTGTTAAAGTACACATGTCATTGCGTAATGTAACTCAATTCCAAACTTCTCTTGCAAATAAACCTTGAGAAAACAAGACTGTGTAATGTCTGGTATTGGCGGTGGTTTGTGGAATGTTTATGACGTTTTTATTGTGTTTTGGGGCTTTTCTATTCATAACCATAAAATGTAAATACCAATCAATTATACACCTCCAGATCAGCATCAGACTCAGAAATATGAACTAACTTATTAAACTTATAACCCCCGTTGGGGTGCCGGGGGTTCCAGTATAAATAGTATCCCCACTTTCTGGAAATTTAGTGCTTTAAATTCCCACTGCCGCTGTCTTTCTCATTCCTGCTCTGTTCTATCAATCTGCTATACCATCGTCTTCTTCGCTAGCCCAGTCTCCTACCTTTTTTCTTGAAAACTTCTGGGATAAGACTCCTTATTTGTGTATGAGGTCTGTTGGATCAGCTTGGGAATATTGGACGCTTTCTGCCAGGTGGTCACTAGGGCTTCCTATGATGCTATTATTTAGCAATGTAGGCATTTTATATGTATGTGTTTTGTTGATAATTTATAATGATGTTTGTATTCTATTTTGTTTTTGTAAACGGGGTTTCGATAAGTTGGGGTGAAGCCTCAGCCGTCCCCTGCGTGGGATGTCTTTATTGTAAAGTGACTGGCTGGTGGAGAGCTTTCGGTTTTACCACTAGGGTTGTTTCGGCAGATCTTTTATGCGGCTCGGGGGTTGTCCGGTATTGATTTGGCTCGGAAGAGTCCGCTGGACCTAAAGCAATAATAATGTAATGTAATGTAATTAAACTTATAAATGCAAATTATTATCACTTCCAACCTCCTTTCACACGTCAGTGACTCACACTGTGTCTTCCATCTCATATATGCCTTATTATCAATTCACGCTAAACAAATACCATGTTGTTCACAAACTTCACATGCAAATCACCAAATACACATCAATTACATTCCTTGTTCACATCTTTGCAAGCTTCAGAAGAACAAAGATTGATTTATTCATCAAACATACTTCTGTACTCATGAATATATGCAAGTCTTTAAAGATTAGAGATTTAAATAAATTAATAATAATATAATAATAGTTTTAAAAATATAATAATAATCGACAAGAGAAATGAGCATTTATGTTTTAAAAACAAGTATAGCAACTTAAAAAATAAGACAGTAATTCACTTGTCAAAAGTGCAGACAGAGCAAGTCCAAAAGGTAAACCAGTTTTATTTTGTACAAAGAATATTATTGATGAATTTGTACACAATTGGCAATGCTGACTTGCAATGTTATTTGTAAACTACTTACAGCACACACTAAGGGTGAAACCACTGACACAAAATGCGATTAGTAGTACTAGAAGTAGTGTTGAGGACAAAATAGGCTGTGAATCCTTTGTGAACGTTCTTTCTTTGTCCATAATTATGGATTTGTTATGCATCCTACAAATCATTCATCATAGCAATAGAAAATCTCTGTAAATGCTGGAAATTCATCCAACTGTTTTTATTTTATTTGAAATGTATGTTACATGCTTTTCTTAGTTCTGGAGTGAAGCAGGGGAACTGCTGTCCTTGTTTTTATTTGTATGAAAAATCATTCTCCAAAGTTGCAACTCTGTTTTCTTTTACTTTGTAACAATCTTAGCAAATAATATCTAGGCCAAAAAACTACTTCATCTTCATTACATCTACCAAGTTCTATAAACATCATCTCGTGTGTGATAATGTTGCCCTATATGTAATGTTTTGATCTTATATATCACTATACCTTGGGCAGTTTGATAAACAAACAGGAGAATTCCACCTCTAAGATCTACAGCTGAAGAGGTGTAATCAGTTTCCTATTTGCTCCAAATACTTGTTCCTAAAACAGTCCCCCACTCCCCCCCACCCCATCGTCCCTCTCCCACCTCACCTCCTGGTAATTGATTGATTGATTTATTTATTGCTTTAGGTCCAGCGGACTCCCCCGAG
>CM072519.1:10030114-10339443 GCA_036898135.1 Oncomelania hupensis | reverse complement strand
TTTTAGTATTATGTGTGCATGAGGTGTGTGATTTATGTATATGTTTATTAAGTATTATGTTCGCATGAGGTGTGTGAATTTCATATATTTGTTAAATATATGTTCACGTGAGATGTGTGATTTTTATGTATTTATTTAGTATTATGTCTGCATGAGATGTGTGATTTATATATATTTATTTTGATTGTGGTTATGTCTCATTGGCAGTAACATGTTTGTTTTACAGAGTCGGACAAGAAAGACAGCAGGCTAATGGCATACATCTGTGACTTTGGTCGGCAGTTGGATTATTTGTTTCAGCTTATCAGCAATATCAGCGTTCAGAACCTCACTCAAGTAAGCTGTCACACTTTTTTCTGTTGTATATTAGTTGGTTAGTTATTGTTTATAGGGTATAGTGGTGTACATTTCACACTGGCAGCATGTTCCAGACATACAAAAAGAGACCAGTAGTCAGGTGTGCCTAGGGCTAAAATCTGTGTTAGAATCTAAGAATGTCAAAACAAAATGTTGGAATCACAGCAACAATACAATTTCAACACTGAGGAATAGGTTTTATTTCTAATTGCATTCTATTAACACAGCTTGCTTAAATGTACAGGGTGCTTTCCCAAGGTTTTGCTCTGCAATGTCTGATTGTTTTTTTTGTCAGAACCTGTACATTATGTCCAAGGGCCTTTTAACGTTCAGGACCTCTTGACCTATTGCCCTGTTAGCCTCACCACAACACTGGTGTTGTGACATTTTGTGTCAGCATTAGTCAGTTGTTGTAGGAGTTGCTGAAGAGTGTTCACTGTTGTTTGCAGGAGAATGTCAGCTGTTTGAACACCACACTGGTATTTTTAATGTTTGCAGGAAAATGTCAGCTGTTTGAACACCACACTGGTATTTTTGATGTTTGCAGGAGAATGTCAGCTGTTTGAACACCACACTGGTATTTTTGATGTTTGCAGGAGAATGTCCGCTGTTTGAACACCACACTGGTATTTTTGATGTTTGCAGGAGAATGTCAGCTGTTTGAACACCACACTGGTATTTTTGATGTTTGCAGGAGAATGTCAGCTGTTTGAACACCACACTGGTATTTTTGATGTTTGCCAACAAAAAGAACCAGCTGCCCAGGTACCTGCAAGCTCTACGTGATGAAAAGGAAAACCTGGCAGAGGTTGCCGGCACGGGCTCCATTCTGCAGAACTTCAGGTAGGGCAGATCCATTGGTTGATTGATTTTTGTATTGAGTGATTGAACCATCGTTGGGTTGATTATTCTTACATATTGTAATGTATGTTATTTTACTGTGTTTTTTTTAATTTGATTTGATTTGATTAATGTGTGGTGTGCAGGGTGTGGTGGAATTTTGTGAGTTCCCTGTGGGTGTTGTTACTGCAGTTTTAGCCAGTTCCAAACTGCTGGCTGTATTTTCATTTTAACTTTCTTGTTTTGTTCAAAACTTCTTTTTTTCAGCAGATTTTAGGTGGGAGGATGTAATGTGTTTTTTCTATAGAATGACTTTTAATAACATTCAAACGGTCAATGTTTATTGAGTTTTGATGATGTTATACTCCCCTATTTAGTTTTCAGGATTTGTTTCCCATATTTGTGTGTGCGCGTGTTTTCACCTGGAGTGAGGGGTTGGGTGAGTGGCTTTGGCTAACCAAGGTTTGAGTCTAATCTCTTGAACTGGTCACCTGAACTCAAGACAGAATCTGAAACGCCAGCAATCAAAGGTTATTGATATTTGACTATTTATTTGGAACTTGTTTTTTTCCTCAGGGATCTGTTGCTGTTTTGGCAAGATCATTACTTACACAAAGACAAAGATTGCAGTGCATTGGAAAAGGTATTTGAACGTTTTATAACCTCTTTCAAAAGTTCAGTTTTTATATAAATCAAAGAATTACATTAGAATAACATCCAAGTTCATTGTAAATTGCTGTGCCGCAAAAGTGTGTATTGATTCACCTGTTGTTCTTATAGAAAATGGAACCTGTTGTTCAAGTAATTGATACACTTGTAGTTATAGATCATGGAACCTGTTGTTCAAGTTCAGAATTGATTCACTAGTAGTTATAGATCATGGGACCGGTTGTTCTTATAGATCATGGAACCTGTTGTTCAAGTTCACAATAGATTCATTTGTAGACTTTATATATCATGGAACCTGTTGTTCAAGTTCACAATTGATTCACTTGTAGTTATAGATAATGGGACCTGTTGTTCTTATAGGCCATGGGACCTCTTCAAGTTTATTTGTTCATTGGTGAAGGTTTTGATAATTGATGTTGTGCTTGCAGAGTTCCCGCATCCATTTCTCCTATTGGAAAAAGACTGTGGCCATGTTGGTCTGTGAGGATAGTTCGGACCCCAACGCTGTGGCTCACTACATTAACCCACTCCCTGCCGCAAGGACAAACTAGCAAGGTCACCATGACCGTGGTGTGACCTTGGGTGACAATTTGTTTGTCACTGTGGGTCAAACTTGTGTGAACGTCATCAGTGATTGATGGTGATGTTTCATAGCTTTGACCTGGAGAAGGCTGTACAGCTTCTGTGAAATGTCCTTCCTGACCTTCAAAGTCACCGGGAGTCTCGCGTGGCCTTTTCAACAAGCTTCCATTGAAAGGTCATGGACATTATCCGGAATGACTGCTGGTGGCACTGCTCTAACCTTGAACTGTCAAGGGCGTTGCTGTTTTCAGTCGGCCTTTGGGGTCAATACCTTCATGTTAACCTGTGACCTTGAGAATGATGTGTTGCCCTGATAGCCAAGGGGAAATGTTCAGTCCAATTGCATTGAATAAGAGTACTAGTGAACTTGAGAAAGAATGACCAATGCTGAGCTCATTATTTGTGAATTAGGAAGAAAAATGTCGTGGATTTTCATCACACAGAACACATTTAGTGAAGGAGAATGCTAGAGTCATGAATGGATCATCCTCCAAGTTGCTTTTAAGTTCTAGAATGCAGTTGTGATAGGGTGTGCATGCATGTGAATGAATAAAAGATGGTGAGGGAGGAAGATTGTACAATGGGTGTAAGAGTTCAGTCAGTTTCCTGGAAAGTCAGTAAATTCAGTTTTTCAGTGGAAACAGTGTTTCCTGTGAAAATAGATGAACTTCTTCCCCCCCCCCCCCCCTCTCCCCTCTCCCTCCCAAATATTAATAGTGCTCCGTGGCTTCAGTGTATCAGACGTGTTATGTGTTTCCTTGTGTCTTATTGAATTTCGATAGTTAACTTTACCGGGCAAATCTGAGAAGGGAGTCGACATCAACGCTCATCTCATGTTTCTTAACTCTTCTGGGATAATCTGCGTTAGCACTCACTTAAGTCTTCATGGCATCTTTGTGACATGATGTGGTCTTGGCCATTGGAGTCTCTTTACCATTTATTATCACGATGACCTGTTGATAAAATGTGTTCATTGATTTGCCTGGAACGTACTGTGGAGTATCACTACTGATGCTGCATATATCACAGTGCTTTGTTTTATTTTCAATGTTATGAAAGTACTTTTAACTTTTATTTAGTTTTAACTGTATAACATTTAACATCAACTGTAGGGCAGGCCCATGATATTACTACTTGCTGTTGTGCAAGTATATTATTTTTTATTTTATTTTTTACTTGCATCATTATATATTATTGTGCATTTGTGGGTTTTCTCATTGCGCGCACGCGTTTGCGTGAGTGTGTGTGTACAAGTTGATTTATCTAGCATTTGAGGGTAAAGATGGGCATCAATGCTTGAGGTGCTGAACTGTTCCACACACTTTTAGGAAGTTTTAAAACGTCCAGTTGTTTATCTCGTCCAGTTTGTGGCATCTTTCCTTTTTTTCTTGTCTTAATTCAACATTGTATGCGTGTGACTGCAAGTTACATTCAGTATCATAATAGAAGTTGTTATAATCTAAACCAAATTTAATAGAAGTAAGTGTAGAAATAGGAGAAATGTTGCATTAGAAAGAAATGTTGAAACAGCTGTGTTTGATTTCCTCCTCTGTTTATTTATTTCATAGTACTTTTCTTGGGTTCTGTGTTTTCAAGTTGAATGCTTTCTGAATTATTTGGTGATTTTGGAGCTCTTGAAATACCAGGGTCAAATTGACTCTTGGTCTTTAAGTTTAAGGGATATTTGTGCATCAACATGACTCATTATTTGTTTTTCAATTTATTGCTTGTGTAACACTATCCCCCCCAAAAAAGAATCATCAATGACGTATCTCATTTATGTTTGCATCATATTCTCATATGTGTGTGGGAGTGTGTGTGAGAGAGAGTGCATAAAAGTACAGTACAGATCTGCCATGTGTGTCCGTGTGCATAAACTGATTTTGGTGCTTAATATTTGAAATGCGTTGGAGGCATTAGCTGTGTATTTTAATTGATTGATGGCTATGAAAGTAGTATGACTGATTAGTGTAGCCTTTAGGCTATACTATGTACAGGCAACTCAACATTTTTACATTTGTACAGTGAATTAAAATGATAACATTATGAAAGAGGACAGAAATACAAACACAACCGGAAAAGAACCAGTTCTTTCTATCTCTACTACAACCAGAAATAGACCTTTAAATATGGTACCTATTAAGCCGTTTTTATCCCTTATAATCAAATTTCACAACAAGCTGATTTTGAAAAGCTGTAAGATTCCACCATTTTCATAAAACATGTTCAAATTGACACAATTATGTTGCATTGTTTAATATACATAACCCCCTTTTTTTTTTCTTTTTGAGGCCATGAAACACAGAAGCTTGTCCACAGGCATAACCTAAAAGCAGCAGACCGTAAACATTTTAGCTGCGTTTGTAATAGCGATTATGTGTATAAACTTCGAATAAATGTAGAACGTACAATTATGGTTCAATTTTTAAAATGTTTAGAGACTGTTTACATGAAATGCAACATTACAACATACTACTACGTATTACAACATATTACAACGTACTACAACATATTACAAAGACACAAACGTTTGCCCCTACTCCACCCCTCTTACTCCCCTCCCCCTTCCACAATTTGCATATCACATGTCTCCAACCTTGTCTGGCTTCAGAAAGTTTCACTCTTAGGCAACACTATTTGGTAACAATAAGATTTATATTGACAATTTCTGCTTATTTTCTTATTCTTTGCCTAAGTGTATAGCAGTTTGGAAGATCATATGGGCCTTTATCTTGGCTGTGTACATTTATAATAACACTACTAACATATTAAAATTCATTATTTGGGGGTAGGAAGAGTAAACAAGGATGTAAACTTCACTTTTGCTGATTTGCATTCAATGCATAACATTTTTACAGGTATGTAATGGGAAGTTTCCCAAACCAATATACTTTTAGCAGGCAGATTACCTCCCTTGTCTGGGCTTGGCAATTGGTTTGTGAAATTTGACAATGCATATCTTATCAAACATCGAACATTACAATTAAATCAACAGTTATCTGAACTACTTATTGAGAAATTTGATATTTTATGGTCCTTGTATTTATTGACTAAAAAAACACGTAGTGAACTCTTCTTTTTTTTTCTTTTTCTTTTTTTCGAGCACGTCACTGTTACAGTGCCAGATTTCTATTTCTCAACAGATCAAAGCACAGCAAAAATACATCGAAGTATGTTTGATTACTTATTAAAATTGCATCTAATCTGACTCAAAATGTCCCTAGTCCATTTGTTCATGCTCACTGCCATTGTGACACAGACTGAGAAGAAGAACAATTAAAAGGCTGTGCTCGTTTCAGACAATTTAAGCGCAAAATCCCTGCTGACGTCACAAGAATTCTGCGTAGACCATCAGAAAGAGGGAAAATTCAAGTTTTCACATAGGTTTTGTGTGGGTTATTTGTGCCTTTTTGGATTAAAATACTCGTAAAATTTGTTTTGTGCGATTTGGACTTTTAATTCCTTTCAATCACAGACATGCTTGGTATTATTGTGAAGGGAACTATCGGCGCTCTCTTTCTGCGTTATTTTTTTCAGTGTACATTCAATGGGGAGACATAGCCTTTTTTGGGAACACACAGTGTGTTTTTCATATCATGCGGCAAGCCACGCTCACAGCGACAAATTACCACCCACAGCTTTTTTTTAAAAAATTGTCAAAAATCACTCATTCAGCACACAGAAATAGAAATACATCATTGGAAAGGGTAAAACTTCATCTTTATTGCAGTACAAATGATGTGGTAGTGCATGCACAAATGGTGTCATAACATTTGTGGGAATGCAGCTAAAAATCAGCTGCTGAAGCTTTTGCCTTGCAGTTCAATAGCCTGCCTGTACCTACCTTTACAGAATTCTGTAAGACAAATGTTTGATTTAATTATGTTATATCCTATCCTATCCTATCCCGTAACTCGGAGGTCGTAGGGGCACCACAGATGATCATTTAACAAGCATACTCCATCTTTCCCTGTCCTCAGCAGCCCTGATGGTTTCGCTCAGTGTCGAACCAGTCCATTCTCGAATGTTGTCCTCCCACCTCTTTTTCGGTCTCCCTCTTCTTCTACCTCCTTGCACTGTGCCTTGCAGGATGGTCTTTGCAAGACCTGATGATCTGGTGACGTGGCCATACCATCGGAGTTTCCGTTTTTTCACCACTGTGAGCAGGTCATCGTGTTGTCCAATGGCTTGGGTGATGATCTGTCGGACTTCATCATTGGTGATGTGCTGGGTATAGGAAATGCCCAGAAGTCTTCTGTAGCACCTCATCTCCATGCTTTGCAAGCGTACAGGAAGATGGAGATGACAAGGGAGCGCAGCAGTCTTACCTTAGAATGTTTACTGATGATCCTGTCTTTCCAAAATGGCTTCAACCTCGCCAGGGCAGCAGTTGTTTGTGCGATCCTGGAGGAGGACTTCCTGTCAGGACCCATTGTCACATTATGTTATATATTCATTAATAATCTGTTATTTGTTTTTTATAAACTAAAATTCTTTGTTAGTGTGGCCATTCACAAACAAATGCGACATTTCTGACAGGGCATTTTCCATTCATTCATTTTTATCTGCCTACCCTCGCTCACATCTCTTTTTATTTTGTGCTGTTATATTTGTGTTGAGTTCAAATGATTTGACTGTGTTGGAAACAAGTTTTGTTTCATTCAATTACCGCAGCAAAGCCTGGTACTACAGTATTTGTGGCTTTGGTTTGCTGTGTGTGTCTGAATGGTTTATAACTTGGAAGGGTTTGGTTTGCTGTGTGTGTCTGAATGGTTTATAACTTGGAAGAGTTTGGTTTCTTGGATGAGTTTGTGGACTAAATGGAGTGATCTCATTAAATTGGCCGCAACAGGGTTGGATTTCTTTTTTTTTTTTTTTTTTTTTGGTTCACGCCCTAAAGGTAATACTAGCAAGATTGGCAGTTCAGTGGCCCTATTACAAATGTTAGTGGTAGGTCAGTTAATATTAAATTTAATGTTGGTTTTTTGTTTGTAAGATACAATATGGATTTATTCCATTATTGTCCCAATTTACTGAAGGAAATGTTGACACAGGGAGAAGAAGTAGATGAAAACCGTAATTACAATGTCAGTCCCCCACTATAGAAATGGATAATATCACATGACCTTATATTTTAAAGGAGTGCTGACCTGTCGAAAAGATCTTTTGGGGTTCAAGTGTATACCCAAACTTTAGTCTGAATGCGTTTCTTTAGGCAAATTTAAAAAAAAACAACTGTCTATTTACGGTAACATAGGGGATAAAAATAGGGTCAGTAGGTAAGCGTTTTTTGTTTGTTTCTAAACCTTTTCCACTTTGGGAAGATTTTATAATTTTAAAGTCTTGTTACTGGATGAAATTTTGCACCCAAAGACCACATACATTCGACCCATCTTGATTTCTTTGTGTACATCACAAAGCCTGTTTTACCATTTGACACCCAATTTAGCATTTCAATACAGCTGCCTACATTTGGGTGTCACTAACAGCGTTTTAGAGGTGGTTGTCTGCCATCATCACCCTAAAAATACCACAAACGGGAGTACTGTACCATTACTATTAAATTTGCTTACAAAATATAGCTGAGATCCACTTTCATGGGTTCGGTATTGTTTATATATGGGATATAGTTACAGGGAAGGTAAAGAATTACTTTATGACGGTGCTACTGGACAAACATAGCACCTCCTCAAAAGAAAACTGCCCTATTTCTGTCATAAATATGTAGTGACCCTTACACAATTTGAATGTGTCAACCATATTTTTTACTTTATTCTGGATGAAAAGTTACCTGTTCAGATCAATTGAGTATGTTGTATTTAAATAGCTAGGTTATGGTAGACAAAATGGTAACATATTTGGTTACTGTTGAAGCTGTGCTCACTTTCTTAGGAGTTAGTGTTTGGTGAGGAGCGCATGCCACACTAGACAATATCTCACAAACAGGCCTGCAGTTGCACTATACAAAATAGTGTCATTAACATTTCCATCAATAGTTCACTCATTTGAGCTTAATTGATCTGCAGATTTCATTAGTCATCAAAATCTTGTCCCATTCACTAATTATTGTTATATACTGAATGTTTTGGTTTTTTGTGTGTGAAAAAATAAATCTTTTGAATGGGAGAAAATCTGTATGAGGAAACTTTGTACTGTTTGGTATGAAAAGTATAAATGATAGGAAATTGCCTTTTTTGTGTGTGTAACTTGTGTGTATTGTGTGTGTGTATGGTCATATGTGTGTGCACACATGCACGGGCGAGTTTTGTCCAGGAAACTCTCTTTTTATTTAGATGTCTATATGCACATTTTGGACATTGATTAAATTTTAAAACAAAACATGATGTTTGAAAAATAAATGCTGATGTAATTATTAATCTCTGCAGGTTATTGTAGAGATAAACGCGAGGTAGATTAAAGACTGATGAATTTAGTAAATATTAATATTAGTTAAGTTATTGTAGAACTGGTGTTTTCACTGTTGTATTTGTAATACAGCATCTCAGGCAAGGACTAAGTGTATAGCTATGAAATTAAAAGAAGGTTTAATAAGAAATGTTATATAAGGCATTACAAGTATTCGCAAATAAAATGGTGGTAAAACTGCCTTGCCCTGTTCGGTATTAATGTTGTTGTTGTTGTTGTTTTTTAAACAACAGATGTGGAAATTGGTAGTGGACATTTTAAGTACAATAAGTTATTCCATCTTGCCTCTATTTCTTACAAGTAAACACGCATGTATATATACATAGTACTACAGTGTCATACATACATAGTACTACAGTGTCATACATACATTACATAATACCACAGTGTCATACATACATAGTACTACAGTGTCATACATAGTACCACAGTGTCATACATACATAGTACTACAGTGTCATACATACATAATACCACAGTGTCATACATACATAGTACTACAGTGTCATACATACATAGTACTACAGTGTCATACATACATAGTACTACAGTCATACATACATAGTACTACAGTGTCATACATACATAGTACTACAGTGTCATACATACATAATACCACAGTGTCATACATACATAGTACACCACAGTGTCATACATACATAGTACCACAGTGTCATACATACATAGTACCACAGTGTCATACATACATAGTACCACAGTGTCATACATACGTAGTACTACAGTGTCATACATACATAGTACTACAGTGTCATACATACATAGTACCACAGTGTCATACATAATACTACAGTGTCATAGTACCACAGTGTCATACATACATAGTACCACAGTGTCATACATACACAGTACTACAGTGTCATACATACATAGTACCACAGTGTCATACATACATAATACCACAGTGTAGTGTCATACATACATAGTACATGTACCACAGTGTCATACATAGTACCACAGTGTCATATCGCAGTTCTCTGCCTTGTGGATTGTGTCATTTATTTCTGGCAGATCTAATCTAAGCTGACAAAATTGCCAATCAAACCATATAAATGGAATACACACCTTTAATTCCCCCCCTCCCCATACTCCCCTCCATCCTCCTTCCCCCACCTTCCCTTTACCCATTGGGGTGGCGAGGTTTTCTGTATCAATAGTATCCCCACTTTGTTGACATTTAGTGCTTTAAATTACCACTATTTCTGTCATTCTCCTTTGTTCTTTCCTGTCCCTAATCTGTTCTATCAATCTGCTATCTTATTCGCTAGACCAGTCACCTATCTTTTTTCTTGAAAACTCTCCCATATCTCCTCATTTGTGTATGGGGTTGTGTCAGCTTATGGATATTGGACTCTTTCTGCCAAATGGTCACTAGGGCTTTCTATGGTATTTAGCAATGTAGGCATTTTATATGTATGTTTTGGGTTAATATTTTATAATGCTGTTTATATTCTATTTTGTTTTTGTAAACGTGTGTTCGATAAATTAAAGTACAGCCTCAGCGGCTACTGCATGGGATGCCTTTATTGTAAAGTGACTGGCTGGTGGAGTGCCTTCAGTGTTACCATTAGAGTTGTTCCAGCAGATCTTTTATATGGATCAGGGATGAGCCATCTTTCAACCAAGTCGTGGTCCTGATTGGGCTCGTTGCGGTCCGCTGGACCCTATAAACAATGACTAACTAACAAACAAGCCTTTAAAATGGAGACACTTTTGATAGTGCACATTTCCTTGCTAATTCAAGAATGAAAATCCGTCATGTCCTATCAAGTGCTCCAACTGATTTTGAATGAATTCTTCCTGCTGCTACAATTGAACTCCCGCGAGCTAGCCTTGTGATGCAGTCACATGAGAAAGTGCGTTATTGACTATTTTGATGTCATTGTGATTTTTTGGGAATCCAAATTAAACAGTAAAACCTCAGTTTTACGACCTTTAAATTGCCATTAAAACGAGGTCTTAAATTGGAGGGGTCTTAAAAAGGAGGTAGGACATTTTCAAAAAAGACATTTAGAAAATTATTAAGTAGAATAAATACATGTACAAAAAGTACACATACCATTAAGTATAGGGAACATCTACCATCTTTCAGAAATATACATTAAACTCTGTCTCACAACCAATATAGTCAATATCTTCCTGTTCCCCATTATTTACAAAATAAAAAATCAATGTTGGTATGATAGTTGTGTTATTTTTATTCAATCATTGAATAGTTTGTTTTTCGAAAGAAAGCGGTTATTTCTGTTTGTTTGCATGATCCGCCCACCCGTGCATGTTCTCTTAGTATGTCACTTTGAGCACCAGACATGTCGGCAGAGTGTCTCAAAACGGAGGTTTTATTGTAGTTTGTGAGCACGCCAGTAGATAAAATGACGATTGGGTTAGAAAGAAATTGATTCAGGTTGTGTTTCTGTTCCTCCACTACTGTTGTCACCGACCTTCACCTGTTTTCCCATTTCTGGATGACAGACAACCTAATACAGTGTGATAATCCACTTAGCGCAAGATTAGTGCGAGGAGCATTCACAAAATCATGCGGTTCAGCTGCAAGGATGGTCATGGACATGACTCTGAGCATAGGCTTTAGGCCTATTCTCATATTTCCGGATATAATATACACAATTCAACTAAGCAGAGAACTTCAAGCCCTCAAACTGGGAGCTGTGGGGGACTGGTAACACGCACATGCACATGTGTATACAAACACACACATGCACATGTGTATACAAACACACACATATACAAACACACACATGCTGTCTACTGCAGAAGTTCTCTTTTACATCTTTTATAGTTTCAGTTGGAGAGAAAGAAAGAGAATGAAAGAAAGTAAGGAAAAAAAATCAGACAGTTCCACTTTAAGTACTGAGAATTTGCTGCACATGATAACAAGGGCAGCAGACGTTGGACATTTTTGTAAAAAATTGTTTCTGAAGGACAGCAGTTGTAATAAGAATATCCGAAACAATTACGTGTAAGCTTTGTATTTTTTGTTTGTTCATTCACTTGTGAGCTAATAAGTCTTTACTGTCAAATTCCATTTCATTCAACAAATCTTTATTTTCATCACAGAAGTTAGCTGAATGAATGAATGTTTGTTACAAAAGAATGTAACACTTTTTTTACATTCCAGGAATTATTTTTTTGTAACTGGAATTTTGAAGAAGTAATGAAAACTTTAGGGTAAATTTTGGACTACACTAAAATGATATGCTAGTGTTGAATCAGGAGCATGAGTAGGCTATGCAAATGTGTTGGCCATTCTGTGTAAGAAAATTATGGAAGTGAGTTTGTGTCATTCTCATTTGTTCTTCCTCATTCCTAATATGTTCTATCAATCTACTGTCTTCTTCGCTAGACCAGTCGCCTACCTTTTTTCTTGAAACCTATCCCAAAACACCTCATGTGTATGGGATCTGTTGGGTCAGTTTGGGGATATTGGACACCTGCCAAGTGGTCAGTAGGGCCTTTTATGGTATTATTTAGCAGTGTAGGCATTTTATATGTATGTGTTTTGTTAATATAATGTTATTTGTTATTATAATGACGTTTGTTTTCTGTTTTGTTTTTGTAAATAAGAATTCTATAAATTAGAGTACAGGCTCAGCGGTCCCTGCATGGGATGCCTTTATTGTAAAGTGACCGGCTGATACAGAGCCTTCAGTGTTACCATTAGGGTTGTTTCAGCAGATCTTTTATACGGATCAGGGATAAGCCCTCTTTCAACCAAGTTGTGGTCCTGATTCTGCTCTTTGCAATCCGCTGGACCCTATAAACAATGACTAACTAACTAACTGTACGTATCATTGGATTGTTTAAGTTGGAAAAGTGATTTATTTGTTGAATGCACCATAAAACTTCACGAGAATGAGAACATTTTATGTTGGTCTTTTACTGTGCAGCTATTGTGTTGTTTTTTAAATTTTATTTTATTTTACTTTATTGAAAGTGGCTATTGTAAAACCTCCTGGAAATGAGAAAGTTTCAAGCATATTTGAACATTGTATATATCTTTAATTCTAATAATAAAATTGCATGCTTCAGAGGACCTCATTTCCAGGTAGTTTTTGATCGCTAGGCTGTGGAATGTGTAATGTCATTTTAGATGTGAAAACCAGACAAAATAATGAGATTTTGATTTGGGTCGATGCAATATGATCATGATTTGATACGACAACCATTTAAAATATGTATTTCATTTTATTCTATCTCCATTAGGCCATTATAAGAATTTAGCGTACAATTTGTTCTGTGATTATTGTGTACAGGTAGGGTGGGAGGGTATGGGCCAACTGTTGAGGGATTGAGGAGGTCAAAGGCAACTTTTTACATCAGTTTTGCAGTATTACCAAGATGGCAATTTACAATGCAAGCACAATCCAATCCAACACCTGTTAGAATACTAACCAAGGCCTGTAGAATAATCACACGGAACTTTATAAACTTAAAACTTCTTATTACGAGGGCATGTGACCTGCTGCACATGTAATTTAAGTAATTACACTAGCAAAATTTTATTTAGTTTTTAGTTAGTTTTTTTTTTAAGCTTTGAGGGCCTGTGCCATTTTGCACAAGCATTTGATAGTACTATAGCAAACTTAATTTTTGATTGTATATCATGTAGTATTGGACTGTCTTTGTGCAGATATTTAACTTATTTAATTAACTTCTTCTTAGTGTAACTGTTTACCTCCCTTTCATTTTTTTCTGGTTGTGTTTTATAAGTTTTTTTTCTTCTTTTGGAAATTTGTAGTGAATTATTCTTTTTATCAAAAATATTTTTTGAAAAGTAAGCAGAACCATTTTTTTTAAAAAGAAAAGAAGAATAAATTAACAATAAAATGTGTGATCACTGTCAATGAAGACATAAATTGTAATCTGGTTGCGTATGATTTCTTTGTTCACACATTTCCTAATCATGGTCTCTATTACTTTGGCTGTCACGTTTTTGACAAACTTTTACATGTTTCTCTGACAGTACCTCAAATATCTACTATAATATCTTCTTCATCGCTAGACCAGTCACCTACCTTTTTCTTGAAAACTTCCTGAACAAAACTCTTCATTTGTGTGTGAGGTCTGTTGGATCTGCTTGGAAATATTGGACGCTTTCTGCCAGGTGGTCACTGGGGCTTCCTATGATGTTATTATTTGGCAATGTAGGCATTTTATATGTATGTGTTTTATTGATATTTTATAATGATGTTTATATTCTATTTTGTTTTTGTGAACGGGGGTTCGATAAATTAGAGTATAGCCTCAGCGTCCCCTGTGTGGGATGTCTTTATTGTAAAGTGACTGGCTGGTGGAGAGCTTTCAGTGTTGCCACTGGGTTGTTTCGGCAGATCTTTTATGCGGATCGGGGGTTGTCCGGTCCTGATTTGGCTCGGAAGAGTCCGCTGGACCTAAAGCAACAATCAATCAATCAAAGGAAGACAAAAATGGTTACACCGAGTAGGTTTGTCGTTCCAGTACTAATTATCTCCCTTTATCAATATATTCCGCAGATACTGTTTTTATCCCTTTTATTGTGCGTCTGGTAGAAAATATTTTTGTGTGTGTATAATTTGCGGCAGTATGGATGCTTGATGTAGTTATAGCTTTCTATCTGTTACTGTATTAATGCAATTTGGTAAACCATTTATTCTTTTTCTTCTACCCCCGTTGGGGTTGTTGTTGTTTGTAGATTATAGTCACACGACACTTTCGCATATAGGTGACTACTGGACCGATTTATACTGACACCAGCGGGCCAGTTGTTGGTAAAGGGGAAAATAATATGATCACACGTTGACCAATGCGGGATTCGAACCAGCGACCTTTCGGTTACTAGCAAGACGCTCTTACCAACTGAGCTACCCGGCCCCTCTAAGTTGGGGTGCCGGGGGTTTCAGTATAAATAGTATCCCCACTTTCTGGAAATTTAGTGCTTTAAATTCCCACTGTCGCTGTCTTTCTCATTTGCTCTTTCTCATTCCTGTTCTGTTCTATCAATCTGCTATACTATCTTCTTCTTCGCTAGACCAGTCACCTACCTTTTTTCTTGAAAACTCTTCCGGGACAAGACTCATTTGTGTATGAGGTCTGTTGGATCAGCTTGGGAATATTGGACGCTTTCTGCCAGGTGGTCACTAAGGTTTCCTATGATGTTATTATTTAGCAATGTAGGCATTTTATATGTATGTGTTTTGTTGATAATTTATAATGATGTTTGTATTCTATTTTGTTTTTGTAAACGGGGGTTCGATAAATTAGAATACAGCCTCAGCGTCCCCTGCGTGGGATGTCTTTATTGTAAAGTGACTGGCTGTTGGAGAGTTTTCAGTTTTACCACTAGGGTTGTTTCAGCAGATCTTTTATGCGGATCAGGGGTTGTCTGGTCCTGATTTGGCTCGGAAGAGTCCGCTGAACATAAAGCAATAATCATGTAATGTAATGTAATGTCTTTTTCTTCTTATAGTTTTTGTAAACCTTTTCATCTTGGAAGACTTTGAATCTGTGCAATTTCATTACATTTGCAATTTTTAAAAAACAACTAAACAAATGTCAGTTCTAATTGGAAAATAACATTAAGATTGTTTTCTTCAGAAACAGATGGCAATTACCCAAGCTAAAAATCAAGTTGCAAAGTTGTTTCTTGTTCTTGCGATACACTTGGGCCTGATGATTGCTTTAGTATTCCTTGATGATGACAAAAATGGAATTGATTTTGATGAGAGGTCTGATATTTTAAAAAAATTACCACTATCATATGTGCAACCAGTCAGTCTTTTGTCTGTTATTGTATGTGACATTTAGTGAACATTGTGACATACAGTATTTTAAAATGAATAGACTTCTAAAAAGTGCGTGCAATTAATAACAAAAAGATTATAATGTCAAAACACTTTAAAAAAAATTTATTGTTATTTTTTTATATTTAAAAATCAATTTTAATTTACTGGCACGACTATTTTGTCACTAGTGAAGGTGCATCAGTGATAGGTACTTGCGTCAGCTAAATTGTGACTTTAAATAATTGTGTCCATTGAATGGAAGATACTGTGGACTATATGCAGCCAAAGGGAAAGTGGGTATACATTATTTTGCTGCGTGCTGGTATGTGGTGTTTTTAGTATTGTGGGTTCCATTACCATTGTTGTGCTGCTGTGTGAAAAATGTACTACTGCACGTTTGTTCATGCAACTATGAAATATAAACGTGCTAATAATTCACCGTTTATGGAATGTCATTGGCCCATGTTCGAAAAACAATGCATGTCATGTTTTAAAAAGTTGTGAAAATGTTGCATATAAAGTATACAATATTGCAAGTAATGTTGGAAAATGTTGCATGTGATGTTGAAACCGTTGCATGTAACACAAAATATGTTGAAATGTGAATGTTAATATTAAAAACAAAATTTATGCCGTTATTGTCAAATTGCCATATTGCATGTTGAAACAAAATGTTAAGCTGTCATTGTACAATGTTATTTTGGCTGAAGAATGATGATGCTCTGTGACGGTTGTAACATACTGTGACATGTTTGGTTATTTATTGCAATTGCTGCCTGTCAATATGCCTGTGGCTAACATCACCCAAGTCAGTGTTAAAGTACACATGTCATTGCGTAATGTAACTCAATTCCAAACTTCTCTTGCAAATAAACCTTGAGAAAACAAAACTGTGTAATGTCTGGTATTTGCGGTGGTTTGTAAAATGTTTATGACGTTTTTTTTATTGTGTTTTGGGGCTTTTCTATACATAACCATAAAATGTAAATACCAATCAAGACTCAGAAATATGAACTAAATTATTAAACTTATAAATGCAAATTATTATCACTTCCAACCTCCTTTCACCCGTCAGCGACTCACACTGTGTTTTCCATCTCATATATGCCTTATTATTAATTCACGCTAAACAAATACCATGCTGTTCACAAACTTCCCATGCAAATCACCAAATACACATCAATTACATTCCTTGTTCACATCTTTGCAAGTTTCAGAAGAACAAAGATTGATTTATTAATCAAACATACTTCTGTACTCATGAATATGCAAGTCTTTAAAGATTAGAGATTTAAATAAATTAATAATAATATAATGATAGTTTTAAAAATATAATAATAATCAATCTAAAGAGAAATGAGCATTTATGTTTTAAAAACAAGTATAGCAACTTATAGTACTTCACTTGTCAAAAGTGCAGACAGAGCAAGTCCAAAAGGTAAACCAGTTTTATTTTGTACAAAGAATATTATTGATGAATTTGTACACAATTGGCAATGCTGACTTGCAATGTTATTTGTAAACTACTTACAGCACACACTAAGGGTGAAACCACTGACACAAAATGTGATTAGTAGTACTAGTAGTAGTGTTGAGGACAAAATAGGCTGTGAATCCTTTGTAAACGTTCTTTCTTTGTCCATAATTATGGATTTGTTATGCATCCTACAAATCATTCATCATAGCAATAGAAAATCTCTTTAAATGCTGGAAATTCATCCAACTGTTTTTATTTTATTTGAAATGTATGTTACATGCTTTTCTTAGTTCTGGAGTGAAGCAGGGGAACTGCTGTCCTTGTTTTTATTTGTATGAAAAATCATTCTCCAAAGTTGCAACTCTGTTTTCTTTTACTTTGTAACAATCTTAGCAAATAATATCTAGGCCAAAAAACTACTTCATCTTCATTACAACTACCAAGTTCTATAAACATCATCTCGTGTGTACCCCTTGGGGTCATGAGCAATCTTGCCACTGTAGATTGTTCAAACCTATGAAGGGAACAGTGAAAGCCACAGTTGAAAACCTGTCTTTCCTTTATAGGCAAGACGCTTCACTGCGGCAACAGTACCCCCGTTGGAGTGCCGGGGGTTTTCAGTATAAATAGTATCCCCACTTTATGGAAATTTAGTGCTTTAAATTCCCACTGTCGCTGTCTTCCTCATTTACTCTTTCCTACTCCTGCTCTGTCCTTCACTCTGCTATACTATCTTCTTCTTCGCTAGATCAATGACCTACCTTTTTTCTTGAAAACTCTTCCTGGACAAGACTCCTTGTTTGTGTATGAGGTCTGTTGGATCAGCTTGGGAGTGTTGGACGCTTTCTGCCGGGTGGTCACTAGGGCTTCCTATGAATGTACTATTTAGCACTATAGGCATTTTATATGTATGTGTTTGGTTGATGATTTATAATGATGTTTGTATTCTATTTTGTTTTTGTAACCGGGGTGTTCGCGTAGTTGAGGTCAACCCTCAGCCGTCCCCCGCGTGGGATGTCTTTATTGTAAAGTGACTGGCCGGTGGAGGGCATTCAATTTTCCCACTGGGGTTGTTTCAGCAGATCTTTTATGCGGATCGGGGGTTGTCCGGTCCTGATTTGGCTCGGAAGAGTCCGCTGGACCTAAAGCAACAATAAATCAATCAATCAATCTCGTGTGTGATAATGTTGCCCTATATGTAATGTTTTGATCTTATATATCACTACCTTGGGCAGTTTGATAAACAAACAGGAGAATTCCACCTCTAAGATCTACAGCTGAAGAGGTGTAATCAGTTTCCTATTTGCTCCAAATACTTGTTCCTAAAACAGTCCCCCACTCCCTCCCCCCACCCCATCGTCCCTCTCCCACCTCACCTCCTGGTAAAACCATTACACATCCCATTCATAATTAAAATGGAGTTACAACAGTGTGCTTTCTGGCTACCAAACATGCAAACAATTAAAACCTGACGAAACAAATCATATCAAAGAGTTTGCTTAATTTGGGACAATTTTGAAGAGTAATTTCTTGTTCTTTTATAAAACAACCAGCACCAATCGCATTTTTAAACGTTTCATTTAACAGCTTGGATCATTATTTTGCCCATAATTGTTTTAAGTGATTACAATTACCAAGCATACAAATATGTGTAGTATAAAAGTATTCCCTACATAAATGTATGACATCTGAGTTCCCTATATTAATTTATGACAATCTGAGTTCCCTATATTAATTTATAACAATCCGAGTTTCCAGTAATTTGTGACATCTTCTTGATCTCATGTGGGTTATATTTGCCTGTGCTGCAGTTTATCACAAAGGGGAATGCCATTTCAAACATCAGCACAAAAGCTGGAAAAGTGTAATCTCTAATGATAATACTTCTGTGCATTTATAATAAGACACAGATCTAACAAGAAATACTATCAGTCCTGGAATTTTAAGACAAATGGTAACGTCATATGATTAGCAGTGAGCAAAAGTGAAAACAAAACAATTTCATGAATGTCTAAGTGTTGTTATGATGGACTGTAAAACATATTCCAAAATCAACATTATACTACAAGGTGATCAATAAAAAAATAAGAATAACAATATGATTGAAATAAAAATAAATAAATAAAAATGAACAACAGTATATTCTGATTACTTCCAGATTCATCTCATTTCCTTCAGTGTATGTAGCCTAGCCGAACCATATCTGCTGGGGAAGAGCACTGTAAGTGTTGTGGCCATGTGGTCTAAGGCAGGATGAAATTAGCCTTGTCCACAGGCTACAAATCAATGGTGTGGGGTCGATCTCGCTTCTGGGCATTAGGTTTCTCTGAATATAATTATTTATTTTTGACTCGGGCAACGTCTTCTTTGGTGTTCTCCTTGTACTCCGCTTTGCTCCCCACCTAAATTGTAAAACTACATGAGGTAGGTTGGGTTTGGGCGTGCCACAGGCGGCGACTACGACTTCCTCAGAATTTCCCAATAAAAAATAACAATAAAGTGTCAAAAATAAAAAAATCCAAATAATGTCTTAGTCTATAAACATCAAGAGGTATAGAAATATTTGTTTGTCTTTGAACATCGAGAGGTATAGAAAATTATTTATTTGTCTATAAACATAAAACAGGTATAGAAATATGTGATAAATAATCGACTGATTTACTTCCAGTTTCCTGATTAATGTTGACGATAAAAATTCCTCCAAATAGCCAGCCATATTATGGAACTGCAAAGACATGCAAACAATAACAACCAGTGCTCCAAAACCTTATATAGCAGATCCCACTTCTGACAAAGTTTTGTGGTAGGAGGAAAGAAATGTGCAAAAAATGTTGACGAGAATATTTAAATACACAATGTTATGTCCTATCCTATCCTATCCTATCCCATAACCCGAAGGTCGTAGGGGCACCACAGATGATCGTTTAACCAGCATACTCCATCTTTCTCTGTCCTCAGCAGCCCTCATGGCTTCGCTCAGTGTCAAACCAGTCCATTCTCGAATGTTGTCCTCCCACCTCTTTTTCGGTCTCCCCCTTCTTCTACCTCCTTGCACTGTGCCTTGCAGAATGGTCTTTGCAAGGCCTGATGATCTGGTGACGTGGCCATACCATCGGAGTTTCCGTTTCTTCACCACTGTGAGCAGGTCATCGTGTTGTCCAATGGCTTGTGTGATGGTCTGTCGGACTTCGTCGTTGGTGATGTGTTGGGTATAGGAAATGCACAGAAGTCTTCTGTAACACCTCATCTCCATGCTTTGTATTCTTCGTTGGAGATCTGCTGTGAGGGTCCATGCTTCGCAAGCATATAGGAAGATGGAGATGACCAGAGAGCGCAGCAGTCTTACTTTGGAATGTAGACTGATGGTTCTGTCTTTCCAAATGGGCTTCAACCTTGTCAGGGCAGCAGTTGTTTGTGCGATCCTGGAGAGGACTTCCTGTCGAGACCCATTGTCTGACACAATGGCTCCTAAATATTTGAAGCTGTGCACTGTGTTGAGGGATTGGCCTTGTACTTTGATGTCCGTGTTGATGCCATTGGTGTTGTTGGTCATCATTTTGGTCTTCTCTGCACTTATTTCCATTCCATAAGCTCTGGAGGTGGTGTCAAGCCTCTGTACAAGCTGTTCAAGTTCTTGTTCCTCTCCAGCCAATCCATCAATATCATCCGCAAAACGAAGATTGGAGATTGCTCTGCCCCCTATGCTGACTGTGCCTTCGTGATCTGCAAGAGCATATGACATGATGCGCTCTAGGAAGATGTTGAAGAGTGTTGGAGAGAGTAGGCATCCTTGACGCACACCGATTGTTGTTCTGAACCAGTTCCCGATGACGCTGTTATGGAGGACTGCACTGGTAGCCTTGTCATACAGGCTTTTGATGACTTCTATAATTTTAGGGCTGATGTTGTACACTTTCATGGTTGCCCATAGAGCTGCATGCCAGACTCGGTCAAATGCCTTCTTGAAGTCTATGAACACATGATATAGATGTTGTTGGTGCTGTAGGTATTTCTCACAGATTATTCTGAGGTTGAAAATCTGTTCAGTGGTACTTCGCCCTGCCATGAATCCTGCTTGTTCTTCAGCTATGATTTGTTCAGCTTGTGGTTTCAACCTGTTGAAATGATGGCATTAACCTTGAAATAGTTAATAATGTAGAAGAGTGGGAGACAACTGGTTACGTTTTGGAGGATTTGCAGGCTGCACAAGCGAATGACTTCCCTTCTTGTCACTCGGGCCATTGGCGTGTCCTGCTATTAGGCCATGAGCGAGTGCCAGATTTAATTAGGCTGTATGCTCTCAACACTCTTACTGCCTTTTCACTGGGGATACCTGTGACCTCCTACGCAGTGGAAGTAAACTGCTCCACTTGGCTACACATAAATTAGGCCAAAGAGATGTGATGACCAAAGTGGTGAACTATGTGGAGTTAATTAAGGATAATATAGTTAACAAAACAACATTGACTTCAACAACAAATACAGGAAATGCGCAGCAAACGTCTCACAAAGCACTAGAAAACACAACAAACAACTGTCAAAACAATGTTGTTTATAAGTACGAACAACCGTTGTGTACATGAATATTTTACAAAAAGTTCTCAGATGACTGTAGCACACAACAAAACAGATGTCAACGAGTAAAAACTGCCTAAATCATATTCCACAATTTGTACAAACAGCCACACAAAATGATATTTCAACTAGGAGTAGCAAACCAAAGTGGTAATACACAAATTGAAATAGCAAAGTTTAGCGTGGGTACATCTGTTGTAACGTTAGTAGTATGCAATATGCACATATTCCATGCTGGCCTTTACAAACACCTGTGATAAATATCCCACACTGCACTTAACATTCAATATAATCAAGAAATTAAGAAACCAGCTGTTAATGCCATAATGTTACTGAGGAACAACACGAAATCTATGTGAAGTATGGAAGGTCTTGCAGTGAATCATTTGCAAGTCCTTCATGTCAGTTTGCATGTACATCAATTTACATTACATCAATACACCTTTTTGTATCGTATCAATTTTTTTTTAATTAATCAGATTACCTAACACAGGTTGTGCTTTTATATACACCATGAAGCACACACATTACATGAACATGTAACAAGTTTTGTTCAAAATAAAAAAGAAAGAAATACAAACAAAATGCAACTGTTTTCAGGACATTCACTGTGGGTAAAAAGAACCAAACTGGGTGGAGATGAACAGGGTTTGTAGTGTATAGGCTTGTGCATACTTATGTTGTGTTTTTTAAAACTATTTTATTTATTTGTTTAATTTAACATCCATTGTGATTAGACAACTGTGGTTGTGTGTGTTCAGTCTCAGTTCTTCAAAACTGAATGTTAAGATATAAATTACATACATAAATAGTGATAGTGCATGTGCTTTTGCACTTGTATCATGTATGCAATAAGTCTCTTCTTAAACTTCAACAAAGATCACAAATATACAGTGTACTTTGTTGAGAAAAGCGATTTGAACAAGGAAAAACCAAGCGACGGAGTACAGTGGAGTTAACAGGAAAGCCAAGTGCCATGGTCACCAACACAGCCTTATTTTGCACTAAAAGCTATAAATGGCTTAAGATGACGATAAGACAAGAAAGCACCTATTTGATTGTCTTCATTGGGGCAATGAAAGGTAAGTCACTAGTAATATAATAATAGCATTAATCATTTCTGTTGAACATCAGTTCTAGGTCTAGTCTATCAACCATACATAGCAAAACACAAGCGCTAAAAGACCCTTCTACAACAACAGCACTATACATTATCAGCAAAGGTACATTTCTGTTTTTTTATCACACAATAAAGTTGTATTGTATTGTATTGTATTGTATTGTATTGTGTTGTACAAATCCTTGTGGCCTGCACAAAGTAAAAGAAAGGTATGATACAACAGGCAGCATCATGACCATACAACAGGCAGCATCATGACCATACAACAGGCAGCATCATGACCACTTTGTCTCTACCTTCACTTCCCCGCACTCACTTGCGTAGTGGTCTTCACACAGCGTGGGGTTCATGACCTGTGACCACGAATCTTCACCTTGGCAACTGTGATGTGAGGGCCTAGGCCTACGACTTTTAATGTTGCTAATGTTGTACTGTAGTGGGGGTCTTATCCGGTGGCAGTTTGTGCTGATTGTTTGCACTCTATCGGGGTAAAAACAAACAGAAGGTTGGGGCGTGTGGATGTGCATCAATGGCTGAGGGTGGGTGCAGACTGATGTGGGCACATGTGGCCAGTGATTGGGTGGTGGGAGGTGGGTGACAGTGTGTGTACTGAGGGAGGTGGGTGACAGTGTGTGTACTGAGGGAGGTGGGTGACAGTGTGTGTACTGAGGGAGGTGGGTGACAGTGTGTGTACTGAGGGAGGTGGGTGACAGTGTGTGTACTGAGGGAGGTGGGTGACAGTGTGTGTACTGAGGGAGGTGGGTGACAGTGTGTGTACTGAGGGAGGTGGGTGACAGTGTGTGTACTGAGGGAGGTGGGTGACAGTGTGTGTACTGAGGGAGGTGGGTGACAGTGTGTGTACTGAGGGAGGTGGGTGACAGTGTGTGTACTGAGGGAGGTGGGTGACAGTGTATGCATTGAGCAGACGCAATCAAATCAATTTATAGGTGGTGGTCTTGTATGCAAAGTTTATTGGTTTCCCCCATTTGTTTATTGTACATACAATTAAAACAAAAGTCTTGCGTTGTATTTGTTTTTTCTTGTAATAAATAAATTAGTTTGTGAGTGTGCTGATGTTATCACATTTTCCTCTTTCTTTGTGTTAGAATAAACAACTGTTGACTTGATGAAAACTGTTAAGAGTGAATTATGAGCACAGAACAGGCATTTTGTCTGCACACCTTTTGCCTGTCACCATCTTAGGCCACTGACACAATCTTCTCCCTAGACTGGTCTCGTGAAGTCTCATGTACCACTGACAGAATCTTCTCCCTAAACTTGTCTCCTGAAGTCTCATGTACATTCTGCATGCTCATTGACATAAACATTAAAAATTAAAAAAAACAGTACAAGCACGTAAATGTCTGACAGCAAACTACCATCATTGGCGATCACTATGCAAAATAACACAATGGACCAAACATTAAAAGTGATGTGGTAACTCTGGGCATTCTGCCCATTAGAAGCAGGTTTGACACCTTGAATCCCTGTAACAGCGAGAGATGTGCGCTATATAAATCTACGTATTATTACTATAAATGTTTCATAACAGGAAGGACAGCTCACTATAACAAATTCTACTCTATATCACGCTTAATTCTCCATGCTAACAGTACTACAAACATTACAGTGTTGAAAACAACAATAGGACACATGTTACAGATATTTTAATACTAAACTTCAAAGATAAGGACTGAAAACAAAGGGTTGGGAATGGGAGAATTGTACCTACTGCATTAACAAGACAGTACAAATGATCCACAAATCACACCAGCAACATCATACAAAAAGAAATAGCGCAGCAAACATTACCCAGATTTTGTTAACGTATGTAGGAACTAAACAACATCCAACAACGAACGTTTCGCTTATCCTCAGGTGTTATGTGACCTTAACTTTCATATCATATTGGTAAAATCAAATAAATTGTCTTATACAAGGTCAACTAGCTGAAATCAAGATCTAACTTTAGCCCTCCAAGACGCAAACTCGTGGTGTACCAAATAAAACCTCACAAAATAAAAAAACAAACAAAGTGAGTTAATCAAAGATGTGGATGCAAAGGGAGTTAATCGAAGCTGCCGAAGCTTCCGAAACTGCCACAACTACCAAAGCTGGAGAGAGAGCTCCAGCTGCCGCGGTGTCCCCATCCGAACAGGCCGCCACCCATGCCGCCACCCATCATCCTTGACATCCCATAGCCCAGCACAGCACCTCCTGCCAACCCTGCACAACAGCAAGTAACAAACGCTTTGACAAAAATCCCAGAAACAGACAAAGCCTGATACACCTTAGAACGTAACAACCATCGCTTGTCAATAGGCAATATTTAAAAAACAAAACGCGATAATACCAGAATCAATAAACACATCAAATCAAAATCAAATAAAATGCGTGAACATTTTCCCAAAATAATTAAAAGCTGAAGATAAAAGAGATAGGTTCCTTCTTTATTTCTTTGTTTTTAATATAAGGTAGCATTTGTCATGTAAGATAAATGTGAACAAAACTAGGATTTGTAAGTCTTAGCATGATAAAAAGAAAGCCACACAATAAACCTATAGGCTACAAAGGCTTAGCTACAGCACCACTAGTAAATAAAAAAAACAACTTCTGAAACCTTTCAGCAACAAAGGAGAAAGCCATTAAGACCTCCCTTTTTTCAGGGTCAGCTTCATGAGGGTGCCCATCTCTCTAGGGTGCCCATCTCTCTAGGGTGCCCATCTCTCTAGGGTGCCCATCTCTCTGCGGCTTCATCTGCCCCAGTTTCAAAAGAGAGCCAGGCACCCTTTGACAGCTAGGAGGACGAAGGTGATTATTGTGCGATGCAGCAGTTTAATCATCAACGATGATTCCCCCATTCAAGTACTTCACAGCGGTGGGCTATTCACTCAATGTTTCAAAAAAGGGGTACGCTCTAACTGTATTTATTAATCATTTAATTTATTTTTGCGTTCTCATATAGCGCTTGTCCAGTTTGGCTCTTTTGAACTGACTCGAACTCAAACAACTTGAGGTGCCCACTCGCTGTCCCTTCAGTATACTATCCTGCCAATGTGAAATGTGACCCCTCATTATCAATAATTCTAGTTTTTAAAAAACAAACAAACAAAACAGTACTAACCCAAAGCAGCATTGCCGGCATTTCCTGACAAGAATCCACCTCTCTGCTTTGGTTGTTGTTGGTACACAACCGTCGTTGGTGGTTGCTGGTAATAGCCCCCTGACACAAAACAACCTCCATTTGTCAATATCATCATCATCACCACCACCCACACCATCATCATTATAATCAATCCCGCTATGATGAGAGTTTCTGATAACACACAGCAGCATTGTACTCAAGTCCGTGACTCTCACTATTCATTTGTATTTTTCAACATTTTCTTGTAAAATGTTCAAACTTTGAGGGATTAATACAAAACTGTAAAACATGCTTTACTCCTCCTCTCCTGACTATATAGATATCTCTCTCCCCCTCCCCTTCCCCCTCTTCCTCACACATACATCCAAAATGTCATGAAGGTAACCACAATTACAATGAAACCTAAGGACTACAAATGTATCACCCACGATTTGGTGGAATTACAGCATCAGCAGTACAATTCTGATGCCAAAGGGATACACTCCAATGTCTACAATGTAAAACTGCATGCCTCATTTGCGTCAAATACTCACCCTGTGGATGATGGTACTGCTGTTGTGGATAAGCTGCGGGCGGTGGGGGACCGTATTGTGGTGGCGGTGGTTGGTAGTACGGCTGCTGCTGTGGGTAGCCAGCGTAGGCGGTGGTCGGTGGTGCTTGGTAGTATGGTTGTTGCGGGTATGAAGCGGGCTGGGAGTACGGCGCTTGTTGTGGGTAGGATGCGGATGGTTGTGGGTACGGTGAATGATGTTGCGGGTACGGGGAGTGCTGTGGTGATGGCATTGGGGGTCCCGCTGTCAATATAAATGACCATAATGTACACCACACACAAGAAAAATGACAATTCACTGACAAAACAAAAGTGGAGTACAAGAAAAATGACGATTCACTGACAAAACAAAAGTGGAGTACAAGAAAAATGACAATTCACTGACAAAACAAAAGTGGAGCGCAAGAAAAATGGTCATATTCATAGAAAGCCATGTAGCTATTAGGAGTGGGTAGGATGAAGCTGCACTGCAGCCGCCAATTCCTCTTAAATGTGCATCAAGAATGTTCAAAAATTAGTCATAATAGGTTAGGAATGATGTTTTAAATTAAAAAAAAAAATTTAATAGGACATATAGCAGAGCATTGTTTCAAGCCTTCAGCAAAAATGGGGTCATCTGACGCTGCTAGGATGGATTACCTTAAAAATATTGAATCTTTTAATATAACAACGTTTTTCTTCAAAGGTAAAACAACCATTCTAATACAGACTATTGACCAGCTAGCTCTCACAGTGCTGGCTGCACAAAAGGATCAAATCAAACAAAGGCAAACTTTTGTCACCGGGAACTTTGCAAGCACTGGGAACTTCGTAAGCAGTAGTCTCTGAACAGACTACAAACACAACTACAAACATGGCTGGATTAAAGACTATGAAATTACCCAGCAATAAAGCAGAATCTACTCTATGCAATTAAGATAAGATCAGTTAAGATACTGTAAGATAAAATACTATAACATAAGATGAGATAACAATTTTATTTCTAATTAATTACGTATCAACATGGGGTGACCACCAGAACCCAGAAATCAGTGCACATTTTCCTTTCTCAACATTTGATATCA
Organism: Oncomelania hupensis; assembly: GCA_036898135.1. Classification (NCBI taxonomy): domain Eukaryota; kingdom Metazoa; phylum Mollusca; class Gastropoda; order Littorinimorpha; family Pomatiopsidae; genus Oncomelania; species Oncomelania hupensis. The sequence continues at coordinate 10,311,841 of CM072519.1, read as the reverse complement.
AAATTTTAAAAATTAAATAAAAGTTTTTAAATCAAAGAAAGGAGAAAGAAAAGAGAAGGATAGACAGAGTGAGAAAGAATAACTGATTGTGAAATAAATAAATAACAACTATATTATTATTATTATTATTTAGTATTACTTGTATGCGGCTTGGCATGCTCAATTGAGGTAGTGTGTGTGTGTGTGTGTTCTGAAGTATTTGTACTATTGTGAGATCTTAAGCGTTGCAAGTATGTTTGGAATGATTGTTACAAGATACATGTGATATCATGTGGATGAAAGTGGTTAGATGTATATTGTATTGTTAATGTGTAAGCTGTGATTGTGCACCTGTTGTAATTCATTTTGAGGCAATACAAATGTGTTTATTGTATTGTTTGATTGTCTTGCATGAAGCTCTGTGGGTAAACATGAGAGAGTACAACATAAGCCATAACATTATTGAAGTCATCAAAAGCCTGTATGACAAAGCTACCAGTGTAGTCCTCCACAACAGCGCCACCAGAACTGGTTCAGAACAACAATCGGCGCATGTCAAGGATCCCTACTCTCCTCAACACTCTTTAACTTCTTTCTGGAGCGTATCATGTCAGATGCCATTGCAGATCCTGAAGGCACAGTCAGCACAGGGGAAAGAACAATCTCCAACAGCTGGTACAGAGGCTTGTCAACACCTCTAGAGCCTTTGAAGTAGAAATAAGTGCAGAGAAGACCAATATGATGATCAACAACACCACTGGCATCAACACAAACACCAAAGTACAAGACCAATCTCTCGACACGGTGCACAATATAAAATATTTAGGAGCAATTGTATCGGACAATTATTGTTTCCCACAGGAAGTCCTCTCTAGGATAGCACAAACAACTGCTGCCCTGACAAGGTTGAAGCCCATTTGGAAAGACAGGACCATCAGTCTACACTCCAAGGTAAGATTTCTGCTCTTCTTTGCCATTTCCATCTTCTTGTGAAACATGGCCCTTCGCAGCAGATCTACAATGAAGAATACAACAAAGCATGGAGATGAGGTGCTACAGAAGACTTCTGGGCATTTTCTATACCCAGCACATCACCGACGACGAAGTCCGAAGAACCATCACACAAGCCATTGGACAACACGATGACATGCTCACAGTATTAAATAAACGGAAACTCAGATGGTATGGCCACACTACCAGAGCTTCAGGCCTTGTGAAGACCCCCCCTGCATGGCATGGTGCAAGGAAGCAGAAGAAGAGAGAGAAAAAAGAGGTGGGAAGACAACATTCGAGAATGGACTGGCTTGACACTGAGCTAATCCAAGAGGGTTGCTGAGGACAGAGAAAGATGGAATACGCTGGTTAAATGATCATCTGTGGGGCCCCAACGACTCTCCAGTTACGTGATAGGACAGGATAGAGTAGATTGTATTGTATTGTATTGTATTGTATCGTATTGCATACCTCTGAACACTTTCACGCTACTTACAGGCCACAACTCCATCAAAGCCCAGCCCTGTGGCAGGCCCCCCTGGGTAAGGAGGGGGTGCAGATGACACCGGGGCTGCTGTCTGTTGCTGTATAGGCTGATGTGGTGCGGATGGTGTTTCTTTCTGTGGTGGTGGTGGCAGCTACAATCAATCAAATTAATCATCCAATCAATCAAAAAACAAATTCACCTACGCATTAATGGTTAAAAGAAGTTAGTGCAAACAAGAGAGAGGGAGAAAGGCTGAGAGAAAGAGAGGGAGAGAGAGAGAGAAGTTGAGAGAGAAGAGACAGATAGAAAGAGTGAGCATGAGAGAGAGAGAGAGAGAGAGAGAGAGAGAGAGAGAGAGAGAGAGAGAGAGAGAGAGAGAAAGATTAAGTGAGCAAGAGAGAGAGAGGGTGGGCAAGAGAGACACAGACACAGAAATGAGTGTAGGTTGGGGCGCAGATAGTGTTCGAAATAGAGAGAGAGAGAGAGAGAGAGAGAGAGAGAGAGAGAGAGAGAGAGAGAGAGAGAGAGAGAGAGAGAGAGGTTGAGAGAGAAGAGACAGATAGAGTGAGCATGAGAGAGAGAGAGAGAGAGAGAGAGAGAGAGAGAGAGAGAAAGAGTGAGCATGAGAGAGAAAGAGTGAGCATGAGAGAGAGAGAGAGAGAGAGAGAGAGAGAGAGAGAGAGAGAGAGAGAGAGAGAGAGAAAGATTAAGTGAGCAAGAGAGAGAGGGTGGGCAGGAGAGACACAGACACAGAAATGAGTGTAGGTTGGGGCGCAGATAGTGTTCGAAATAGAGAGAGAGAGAGAGAGAGAGAGAGAGAGAGAGAGAGAGAGAGAGAGAGAGAGAGAGAGAGAGTCAAACAAAGCAATGACTAAATATTTAAATAAATCTTCATGCAAACTCAATAAAAGAGTTCATAAAGACAGATACATTTTTTTAAAATACAACTGCGCTCTAAGCATGCAATAGTACAAGCTATAAACTAATACAGGTCCCCCCAATCAAATTAATAAGTAAAATAATAATAATAATAATAATAATAATAATAATAATAATAATAATAATAATAATAATAATAATAACAATAATAAAAATAATAATGGATGCTATATATAATTCATTAAATCAATCAATCAATGGAAGTTGATTGCTGTAACATACATGTACCTATGGGCGTGGGAACAGAGACACCAGCTTGCACATAAATGTGATAGTTTCGTGAGAGCTAGTTTCATGACAGCAATTAAAATAAAATAAATGACAAGTTTGTACTTTGGGAAATCCATATATGTTTCATTGCAGATGTTCTAAGTGCGAAAAAAAGTGTATGACAGGAATGAATAGGAAATAAAAACTACATTTTGTTTTGTAAATCCATACATGTTTCTTTGACCTTGCAAGTGGGCAAAAAGACAGCTTTATTACAAATGAATTCAAAAGCAGTGTTATGTACCAGTTACAAAATAAAATTTAAAATAATATCACCAGAACAGATATATTCAAAAAAATATATATTTTTTAAAAACAAAATTTTAAAAATGTGTAAAAATAATATAATATGAGGTCAAAAATAAAATAAAATAAATCTAAAAAAAAAAGAAGAAGAGTAAAATCATGAAATCAAAAAAGTTTAAAAAATGAAATAAATTACTGTCAAATGATAAGGTCAAATTACGATCATAAATGAAAAAAAAAAGGTTAGAAATGAAATAAAATAAGGTTAAATTAAATAAAACAAGGTTAAAAATGGAAAATAACAAGTTAAAACAAAATAACATAAGGTTAAAACTGAAATAAAAAAGGTTACCTGAAATAATGTTTAAAATGAAATAAAATAAGATTAAAAATGAAATAAAACAAGGCAAAGAATCTGCTCTCTTGTATTGCATGCCTCAAGGTTCCATACTTGGATCCCTTCTGTTCTTTCCCTATACACGGCAATTAACTAGACTTATTCCAAATTTTAATATTGACTATCACTTCTTTGAAGTATTTCGAGCTTAATTCTTGCTTTCTGATCACACTTCTGCTCTCCATGCACTCAGAAATCTTGAAGCTTGCTGTCTCGAGGTCAAGCAGTGGATGACTGAAAATAGGTTAAAACTAAATGAAGATAAAACTGAAGTTCTTCTCTGCTGTGCCGCATCGAGACGTGGTGATATTCTATTAAATACTTTTACAGATTGCAATGCTCAGATTTCATTCTCCAGCTATGTCAAAACACTGAGTGTTTTTCTTGATGCTGACCTCACTATGCACGATCAAGTATCCTTCGTTGTCAGAACATGCTTCTGCCGTATCAGATCTCTCAGTAAGGCCCATCGCTATCTCTCACCAAGCTGCCAACAGTGTTACGGTTTCCCTCATTCTTTCCGAACTTGATTACTGTAACGGTCTACTTGCAGGTCTACCTCAAACCGAGACAAGACGATATCAGGCAGTAGAGAACACAGCAGCTAGAGTTGTAGCGCAATGCAGAAAGTCTGATCATATCTCTTCTATCCTCCTATCCTATCCTCTTCACTGGCTTCCTGTCTAGAAGTGCATCCAAAACAAACTATTCTCGCTTATTTACCGCTGTATTAGATGCAAAACACCTTCATATTTCACAGACCATCGGTCCTTATACACACCTTTCCGGTCTCTCAGGTCGTCTTCTAAACTTCTTTTTGATGTTCCCAGGCCAAAAGATGCCAAGACCAAGCATTGCGGCTAGCAAGCATTCAAATACCTTGCTCCCACCTTATGGAACAACCTTCCTGAGAGCATCATGGAGACGCCAACCATATTGATATAATCGTTTAGATCTAGCTTGAAAACAATACTTCTGATTTCTGCCCCTTCGTCAACCATCTGCAGGGTGTGTGTGTGTGTGTGTGTGAGTGTGTGTGTGCGCGCGTGGGTGGGTGTGTGTGCGCGAGCAGATGTGTGTGTGTGTGTGTGTGTCTGTGTGTATGTGAGATTTTTTACCCCTTGATTTAATTGTTTTCTTCTCCATTTATTTATTTTGTCCATTTATGCTTTTCTCTGTATTCCTGTTATTGATGTACCCATTTCTTCTGTTGAATTGGTTTTTGTTTTAAAACCCTTGTAGTGTCAATATCCATTTTTGCCACACTCCCCCCTCTTTCCCAAAGTGCTGTGAGCACGCTTCCGCTTTGCAAGTTTGTATGCTCTGTAGAAGTTTTAATTCATTCATTGAAAGATTATGTTTGTTTTTTATTTGGAGACTCCTGAAATTGTTCTTGATGACTTTTTTTTCTGCCCATCCTTCTTTATTTTCAGTTAGATAGCTTGATTGAAATAATAGATTCAGGAAGTAGGTGGTGGGAGGAGGCAGAAGGAAGGAAGGAGGTGGTGGGAGGAGGCAGAAGGAAGGAAGGAAGGAAGGAAGAAAGGAAAGGGAGTGAACTAATCTACCACAATTCCTTCGACCACAAAAACTTTTCAAAATGGCAAACTACACCTAATATATCTTTAACATTTTGGTACTAACATTTACAAAGTTTGATTACAATTTTGTTAAAGCATACTTATGTTGGTACCACATATTTCAATTACTCCATGATAAATAAAGTATTTTTATACCTTTAACATTTTGAATACAGTTATACCTTTTAACGCGCATGTGTGACATTTCAATTTAATTAACATTTTAAAAAAAAATGTCTTGCTGCATCATGAGGTAAGTAGCCTCCAGGGTTATGAAAAAAAAAGAAGGTGACGATAAATTGCTCATGATGATGATTAATTAATGTCCACACAAGACCAGGATAAACACCTTATTTTTAAAGCTAACTGCATTACCACCATGAGAAAAAAATCTGCACCAAGCATGCTAAACGGCCTGGCGAAAAAGGCCCGCTGTCGCCATCGTCACCATCCTCATTAATTACCATCATCACCATCTTCATCATTACCATCATCACCATCTTCATTATTACCATCATCACCATCTTCATTATTACCATCATCACCATCTTCATTATTATCATCATCACCATCTTCATTATTACCATCATCACCATCTTCATTATTATCATCACCATCTTCATTATTACCATCATCACCATCTTCATTATTATCATCATCACCATCTTCATTATTACCATCATCACCATCTTCATTATTATCATCATCACCATCTTCATTATTATCATCATCACCATCTTCATTATTATCATCATCACCATCTTCATTATTACCATCACCATCTTCATTATTACCATCATCACCATCTTCATTATTATCATCATCACCATCTTCATTATTACCATCATCACCATCTTCATTATTATCATCATCACCATCTTCATTATTACCATCATCACCATCTTCATTATTACCATCACCATATTCATTATTACCATCATCACCATCTTCATTATTATCATCATCACCATCTTCACTATTATCATCATCACCATCTTCATTATTATCATCATCACCATCTTCATTATTACCATCATCACCATCTTCATTATTACCATCATCACCATCTTCATTATTACCATCATCACCATCTTCATTATTACCATCACATGTGTGGAGGGCAGAGGGAGAGAGGGGCGTAGTTCAAATAAAATCAATGCAAAAAGGTTTAGATTTAATACTTGTTCCCGTTGTTGTTATTCACTTATTGTTACTGTTACTATGGAAATACTACAGAGATAAAAGTTTGAGTATTGGAAAGGTAAGAAAGATGCTATATGGTACAGTTGTTGGCACAGGGAACATTCTAAACATAATTGAGAGTGACATATAGCATGATTAGTACTGATTGGCTAGATCTGCTGTATGATGACAAAGTAAAGCAAAAATGTCATTAGTTAGATTTTAACATTCTCATAAAGAACACAATGAGATTCGTCTTCCAGTGTCTTGCCAATGTCAAGTGGCCTTAGATTGGGAGGTCCACACAAGCAGCAGTGACAAGTAAAACATCACAAATGCTCATTTTTACACAACTGAGCGTTTCTGGAATTGTTTTATTTCGTCAACACACATCAGAGATGTCTTCTCTACACACACGTACAGCAATACAAACAATGTTATATTTCATTTTCAAAGAGGGAAAGCAGTTTATATACAGAAACTTACCACTTTGCAAATGGCGTCCATCCAAGAACTGAAAACAGAAAAAGGACAAATGGTCAACATTTTCTTATTTAAATGTTATATTTACATTATGTACGCATTCCCATGAGCACACATATACAATCAAATGCACAGGCACTTGCACACTCATACACATTATGCGCATGTACACAAACACACACATACACACAAATAACCTGAAAGCACATACAAACACACACACACACAAACCGTGTAGAAACGCTGTGTTGTGATGACTTTCATGAAACTCTACATACGTTACTTTGACATTTTTATTAAAAAAAAACATTTTTTGAAGCTAACTTAACCCTAACCATAACCCAAAGCCTAACACAGCCCTAACCCTAACGGAACACTGTTTTAATGTTAAAATAACGGGGTCCGTCAAAAGAAAGTACGTGGAGATTCAAGTATATGTCAGAATAAAGGCGTTTCTACCTAGCCACACACACACACACGCACACACACACGCACACTCACACACAGCCGAGGTTAAACAGTATTATCATGACTTTCCCAAAACGCCACAAACGTTGTGCTGACAATGGGTCATATTTCGTCCCCATTTTTAAGTACTTTGAAGTGTTCGAACCCTAACCCTAACCCAAACCCTAACCCAGCCCTAACCCTAACGGATCATTGTTCTGACGTCAAAACAAGTAGGCATGTCAATACAAGTTATGTAGATGTTCACTGATTTGTCCAGATAACACTGTGTAAGTGTGCCCAAACACACAGCCAATGTTACTCAGTATTATCATGACTTTCTTGAAACGCCACATACGTTGTGCTGAAAATGGGTCATATCTCGTTTCCATTTGTAAGTACTTTGGAGTGTTTGAACCCTAACCCTAACCCTAACGGATCATTGTTCTGACGTCAAAACAAGTAGGCATGTCAATACAAGTTATGTAGATGTTCACTGATTTGTCCAGATAACACTGTGTAAGTGTGCCCAGTGCAGTGTAAAGATAGCTTCAACAGAAAAGAGCTGGGAGAATGACTTGCATAAAATAGTTTTTTTTTTTTAAAGTATTACATAAATAAAATAATTCCAAAAATAAAATATAAGTAAAATACTTAAACACACAGCACCTATTAACCCCCCTCTCTTTCCTTCCACAATCAACCTTAATACCCCCGTTGACAGTGCGTGATTTAAAACGTAATTTCCCCAACTGGTGTAGGAGTTAACCAAAGGACATACAGCACCGCTAATGCATCAAAAGCCATCCCTTTCTTAAAACTGTCTGCCTGTCAACATTGTCATTTTGCATGTCAAGTCCAAGGCGACCTTCTATTATTTTTGCTAAAGGGGCACAAAAATTCTCTCATGAAGCCGTACAGCCATCAGCATGATTGTGTCATCAGTAACGGCATGACGTCAGACAAGGCCAAATCCAAGCGTAGCGCGCGCTTGGCGAGTGGGAAAACCCAAGGAGAAAAAATAATAGATCTAATAATAGATCTTTTCTTGCTATCACTGCTACTAAACTTACACAGTTGGCCCAAAAGCGACGCTGACCCCAAACTGAGTGTCAGTGGCTATGGAGGGCGATTACCGATGTAGCAGGCCAGATTATACCCCGCCTCAAGGGTATAAACTGGCCTAGCCCAGACTATGCCCCAGTATAAACTGGCCTAGCCCAGACTATACCCCTGGGTATTATCTGGCCTAGGCTCGTTTAACCCTCTCCTGCCCATTATAACCCCCCCACCACCACCACCACCACTACGGAAGACCTTATCCTTCACGTTACTCTTTAATTTATGTGTTGTAAATTGTTCTGATGCACTCAGATAGATAGATAGACAGACGGATAGATAGATAGATAGATAGATAGATAGATAGATAGATAGATAGATAGATAGATAGATAGATAGATAGAAAGATAGATAGATAGGGTTAGGGTTAGGGTTAGGGTTAGGGTTAGTTTTTTTTTAACACGCAAGATAAAGGCTGTTAGCTGAGTTCACTCAGGTTTTTTATTTTTTTTTTTTTACACGCAAGCAAAAGGCTGTTACCTGAGAGTTGGTCACGCAAACGGTCATGTACAACAAACCCATGAGTGAAATCTCTTTAGGTGGGAGTATATTCCGGGCGCGAGGGGTATGACCTGGCCTAGGCTGATCTATACCCAGGGGGTTAAACCCGCCTAGGCTACATTATACCCAGGGTATAAAGTAGCCAGGGGTATATTCCGGCCTGTTACAGGGGTCATTTACCCCACCCCCAACCCCACTCCCGGTCTTTCCCACCCCAGTCTTTTCCCCCCTAGCCCACTTCCTATCCGACTACCTTCCCCCCCCCCCCTGGTCACTTCCCCCCCTCCCATTCCGCCCCTGTATTCCTCCTTCTCCACCTCCCTCCTCCCGCTCCTATATTCTTCCTTCTCCTCCCCCCCCCCCCCCCCTTCGGCTGAGAACAGTTGCAATCTTTAATTTCTAGTTTCTAATATTGTGTTTTGTATGTAAAACTATACATATGAACAAACTCAAATACTAGAACCCTTGAAGCAAGAAAGAATACTACTGATGTTTGTTTATGATTACTGAGAACGTTACTGTAGTTTCTTCTTCCAGACAACCGATGTTTGATCATTGATAATGAAATCAGTTGTGAAATCATTGTTCAGTTTTCTTATTTAAAACTAATGTGCACTGAAGACGTTACTTTAGTTTCTTGAAGTAGTTGAAGCAACCACGGCAAATACAATGAACGGTAGAATCAGGTCTATTGTTTTGATTTCCTCGAAAAGCAAAAGGATGGTAGAACACATCAGATTCCTTGTCCACCACAAAAATAAACTATCTAACAAGAACAAATATAAATGTGAATACAATAACGAAAGCAAATGCAAAGCAGCTGTGCATGTAAAGGTACGTAAAAATTATAACGATGATGATGATGATGATGATGATGATGATGATGATGATGATGATGATGATGATGATGATAATAATTAATTAACCAGTTTAACACACCTGTCAATAACACTCGGTGCATACCACAATATTGGACGTAGCATGCACCCAGTGCGCGTGCTTTTGTTTTCAATAAATATCTTCTCTTTTTTTTTTTTTTCTTTTATTTTGTATTTAGGAAGACATTTTTCATCAGTGTTATTTGTTAGCCATGGTTAACATGTTCCATTAAGACTGGTAACATTTGGGACCATGGAATCTGCGACCACCCAAATTATTTGAGATTAGAGCGCAGTGTGGGGAGGGGAGGGGGAAATTACCAGGGGGGAATAATACAGGAGGGAAGTGACCGCAGGGGAAAAGTGGTCACGAGGGAGGGGGAGGGGAAAGGGGTAGCCGGGGAGAAAGTGGGCTAGGGGAAAAATAAAGACTTGGGAGGAAAAGACCGGGAATGGGAGGGGGAGGTGGGGGGGGGAGGAGAGTGTCAGTCCACACACAGCCAAGGCTTGTTAGATCTCTGACAACTAGCGTCAAGACAGAGATCAAGCAGGCAGGCAGCCGTTTGTATGACAGCCTAGCATAACGATAACATGATAATGATGCCCAACACAAGCATTGCAACGCCCTTACTCCTTGTTACACGGTTATTTATCAATGATCGACTCAGCCCCCATGCATCAATCTAGATAAGTGTAACTCGAATTCGTTTATCCGCGCAGCCTGTTCACTCAGGAGTCGTCGTGCAAAGTTTTTCAACTTTAGTCAGCAAACATCAACAAATGCATTCGAGATCGCTTTCCGAAAATCACTACAAAGATCATTCCTTACATGTTCGGTAAATTTGAGTCCCTGGACACAAGCGCATATGGGGGACTGTACTTAGATAAGGCGGCCTTACACGTTTAGTTTAGTTTTATAGATTAAAGTCCCAGGACACATAAGCGTATAGGGGACTATCTTTTTATTTATTTTTTTTTTCGCAGACGGTGCACTACTTATATAGCCTCTCTGCAATCGAGAAAAAGTTCGAACATTCCAGCATGACGCAATAACACCCAATCAAAATAAAACTCGTCACCGGAACTATGCACTGCCTTATGTCACATAATGTTTAGGAATGTAGATGATTCGACCAGCTTTTACCCGTAATATCTAGAAGCTTCGATCGATAATAAACAATTCCAGAAAATTCTCAACAATATCGACCGACGAAAATTATCAACATTATACAAAGCTTCTTCTAGCAACAGCGCAAAATCAAATGAAAGGTAAATACACTCTATTATTGCAGGCTTTGCAAAACAAAAATGATCGGATCTATCGTGCGCGTCTTAATTGTAGTACTCCTTCAGGCGAGAAAACAACACAATTTTTTGTTTAAAACCCCAACAACTCCAGAGGTCTAGTCAATACATGTATGCATTCCATCAAACATACTTTCAAGATCCTGACTCTCATGTCCTAGGTGGGTGAGCGTCAGATACCTACTGTAGGTCACACTCACCCCTTGGGGTCATGAGCAATCTTGCCACTGTAGATTGTTCTAACCTATAAAGGGAACAGTGAAAGCCCCAGTTGAAAACCTGTCTTGCCTTTGTAGGCATGACAGATTCACTGCGGCAACAGTACCCCCGTTGGAGTGCCGGGGGTTTCAGTATAAATAGTATCCCCACTTTATGGAAATTTAGTGCTTTAAATTCCCACTGTTGCTATCTTCCTCATATACTCTTTCCCATTCCTGCTCTGTCCTATCACTCTGCTATACTATCTTCTTCTTCGCTAGATCAATGACCTACCTTTTTTCTTGAAAACTCTTCCTGGACAAGACTCCTTTTTTGTGTATGAGGTCTGTTGGATCAGCTTGGGAGTGTTGGACGCTTTCTGCCGGGTGGTCACTAGGGCTTCCTATGATGTTAGTATTTAGCAATATAGGCATTTTATATGTATATGTTTCATTGATGATTTGTAATGATGGTTGTATTCTATTTTGTTTTTGTAACCGGGGGTTCGCGTAGTTGAGGTAAACCCTCAGCCGTCCCCCGCGTGGGATGTCTTTATTGTAAAGTGACTGGCCGGTGGAGGGCGTTCAATTTTCCCACTAGGGTTGTTTCAGCAGATCTTTTATGCGGATCGGGGGTTGTCCGGTCCTGATTTGGCTCGGAGGAGTCCGCTGGACCTAAAGCAACAATAAATCAATCAATCAATCAGGTCACACTCATTTTGGTTCATGATTGCCCAGTTGTCTGGAGCGCTAAATGGTGCGTATGAAGCAGCAAGTTGGTGTCTTGAGTTAGATCCCGTTCTCAGCGTGCCTTGAGCAGATCTTTAAGCTGAAAAGCCGCGCTATAACAACAATAATTATAGCTAAACTTTTCATACTATTCTCCTGCGATTGTTATTCTTTCTGTTTTGCATGGTCGGAAATAATTTTTCCAATGTAATTCTTTGAACGAAAAACATTTCTTGTGTCTTCTTATGTATGTACGGATTTTGGGACATAAAAGCAATGTGCTAATCTGACCCTTAATAAATAATGATATGAGTGCAGACTGGACACGGAGAGGGAAACCCCAACCCAGCAGTAATTGATGGTGTCGCGGTAAGTAGCATCATTGTGTTCATTCGGGGAAGTACGCGCTATTTACTTTATTCCGACCACTCCGGTGTCCTGGAGCTATTAGAGACTACGTCAGTCATTTATTGTGTCCAACACAACTTTCGCCATCCACGCCCAGACAGATTTATTGCTGAGCACGCGTTCACAAACTTATTTTTGTACGTTTACATTTATTATTACTCTGTATAAGCTGTAGCACAGCCTAAACTGTATCCATCATGCTTTTGAAATGTTGAAGAATTAACCTGGCATTTGTTTTATTGCCTTAACAAATGATGAAACACTGTGTGTGTGTGTGTGTGTGTGTGTGTGTGTGCGCGCGCGCGCGCGCGAGCACACACAGAGAAAGAAAGAAAGAGAGAGAGAGAGAGAGAGAGAGAGAGAGAGAGAGAGAGAGAGAGAGAGAGAGAGAGAGAGAGAGAAGTTTGTTGAAGTGGAAACTTTAATTGTATAATGGTCTAAGGCAAAGTTTAATCTTACAACCTGAGAGGAGACAGAAATGGCGACAGAGTTCCTTTCAGGATACCTCAATATGTTACTAGAACCCAGGATATATTTCAATGTTGAATTATAGCTGCCAAGCAAGGAGAAAATGTACATTTAACATTGGGAAACTTAAACATTTTGCTGCTGCTGATGATGCTGATGGTTAGGGTGTTGCGGTTGCAGATGATAGTGAAGCATTTGCTGATGATGATGGTGATGGTGCTGCAGCTGCTCACGATGATGGTGCTGCAGTTGATGATGATGATGACGATTATTTGGATGGTATGGGACATCACGTTACAAAGTCACGCTCAATGTGCAGATTTAGCATTTCAGCAAATGGCGACTAATAACATTAATTTTGGTGTTCCACTCCTCCAACGGAGCGCTGTCTATTTTTATTTATTTCACTTTAACATCTTGGAAAGACAGGACCATCAGTCTACACTCCAAGGTAAGGTTGCTGCGCTCCCTTATCATTTCCATCTTCCTATACTCACAGTATACCTACAACGAAGAATGCAAAGCATGGAGATGAGGTGCTAAAGAAGATTCCTGGGAATTTCCTATACCCAGCACATCACCAATGATGAAGTTCGACAGACCATCACACAAGCCATTGGACAACACGATGACATGCTCACAGTGGTGAAGAAACGGAAACTCCGATGATATGACCACATCACCAGAGCATCAGACTTTTGCAAAAACCATCCTGCAAGGCAAGGTGCAAGGAGGAAAAAGAAGAGGGATACGGAAAAAGAGATGGGAGGACAGCATTCGAGAATGGACTGGCTTGACACTGAGCGAAGACATGAGGGTTGCTGAGGACAGAGAAAGATGGAGTACGCGATCATCTGTGGTGCTCCAACGACTCTTGAGTTATGGGATAGGATAGGATAGGAACATATGAACATGAACGTTGAAGTTTAACGTCTACACCCACCATTTGTAATAAGGCAGATATGGATCCCAGGGATAAAGAGGACCTAAACATTGAACCGCCAGATCAACAAAGCTGCTAAGATAGAGTTAAAAATGGCCACATTTTATCTTGCCAACCAAGGGATTCCAACCTGGGTCAGAAGAAGAAGAATAAGAAGAAGAAGATTGTAAAGATCAGAGATAACTAAGCTACATACTAAATCTGGAGCAAAATATTGGTACGGAAAACAATTTTATCAATCATGTAATTTCAATTTTGAATACGGAAGCCTTAATTCTGTAAATCTGAAATCCCCCCCCCCCCCCCCCCCAAAAAAAAAAAAAAAAAAAATTAATAATACCTCTTGAACAAATATATTAATAAATAATGGTTGTCTAATGACGTCATGCGTGAAAAGCTATTAAATCCATTGTTGATAGTGGTAACTGAAGGCATTCTACCAGCTGGTCACTTTACAATAAAGACATCCCACGCAGGGGACGCTGAGGCTATACTCTAAGTTATCGAACCCCCCGTTTACAAAAACAAAATAGAATACAAACATCATTATACAATATCAACAAAACACATACATATAAAATGCCTACATTGCTAAATAAAAACATCATATGAAGCCCCAGAGACCATGTGGCAGAAAGCGTCCAATATTCCCAAGCTGATCCAACAGACTTCGTACACAAATGAGGAATATTGTCCCGGAAGAGTGTTCAAGAAAAAAGGTGGGTGACTGGTCTAGCGAAGCAGAAGATAGTATAGTAGATTGATAGAACAGAGTAGGAATGAGAAAGAACGAAGGAGAAAGACAGCAACCGTGGGAATTTAAAGCACAAAATTTCCAGAAAGTGGGAATACTATTTATACCGAAATCCCCCGGAACTCCCACACGGGGGGACGCTGGTAGGAGAGAGATGGGGACCCACACACACACACACACACACACACACACACACACACCTACACACACACACACACACACACACTCACACACAGAGTGGTTGGGTATGGACCTAGAACCTAACCTAAGATTTAAACTTCTTCACACATTGTAGCAGGCAGACCACACATTGTAGCAGGCAGACCACACATTGTAGCAGGCAGACCACACATTGTGGCAGGCAGACCAGACAATTAACATTTTAATCCTTTCACATGCACACAGTGACTTATGCTAATGAAATGTGAGACCTTATGCAAATGAAATAAAAAATAGATAGTTAAACATACAGTTTAGCAATTATTACTTTGAGGACAAGGATATAATTTGTAGCAGATTGATGAGGCAGACGTCAAGGAACATCAGAACGGCGAATATCCAATAGTTTAAGAGCTCTCTGAGGTCAATATATATATATATATATATATATATATATATATATATATATATATATATATATATATATATATATATATATATATATATATATATATATATATATATATTTACAATATTTTGGGTTCGGACAATCAATCATTACTGCATCACGCGCAACAAACTTTGCGTCACAACGATAATCTGCGACCAACACACACGCCCTTTTCCATTACCTCTAACCCATGCTCCTCTGACCGTTAATGTTCCTACTATTATTTTCTTATCCTTCCCCTACCCTCCCCTTGACCACTATTCTTCCCCCTCCCCTTTCTCTCCCCCGCTTCCCTTTGCACAACGCAACCCCTGTTGACCGTGGCCTATGTACAAACAAAGAAATATACAGGGTGATTTATAGGTAGGATAAAGCGTATTATTGACTGTGGTACTTCATCACTCCTACTGTGTAACGCTTCATGAAAATGTGTGTATGAATGTGATGCCTGTTAAAACTCGAAATTAATTATTTAGAGGAGAGGAGATGCGAGGAGAATGTACAATTATTTTCTGTAAGATTGAGACTGATTTATTTATCCACCCACTCACGTATCTATTTCTTTATTCTTCATGGAATTTCGATAAATATAGTAATAAGAAATCCGACACAACCGGCTCAACACATCCATTCACAAACAGTCATACCAAACCACTTGCACTCCAAAAGTTTGCAGTTTACAGATTATAACATAGAAAGCTAATTATACCTTCCATTCTTTCCTTTAGTTTGCCCAACGGAAAATAACATTAAGTAAGCGAAACAAAACCTAGAAAATATAGTTCATAAGACTCTCTGAAAACACCTTTACTGTACACAAATAAAGTAACTGCTTTATTATGAGCATTTGCGGTGATGTCAATGTAGGAATGTTCTTTTGACCTGGTATGTTTCCTCTTTTGCCACTTTTCTTTAACCCTGTGACCACATTTTCACTGTGTGTGGAATAAAGATTTTGTTGACTTACTAGAGGGCATTTTCTTTTACCAAGGTATCTTCTGTCAACAAACAAGAGTTTTAATAATGTCTTACTTCAGAACAACAATCGGTGTGCGTCAAGGATGCCTACTCTCTCCAACACTCTTCCTAGAGCGCATCATGTCAGATGCTCTTGCAGATCATGAAGGCACAGTCAGCATAGGGGGTAGACCAATCTCCAATCTTCGTTTTGCGGATGACATTGATGGATTGTCTGGAGAGGAACAAGAACTTGAACAGCTGGTACAGAGGCTTAACACCACCTCCAGAGCTTATGGAATGGAAATAAGTGCAGAGAAGACCAAAATGATGACCAACAACACCAATGGCATCAACATGGACATCAAAGTCCAAGGCCAATCCCTCAACACATTGCATAGCTTCAAATATTTAGGAGCCAATGTATCAGAGTTTTCAAGAGAAAAAAAAGGTAGGTGACTGGTCTAGCTAAGAAGATAGTATAGTAGATTGATAGAACAGAGTAGGAATGAGAAAGAACAAAAGAGAAAAACGGCGATAGTGGGAATTTAAAGCACTACATTTCCATAAAGTGGGGATACTATTTATACAGAAACCTACAGCACCCCAACGGGGGTGTTTACTTCTGATGTTCAATTTTAAAGTAAACAAAAATCCCAAAATAATGGAATTCCTCCATCCATTTACTTGGAAAACATCTCTCTCTCTCTCTCTCTCTCTCTCTCTCTCTCTCCCTCCCTCCCTCTCTCAGCTGCTACATACTGACAAAGATACTATTTTAATTGCATGTTATCTACCTCCTTACGATTCTAAATTTTGGAACAACTCTCAAAATGGGTTTGGGTTTGAACCTATTGAAAAATGCTTGTTAGATATCTATGAAAAATTTGAAGACTTTCACCTCATATTATGTGGAGATTTTAAGGCACGAACAGGAACTCTAAATTGTAGCACTGTTTCTGATGTTTTTGATGACTTTGATGTCCTCTCCAAGCCTATCCTATCCTATCCTGTCCCGTAACCCGAAGGTCGTAGGGGCACCACAGATGATCGTTTAACCAGCATACTCCATCTTTCTCTGTCCTCAGCAGCCCTGATGGCTTCGCTCAGTGTCAAACCAGTCCATTCTCGAATGTTGTCCTCCCAACTCTTTTTCGGTTTCCCTCTTCTTCTACCTCCTTGCACTGTGCCTTGCAGAATGGTCTTTGCAAGGCCTGATGATCTGGTGACGTGGCCATACCATCGGAGTTTCCGTTTCTTCACCACTGTGAGCAGGTCATCGTGTTGTCCAATGGCTTGTGTGATGGTCTGTCGGACTTCGTCGTTGATGATGTGTTGGGTATAGGAAATGCCCAGAAGTCTTCTGTTGCACCTCATCTCCATGCTTTGTATTCTTCGTTGGAGATCTGCTGTGAGGGTCCATGCTTCGCAAGCATATAGGAAGATGGAGATGACAAGGGAGCGCAGCAGTCTTACTTTGGAATGTAGACTGATGGTCCTGTCTTTCCAAATGGGCTTCAACCTTGTCAGGGCAGCAGTTGTTTGTGCGATCCTGGAGAGGATTTCCTGTCGGGACCCATTGTCTGATACAATGGCTCCTAAATATTTGAAGCTATGCACTGTGTTGAGGGATTGGCCTTGGACTTTGATGTCCTTGTTGATGCCATTGGTGTTGTTGGTCATCATTTTGGTCTTCTCTGCACTTATTTCCATTCCATAGGCTCTGGAGGTAGTGTCAAGCCTCTGTACCAGCTGTTCAAGTTCTATTTCCAAGCCAGAGGATGACATTTTCGTCCGTGCTTCACAAGATACCACTGTAAATCAATTTGGAGAGCAGTTAATCGAATTTTGTAATATGTCTGATTGCGTTATCCTAAATGGTCTTATACCCAATAACTTTGATGGTAGTTGCACATTCATTTCAGCTGCTGGTTCTAGTTTAATAGACTATTTTATTATGTCTAGAGACTTATTTTTGTCACTTAATGTCCAGTCTTTGTTAATTGATAACAAGATAGAATCTGATCATTTGCCAGTAACACTTACCATAAGTATCAATAGCTACAGCAGATCTGAAAACGTCCCAAACGAAAACGACAACGAGGAAAGTAATGAGTGTGAAAAGATTATTTGGGATAATAGCAAAGAAGGGGAATATTTTGACTGTCTTAGCGCCCCAGAAGTGCAACACGTTTTTGCCAGAGCCTATAGTTATTTACATGAAGATATTGAGCAGGCTGTAGACTACTTTGCACAGGGTATTTGTAAGGCCAGTGATTGTATGACAAAGAAAATCCAGTCAAATAAGAAGAAACGAAACGCGCAGTGGTTCGATAAGGACTGTAGGGAG
This sequence comes from Oncomelania hupensis, assembly GCA_036898135.1. Classification (NCBI taxonomy): domain Eukaryota; kingdom Metazoa; phylum Mollusca; class Gastropoda; order Littorinimorpha; family Pomatiopsidae; genus Oncomelania; species Oncomelania hupensis. Next base: position 10,293,619 of record CM072519.1, on the reverse strand, counting down.
GCTAGGCTAACTGTTAGAAACAAGTTGAAGCTGTTTAAGAAAACTAGACAGGATTCAGATAGATTAGAGTATACACATGCTAAAAGAATATTTAAGACAATGATTAGAGATAAGAAACGCACATTTAAGAACAATCAAGCAGCCGCTTTGGCTGCCAAATCTAGAAACCCCGCTGAACTTTGGAAGCATGTTAGGACCCTATTATGCGACCGCAAACAAGACACAAGTGACAGAATTGATTTAAAACACCTGGCATCAGCATTTTGAAGCTTTGACAGTGTCCAGCATAGCAAACTTATAGAAACATTACAAACAGATGGCATAAATGGCAAATTCTACAGCATCCTCAAATCCATATATGAGTCATTGACTTCTTGTGTCAGAGTGGGGGGGGGGGGGGGGGGGTAAATTTACAGAGTTCTTCAACTCTCCAAAGAGAGTCCGTCAAGGTTGTGTTTTAAGTCCTACCTTATTTTCAATGTTTATAAATCAACTTGCAAAACACATTACTGATTCTGGTCGACATGGCATCCAACTCCTGCCAGGGTTAATGGAATTGTGTATCCTTCTATTTGCCGATGACGTCACGCTTATATCAACCACATCAGCAGGTTTACAAAATCAGCTAAATTGTCTAAAAGAGTGTTGTGAAAAACTAAAACTAGAAGTCAACATTAATATAACAAAGATAATTGTTTTCCGAAAAGGGGGTTACTTATCAAGATTTGAACATTGGAAGTTTGATGGAGTTAATTTAGAGGTAGTTAATGAATATTGTTATTTGGGTTTTATGTTCACAACTATGCTTAGTCATAAAATTGGAACTAACCACTTGGTAGGGAAGGGGAGGAAAGCAGTCTTTAGTTTATGCCGTTTACTGAAACAACTAAAATCGATGTCAAAAGATGTATTCTTTAAAGTGTTTGATTCAAAAGTGCAATCTATTTTATTATATTCATCAGAAGTCTGGGGTTTAAGTCGTCTTGATTCTATTGAGAAAGTTCACTTATTAGCATGCAAAAATTTCTAGGCGTTCCTATTCGAACACCCAATAAAATGGTACATGTATATGGTGAATTAGGTCGTTTTCCTCTATATATAAATTCAGCGATTCGCACACTGAGGTACTGGTTCAGAGTATTGCAGCTTAGTGCTGATAGATTACCAAACCAAGCGTATCACATGTTGCTGAATGTAGATATTTCTGGTAAGAAAAATTGGGTATCAGGGGTACGTAATATATTATCTGAGTGCGGGTTCTACATTGTTTGGGTTCAACAGGGAGTGGGTAACACAAATGCCTTTCTGGCAGAGTTTAAGACTAGGCTCCAAGACATTTTTAGGCAAGAATGGTCTGCAGCAGTACGGGATAGAGACCGCTATAAAACATTTAGTTCATTCAAGACCGAGTTTTGGCAGGAATCGTATATTGTAGATATTGATGTATATTGTTTTCGTGTGGCACTTTCATTAATCAGATTTGGAGTTCTTCCAAGGAGTACTTCCTAAATAGCTGTCAACATGTATTTTGTACCGCTTTTCAGGGGAAGCAACTCTCATTGACCTACTTTCGGTTTATTTAGGATAGCTGTCAACATGTATTGTGTACCGCATTTCAGGGGAAGCAACTCTACTTTCGGTTTATTTAGGGATAATGCCTATTAATAACAACACCTATAGATTCGATGATAATGTTGCATTAAGAAATTGCATTGTATGTAAGAATATAGTTGAACATGTGTATCACTTTTTGTATGTATGTCCTTTGTATGATGATTTTAGAAATCGCTTTTTGTCAGATCGACCTGCTTTATTTAAAGACATGATGAAGTTGAAAGGGACTACGCATTTACGAAACCTAAGTAAGTTTGTATATCACGCATTCGCAAGACGCAAAAAGCTTGCAGAATCTCTGGAATGAGCTAATGCATTGTCCTGCTTCCCTGACACCCCCCCCCCCCCCCCACACACACACACACACAGACACACACTTCTTATGGCGCAAAAAATGTCTATTAGATATTATTGTTTTTCCGTTCAGTCAATGTGTTTTTCATTGTATGTTAGAAACCAACGCTCGAATCAAATGCGTGTGAATGGAGAGTGTTCGCGCATGTGCGCGTGCGTGTGAGCATATGGGCCAATGGCCAAAAATGCAATAAATTGTCAAATGTCAAATGTCTCTCTCTCTCTCTCTCTCTCTCTCTCTCTCTCTCTCTCTCTCTCTCTCTCTCTCTCTCTCTCTCTCTCTCTCTCTCTCTCTCACACACACAACTTTCTGCTTCTTTATTTTATCTTTTTTTCCTTCAGGGTTCAGGGGTGCGCTTTGAAGAGGTGAAATTGAGTGCGAATAACGTGGCGCCATATTGTTCGACTGCACCCCTTTCCGCAACTAGGAAACGTCTTCCCATGTCTGGCTGTGATCTCTTTTCTAGTTGGCTCAAGCTTAAATTAGCATCAAATCCAAGATGATTTATCTGCGCCGACTGTGTACAGCTGCTTCTGTTCCGTCAAATGTTTGCGACGCCTTGGATTAACTACTATCAGTTCAGTTTCGCTTGTGAAGTCGTAGCGGTCCGTTTTCAGCTATTGCCGCCGACTGTCTTGGTAGCTGAAAAATAAATGTCCCATAAGACAGTTTGGGTAGCAATCCAATATGTCCAGCATCCGGTTCTACCTGTCCCCGACAGTCGGACATCGGTTGTGTTGAGCCATGTAGAGAGCATATGAAGAAACTATATCCTTATCATTAAAAAAATTTCTACTAACGGTTCCGTTTTAGAATCATCAGATGCTGAAGTTCGCAATTGCAATTCCTGACTTACAATTACAAAGTCATGATAAGTTGGAAAGAATATCATTTGTAATTCCCCAATTGCTTTCTTTAACATCCTTATATGCGTTAATTGAAAACCTATATTGTATTATTTACAACATTGATCTTGTAAAACAAGAACAGATATGTTATTTGAAATTAAGCCTTTAATACATTTTAAATATATATTATTTCATTTGGGGTCGCCTTTTGCTGGATCTCTTCTCATTCCGGCATATATTAAAATGATGTAATTGATAAATTGCATAAACAAGGAGCAACGCAAGCCTACAATATTATGTATAATACCTCACAATCCTCATATAAAGCCATTAATATCTGAATTATAATCATTATTAGAAAACTATATATACTATATATTCTATATCACCTTGCAATACAAAGGTGGAGAATTTTCTTGTTCAAGACATTTATGTAGAATAACAAATAAACTAAGAGCAATTTTCAAAAGATTTAGTTTGTACCTGTTTACATCCAATATACGTTTTACATGAATGTCCAATTTTAATTTTTCTACATAAAGAAAAGAATAGAATGAATTGAATGAATATTGAGGTTTATGGTCTACACCCACCATTGGCTATATTGTAGACTGCATTACCATCCCCAGGAAAGAGGGGGTAGGGATCTAAACCAACACTGACCATTAGACCAGTCATACTGCTAAGATGGACAGGGAAAAATGGCCACTTTTTATATAGCCCACCACGGGATTCGAACCTGGGTTTTCGGTGTGCCTGGCGAACGCTTCGCCACTTGAGCTAAGGCGGCGCGCCAAAAAGGAATAGGAATATTAAAGAACATTGACATTTTATTGCAATCCTGCAAAAACAGATATTGCCCGTATAATGTACATGTCCGCCGTTGGTAGTTTTTTGTAGCATTACTACTTTGTATGGTTATGGTTCGACTTAAACTTTACGTTGTTACATTTGGTTTTATGTTTGAGGGTGTCTATGCCTGAAAAAACTGTATTTTAATCACCTGTACGTGAACAGACATTAGTATGAATTATTGAATTGAATTGAATAGCGTACGAAAAAGAAGAGGTCTTAACAAGAAATATTGGTACTACTGCATCACTCATTCTGTGCACAGCTCCGTGATAACTTGAGGTAAGTGTCATAGGAGAGTTATTAATCCCAATAGAAATGTTCTCCTCAAGCCACGCAAAATCAAATGTAAGAAGTGCTGGACCATTCGTTGTTCTGTTCAGTTAGTTAGTCATTGTTTATAGGGTCCAACGGACGGCAAAGAGCCGAATCAGGACCACTTTTGTTCAGATCAGTTCTTTTATTTAAAGTGACGTCATCATGATTACATCATTGGATTTGCATAAGTATGGTTGGTGGCATAGGTAAAGGCTTACAAAACTTGAAGCAAATCCCTCCAGTAGTTTGGGCCAAAATAGGATTAGAAAAAAACAACAACAAATTATAACGCCACTATGATGACGTCACACGATGACGTCAATAAATATACTATAGTTTCGTTTAAGGCTCTAAGTATCTGTACATTCTAATTACATATGAAGTTATAAAATAAACTTAATATTTTAAAAATTTCTTTTAAAATGACGTCAGGTTAAAGTCGACGTACATACCAAACTTGAACCAAATCCCTCGAGTAGTTTGGGAGAAAATAGGATTAGAAAACACCACCACAAAATGATGAGCTCACCCCAAAAGCATACTTTTGTAACATCTGGTAAACTTAATATCAAGTTTCACAGAAACCCGTCCATCAGTTTTAGAAAATAGTGCGCAGATGTCACCTCCGACCGGCCGGACAAAGCCAAAAACAATAGTTCCAGAGCTTTACAGCTCGAGAACAATAAAAATGTGTATACAACCATTCACACAAATGAGTCACTGCAGACCTTAACCATGTCCAACACCACACACAGCAATCATACTGTCGTTCTTCACAACTTCTTCCATACTCAATGGTAATCATGTATTGCAAAACGGGTGTTAAACTGTGATAAATGTGACGCTTGTGCAGAAATCATTTTTTGGGGGTTGTGATGCTGAGAGAAAAGGGGAGGAAGAGCAAAGCAATGATAACAATAATAATAATAATAATAATAATAATAATAATAATAATAATAATAATAATAATAATAATAATAATAACAATAATAATAATAATAACAATAATAATAATAATAATAATAATAATAATAATAATAATAACAATAATAATAATACTAATACTAATACTAATAATAATAATAATAATAATAATAATAATAATAATACTTGATGCTATACGCGACATATTCCTAAATCAGACTAAATGCGCGGCGATCTGTAACCAACATACACGCTCACATATTACAGATACCCATGCACAGACAACAAACACACATTCATCACTCAAACATGTGGTGTTCCAATACCATTATTAAAGGGAGGAAGCAAACGGAGTACCCGGTGAAAGCCCTCAACAGTCTCATACCTACGTCTCATGAGTTCGCCCCTTGCGGAAATTGAACCTGCGACCTTCGGCATAGGAAACCGGCAATTAATTCAATGCGGTACGAGGCCACCCCAATATATCTTGAAGAATATTTTATTACCCTATTTACTCATTTATTTTATTTATTTAGTTATGATTTTGTCAATTACATGTTATTTCTGTATCTGCATCCATATCCCCTATCATTCATTTCAACACACACACACACCCAAATTATTATATAACACGTATATAAAATCATAGGTCGTAGGAAAAGAGAAAATACAATCACGCAGGGGATGGGGGTGTGACAAGACAAACAACTCCATTCATTCTTCCAAGAATTCTCTCCCCTGAACTGCATCACCGGCACCTCCTCTCTCTGCACTGAAGGCTGTTGTGGATATATGGACCTACACTCGTTAACCTTTACAGTCAACGTTTCCCTCCTCCCCCTGCTGTAAGAATATGACCTACCACTATGCATGCGTAGGATATACAATTCAGGGCGCCTAAGTTGGGAATAGTATTTTTTCTTCATCAATAATGTATTTATTACATTTTATTAATTCATTTTTTTAAACATTTATTCCTAATAAAAGTTGCCCTTTCCCAATCTCCAAAACCCTTTCTACTCCAGCGCTTCATAGGGTGTGCAAAGTTAAGACAAAAATAATTATTAGTCATTGTTTACAGTGTCTAGCGATGACAATAATAATAATAATAATAATAATAATAATAATAATAATAATAATAATAATAATAATAATAATAGTTAGCTATTCATTGTTTATAGGGTCCAGAGGACTGCAAAGAGCCGAATCAGGACCACAATAATAATAATAATAATAATAATAATAATAATAATAATAATAATAATAATAATAATAATAATTTATTTCATAAAGTGCAAATTTCAATATATAAACATACCAATAAATATAGCATACAGTCATAGGGAGATGTACATAAAGTATATCATCCAAACAGTAAAATGTACTGGGTTGACCATTTAAGAAAGCTAACGAATGTTGAAACAAAACCAATAGAGTTCTAAAATATAAACAATGTTAACAAATTAAGACGGAATATAACATGTTCAATAAATGAAATGTTTTTTTTTTCAAGATGTAAAATAATAAATCGAAAAATAACCAAGATATTAAATAATAAATCGATAAAGAAATAAACAATCCACTAAATCAAGAGCATTCAGAAGTATGTGAAATAAAATAATATGCACATGGAAGAAAGTGTTGGGACAGTCACCTATTCTATACAGTTCCAACTGCGCAATCAACTCTTTTTTTTTATACACTTGCAATAATTAATATTATTAACATCGTGACACTGATGGACTGCCTTCCTGATTGTGACGTAAATTTCCGTGCAGCATTGACGGAAAAATTGGGTATAAATAGAGCTCCCCTCACCATGACCAGGCAAGAACTCTCTCTCACCTCTGAAGAACAACTTTCCAGTCCACTGCAACTTCTAAGGTAAGACCAACTTTGCTTGTCATGTGGCAATATTTTAGAATTCAGTGTCGTTTTCCACCTCCAACATAACGAAACCCTTACGCGTTCTCAGCAAAACTTGCAACTTTTCAGACGTTATTATTTAGCATATGTTTATTAATCTAGCTTTAAGACTATGCACTCAATTTTTAAATAATATCTTGTAACGTTTTGCCGTGATTTTTTAGTAAATACTGTTGATTCAACTAAAATATAATGGTATACTAAGATGTTTAATTTTATTGTACTTTTTTAATAACTATTAATTTTTTAAAAGTTACAATCGTTTAGCAAAAATGTTTATTCAGTTATGTCTAATACAAAGCTACATTTAGATTATTTAATCTTTTGTTAAAGTAACATGACATTTGAAAGTAATTGCTTAGCAAATGCTGAATCAAATCGGAGTCTAATATAGTACTATATAATAATGCGCTCACACCTTGTAGGGAGGGAGGGGGAGAATCGAATTTGTTAAAAGTTACCATTTAGTAAATGTTTTATTGAACTCTAAATCTAAAATGTACACTCAGTTATGTAAGAATGACTTATAACTTTCTGAAGTTATTTTTTTAGCAAATTACACATTTAAATCTAAGTCTCATATAATGGTACATTTAGTTTATCCAGTTATTAATATCATACAGTAAGTGCTATCTACTCTAATCGTAACACAAAGATACAGAAAGATACAGAAATAATACTTAGCAAACAATACTTTAGAAAAACTACATTTTGCGAGAATATTGTTACGATTGAGACTTGCAGGATAGATGCGAAACTCTGCATAACGTTGATAATTTTCGTCGGTCGATATTGTTGAGAATTTTCTGGAATTACTTGTTTATTATCTAACGAAACCTCCGTAAAGATCTAGTAATAACTGAGCGATTCTTCTAACCTAAAGTACATCCTATGTCTTATTACAGTGCATAGTTCCGGTGACGAGTTTTACTTTGATTGGGTGTTATTGCGTCATGCTGGAATGTTCGAACTTTTTCTCGCTTGCAGAGAGGCTATATAAGTAATGCACTCTCTGCTTGTGGAGTGATTTATGATGATTTTTTATTATGATCTTTGAAGTGATTTTCGGAAAGCAATCTTGTATGCAGTTGTTGATGTTTGCTGAATAAATTTGGAAAACTTTATACGATACTCCTGCTTTGTTGCCGAGTGAAAAGGCTGCGGGAATAAATGAATTTGAGTTACACTTATCAAGATTCAAGCATCGGGGCTGAATCGGCTATTGATAAATAGTCGTGTAACAAATATAAAGTCCAAAAAGAACCCCAAATTGAGCAAAAATTTATAATTTTATTGGAGCTGTTATTATTATTATTATTATTATTATTATTATTATTATTATTATTATTATTATTATTATTATTATTATTATTATTGTTATTATTATTATTATTATTATTATTATTCACTTTTTATATAGCGCTTTTCAAGCTCAAGAGCTGCTCACTGCGCCGGTCGATGCAGGATTTAACTAAAGCTGCCCGAGGAGCCCACCTGCAACATTTGGGCGCATAGTCTGACGCCCAGACGACTGAGCACAATCGTGAGCGAACGGGGATGAAGAGAAGAAGCCTAGTGCATGCTTGGTATACTCGTTTAGCCTGCAATCACCCATCTAGGACATGAGCGTCAGGATCTTGAATAGGCCTCGGATTAAAATCCCATCACATATTGAAGCTGAATAAACAAACTCTTCCAAACAACTAAAAATAGAAAAACGAGCAGTATTTGCAATTTAATTTTTACTGTAAATTAATAATGTAATCCAAATGTGTTTAAAAAAACCACACCAATTGTTAGATAAAAAATTTCATTCAATCCTATAATTTCTAGAAATTCACCAAGCTTATAACTTCTAGAAATTCACAAATATTAAATAATTTATAGAAATTCATTCATTAATACTACCGCTTTCTACTGAAAGATATTCTAATAAATTTTATTTTTATCCCAAAGATTCTAAGAGCAATGTAATACTTGCTGTTAGCTTAACATGTTCTTTACTTATGTTAATCTGATGAATAAAAATTGATGCAACAACAACAACAACTTTATAATAGAAACCACTGAAGGTTAAACATTTTGTTACATTTGTTTGAAGAAAATAAATTGTCCGTCACCATTACTAGTGTAGAAAGAGGTAGTTACCACCCATGGATAACAGATAGATAGATAGATAGATAGATAGATAGATAGATAGATAGATAGATAGATAGATAGATAGATAGATAGATAGATAGATAGATAGATAGATAGATAGATAGATAGATAGATAGATAGATAGATAGATAGATAGATAGATAGATAGATAGATAGATAGATAGATAGATAGATAGATAGATAGATAGATAGATAGATAGATAGACAGAAAGATAGATTATGCCATTATTATTGCTGTAATTCAACTAATAATAGGGGTGCAGGGTCAGAAATGTAAACTGGCCCACTCGGGCAGTTATTCATCATGTCAAGCCAAGTCAAGCCAAGAAAAAGGTCGGCAATGGGGCTGGCAAGCTACAAGGTTTCAGTCACCCTAGAGTTTGTTGTTGTTTTGTTCTCGTGTGTTTAACTGGCTTTGGTGAGCGGTGATTGCTTTCAGCACCCCGGAATAATTCACTGTGTGTTTCAGACACCCTTTACAAAACAAGATGGCTTCCACAACTACCCTTGTTCTGTTCATGGCCCTGCTGGTGCTCCCTGCCATCTTTGCCCAAGGCGGCGGCTACTATCCACCACCCGTCTATGGCGGTAATCGTGGCGGCGGCTACTATCCACCACCCGTCTATGGCGGTAATCGTGGCGGAAACCCACATGGCGGAAACCCTAATGGCGGATACCCAAGTGGCGGATACCCACAGGGCGGTTACGTGGCTGGAGGATATTAAACTTTTTCTTCAGATAAAACGCGATGTCTCACAAACAAATACTTAAATTAAACTTCTAATCAGCGAAACTAAAAGCAACAAGAAAGAACCAAACACCTAAGACCTTTGTTTGGGTAACGCTTGTGTACTGGCACCGTCATCAAACAAGCACACAAGAAAAGAAAAGCATGTAACTACGAGAAATAAATACACCTTTCAAAATGCTCTTCAACCTTTGTGAGTAGTTATTTACTGTGAATGTGAGTGAAATGGTACACCCATCTTGTTTCTACATCTCTCCCTCTCTCTCTCTCTCTCTCTCTCTCTCTCTCTCTCTCTCTCTTCTTTCTCTCTCTCCTTTTCTTCTGTATTGCATGAAATAGCATGACATAATTTTTAAACATTGTAAAAAGCTTAATCCTTTTGAATCTTTTGTATAGATGGTTGAAAGAAAAGGTCACACAAATATAGCCAAACACGCTTACAGGGGGGACAAAAGTTCCCCTTGGTTATAGCTGAAGTTTTGTGTATTGGACGTTTAGTGACCGGAATGATGTCCATCCAAGCAAACGTACAAACAACACCCTTTGAGCGAACAACGCTTTTAGCCAATGCAAAAAAAAAAAAAACAACAACAACAACAAAACAAACTGCCAGAGTTGTTCTTCTTTATTACTTAGAACTTTCTGGATATAACGAACAGTTACAACGTAGCTTCGCTTAAACCGAATGTATTTTCTTATCCCAGACACCCAATTTCGACGGGTATAACGAAATCGAAGTACGAAAACATCGCAAATGATGTAAAGTATCAAAAATGATGTAAAATCCACATCAAATTTGACTTCATTCATGTGTCTGTAGAAAGACGATTCGTAACCCCTTAGAGATAATATCATTTCACAAAGTTAAAAAAAAATAAAAAAAAATAAAATAAAATAAAAAAAACTGGTCATTTTAAGATCTGGCAGAAAGTGACAGGCCTAATGTTTTTTTATTTGTGTCCTTGGCACCCAGGAACTTTCACAAGTAAAGGAAAGTTTACATTTTCTGAAAGTAAAATAGACTGAATTTGTGAAAATATACAAGATCGTTACTATCTTTTTACTCCAATACACTTAGAAGGGATGAAATATATGGCTCACAACCCGCATCATTATCACTGTGTCTGCTTTAAAAAAGTTAACGGAAACCTTCACTTTCATATTATTAAAAAGGCTAGCAGAAGCCTTCACTTTCATATTATTAAAAAGGCTAACAGAAGCCTTCACTTTCATATTATTAAAAAGGCTAACAGAAGCATTCACTTTCATATTATTAAGCAAAGAAAATTAATATAACAGACAAGATTTCACTGTATTAGTCGACGATTGGAAGTCGTGCATCTTTCACACCGTCACAATAAATCCACTGGAAAATAGTTCGGATGCTATCAAAACCATCGCCGATAACGACCGTGCAAAAAGGGAAGTTCGTCTTAGATACAAAGCATCCGATTAACCAGTTTTGATCTTTTAAGAGCGAATCCGAGACGATTAGAGACAGGTTGGGCCGATAGATCAGCCTGATCGTCTCCTAAAGGTTAAAAACATGGCAACAAGAACATTAATACAGAATTTGAATAATATTGCATGTGGGAGCGCATCCATACACACACACCCACACACACACAAAAGCTAATATAACCGACGAATTTGAAATTCCATTATTTACGCTAAGCACCCTCGCTCAGAATACAGAATACAAATTATTCAGCTAAATGGCAACAGTTACATTGCAATTTGAAAATTGCCCCCATGTCAGTAAACAGCCACACACATCCACACATCCATCACAGGCACATATCATCATTCCTACAGTCATATATATCTCTCAAACAAAGCACTTTAAAATACTTCAACATAAAAGAAGTTGACAGACACCATAGCATCCTATCCTATCCTATCCCGTAACTCGAAGGTAGTATGGGCACCACAGATGATCATTTAACCAGCGTACGCCATCTTTCTCTGTTCTCAGCAACCTTAATGGCTTCGCTCAGTGTCGAAACAGTCCATTCTCGAATGTTGTCATCCCACCTCTTTTTCGGTCTCCCTCTTCTTCTACCTCCCCGCACTGTGCCTTGCAGGATGGTCCATAGCATCATTAGACACAAATTACACTTGACATATAAAATCTCAAAAATGGACATGTGTATATCATAGGGGTGTCGGATAGCGCAGTGGTTGGAGCACTCGCTACTGTGTCGCAAGTTAAGCACCGTCCAGAGCGGTTAGCACTTGGATGGGTGACCGCAAAACGTGAAGCGACAAATAACAACGCCCCCACTTGACTGAACTGTGACTGAGTACCTACTCTCTTACGGTTGGGGAAGGTAAAGCAGCGAGGGAGATAGATGGGCATCACCCTCATTACGCTGGCCCAAGATAAGTGTGATCTCCAGCATCACGCTCCCCTACGGCCACAAGGCTATGGGACTACCTTTACCCTTATATCATAGGCAATTAGTTAGTTAGTCCTTGTTTATAGGGTCCATCCTATCCCATCTCGTAACTCCAAGTCGTTTAACCAGCGTACTCCATCTTTCTCTGTCCTCAGCAACCCTCATGGCTTCGCTCACTGTCAAGCCAGTCCAGTCTCGAATGTTGTCCTCCCATCTCTATTTCTATCTCCCTCTTCTTCTGCCTCCTTGCACAGTGCCTTGCAAGGCCCGATGCTCTGGTGACGAGGCCATACCATCGGAGTTTTTTTTAAATAGGGTCCAGCGGACTGCAAAGAGCTGAACAAGGACCCCAATTGGTTGAAAGTGGGCTCACCCCTGATCTGAATAAAAGATCTGTTGAAACAACCCTAATGGTAATACTGAATGTACTCCACCAGCCGGTCACTTTACAATAAAGGAATCCCATGCAGGGGACGCTGAACCTGAACTCTAATTTATTGAACCCCCGTTAACAAAAACAAAATAGAATATAAACATCAATATACATTATTAACAATAATAATATAATAAGATATATAATAATAATAATAATAATAATAATAATAATAATAATAATAATAATAATAATAATAATAATAATAATAATAATAATAATAATAATACATATAAAATGCCTACAATCTAAAAAAATAATACCATAGAAGCCTTAATGACCATTTGGCAGAAAGCGTCCAATATCCCCAAGCTGACCCATCACATCCCATATACAAATGAGGAGTTTTGGGAGAGTTTTAAGATAGTTAGTTATTTATTCAATGCTTACAGGGTCCAGCGGACTGCAAAGAGCCGAATCAGGACCACAAAATCAAGACCACAACTTCGCTGAAAGAGGACTCGCCCATGATCAGCATAAAAAATATGCCAAAACAACCCTTGTGGTAAAACTGAATGCTCTCCGCCAGCCAGTCACTTTACAATAAAGACATTCCACGCAAGGGACGCTGAGGCTATACTCTAATTTATCGAACCCCCATTTACAAAAACAAAATAGAATACAATTACAAACATCATTATAAATTATCAACAAAATACATACATATAAAATGCCTACATTGCTAAATAATAACATCATAGGAAGCCCTCCTGACTACCTGGCAGAAAGCGTTCAATATTCCCAAGCTGATCCAACAGACCTCACACACAAATAAGGAGTCTTTTTCCTGGAAGAGTTTTCAAGAAAAAAGGTAGGTGACTGGTCTAGCGAAGAAGAAGATAGTATAGCAGATTGATAGAACAGAGCAGGAATGAGAAAGAGCAAATGAGAAAGACAGCGACAGTGGGAATTTAAAGCACTAAATTTCCAGAAAGTGGGGATACTATTTATACTGAAACCCCCGGCACCCCAACGGGGAGGGGGGTGGGGGTACCTTCGAGTTACAGGATAGGATAGGATAGACAGATCATGAAGGTCATCGAGAGAGACCTTGGAAAAGAGGTTGAAACAGAAACAGATAGGACGTATTCATCGCGACTACTAAATAAACCAAGACGAGCAGCGAGTTGCGTCCCTTGGTCGTACAATTAAACGCGCTTCACAACTATCTGCTTAATCATGCTGGAATAGAAATGTATGCATGATATTTTGCACGTAAATGGACACACCCTTTTTGAAGTATTATGCAAAATTTTGATCCAAAAAATTTGACACAGACGGTTTGCATAATAACCAAGGACTAAATATAATGAAATTGAAGCTGCATACAATATGCAACATTTCTACGTTTTGCATACAAATAATTTTCTACAGAACTCTTTCCGTTATCAAAAGTATGAAAAGAAGAAGCTTTCTTGGTCAATCTGCTCAAGGAATATTTATATTTATAAATCTGTAATTAACTTAAAAATAAAGAATATTTATGCATTCCTCCATGTTTAAATTCACAACACACACACACACACACTCATAGACGTGCGTAGTGCGCTAAGAGAGAGAGAGAGAGAGAGAGAGAGAGAGAGAGAGAGAGAGAGAGAGAGAGAGAGAGAGAGGTAGGTAGGTAGGTAGGGCGATAGAGAGAGGCACAGCTTTTTTTTTGTTTGGTTTCCTCAGTTCTAAACATGAAATCCACATCTTTCTTTCTATAATCTTTGCTCTGGGTTCAAAAGTGTGAGGTTTATGTGTCTACCTGTGCGTTAGTGTTATGAGTTTAATGATGCTCACAGAAGTTTGCACGATATTACTGTGAAACATGAATTGAAAAATAATAACTACAAAGAAGCTAAACAAAATGTTTCCAGTAGTTGCAAGGATGGATCTGTGTCAACTCGGTCGAATTTTCTAAATGTTATCTGTTGCATTTGTAGCTTTTCTCGTCTGTTCATTCATTCTTCGTCAAATCTATCAAACTTAGTAAGTCTTCCATTTGAACAGATCGAGCACGTTGATTGTCGAGGCCATTCCTGACAAGGACAATTAGCGCGGGCGATCGATCACTCCGTAACTATGGTGCAGGAAGGCTTACAGTATGCTCACCAGCGCAGTATACACGTACTCACATACACACCTACGTTACATTACATAATTGTTGCTTTAGGTCCAGCGGACTCTTCCGAGCCAAATCAGGACCGGACAACCCGGTCCCCAATCCGCATAAAAATCTGCTGAAAGAACCCTAGTGGGAAAACTGAATGCCCTCAACCAGCCAGTCACTTTATAATAAAGACATCCCACGCAGGGGACGCTGAGGCTGCACTCTAATTTATCGAACCCCCGTTTACAAAAACAAAATAGAATACAAACATCATTATAAATTATCAACAAAACATATACATATAAAATGCCTACATTGCTAAATAATAACATCATAGGAAGCCCTAGTGACCACCTGGCAGAAAGCGTCCAATATTCCCAAGCTGATCCAACAGACCTCATACACAAACAAGGAGTCTGGTCCCGGAAGAGTTTTCAAGAAAAAAGGTAGGTGACTGGTCTAGCGAAGAAGATAGTATAGCAGATTGATAGAACAGAGCAGGACTGAGAAAGAGCAAATGAGAAAGACAGCGACAGTGGGAATTTAAAGCACTAAATTTCCAGAAAGTGGGGATACTATTTATACTGAAACCCCCGGCACCCCAACGGGGGTACATACACACCTACAATGACGTATACACCAACACTCACACCTACTCAAACTGTGTAAGAAAATTTAAAAAAACCGACTCGCTGTTGTTTAAAATGAAGGAATATCATATACACAGCCTCAGTTTCTACAGACACATACTACTCCAACACACTCCCGAGAGTCAATAAAGTTCCTCGGGCACATCATTCCTACATCTCACTTACAACAGAAGGTTCTATCCGCTGATGCCGCTTTCAGGGAAAGGGAGATGGAGCTGAAGGCCAGGATGAAGAGAAACTTTGACAAACGGCACCGAGCTGGATTTTCTTCAGAGCGGAAACCAGGTCAGGCCGTGTTGGTCAAACCGCAACAAGTTCGGGAACCAATCATCGTCCCTTAAGGCACGGCCACACTTGTGTTACGCTTATGAATTTCTTAAAGGCCTATATTTCCTTGCGTACTGGCTAACGTAAAATTTCACAAGGATAGCGCATGTTTGATTTCTTCTGCAAAAATACATAAGCCGGGCTTACCAATCAAAACCGAGAGTGTGATGTCACGGGTTTAGATGAAGAATAATTTAGCCAGAGATTTTTCCAGCCTCATCCCGGACACAGCCGAGACTTCAGCAGATGACAGCAGTCCTGTTGATGATGAACCAGAACATGGTGCAACATCCGACCCTCCTCCAGCTCAACAGCTGAGAAGATCAGGCTGTACAATAGACCTTTTGCACATTTCGGCCGTCACGCATGCGCAGACGGCATTTGCTCATATTCAGCGGAAACCGGGAAAGAGGGGGGAGGAGGGGGAAGGATTTGTAAACAAACTACCGATTGTGAATGGCGAAGCGACAAAATAATTTATAAAAATGACTTCTGTAGGTGGCGGGTATAACGTTTAAGTCAACGCGATAGAGAAAAAGGAAAGGGACGATTCTGCTCTTTTCATCAAATTCCTCTAGGAAAGTAAAATAAAAAGCACCAATACAGATACAAATTGTGGCTGACAGCACTGCGAAAACTTAGTATCAACCACAAGCTCAAGTCTCTTCTTTCGTTTTGGTAAACTAGTCCTATCCTATCCTATCCTGTCCCGTAACCCGGAGGTCGTAGGGGCACCACAGATGATCGTTTAACCAGCATACATCCATCTTTCTCTGTCCTCAGCAGCCCTGGTAAACGTGTAGGCCTGAATTACATACGAGTTCACAAAGACGAAAGAACAGGCTTCAGATCAGAGCCTCTGATCAAACAACTAGCCAAGAAGAAGTTTTTAAAAAATGCAAGGTTTGTGATGGTAATTTTTTTTTCTCTTCCCAGCACAACACAGCTATGGTTGGTCATACCAGGTCATACTAA
Organism: Oncomelania hupensis; assembly: GCA_036898135.1. NCBI lineage: Eukaryota > Metazoa > Mollusca > Gastropoda > Littorinimorpha > Pomatiopsidae > Oncomelania > Oncomelania hupensis. The sequence continues at coordinate 10,276,995 of CM072519.1, read as the reverse complement.
AGCTAATGCCTATCTATCTATCTATCTCTCTATCTATCTCTCTATCTCTCTATCTCTCTCTCTCTATCTCTCTATCTCTCTATCTATCTCTCTATCTCTCTATCTATCTATCTATCTATCTATCTATCTATCCCGTAACTCGGTCGTAGGGGCACCACAGACGATCGTTTAACCTCCTTACTCCATCTTTCTCTGTCCTCAGCAATCCTCATGGTTTCGTTCAGTGTCAAACCAGTCCATTCTCAAATGTTGAGACACGTGTGAACCCCACTGCAACAACGAGACAAATGACAGAGCTCTGGGGCTTGGAGTTTGCCAAATACAACAATCTGATACTGGCAAACCCGCTTGGTCTCCACAAAAATATCCAGACGATGGACATGGCACAGTCCCATCGGGAGGCACCACAACCAGATTGACTACATCATGGTCAAGACGCTTCAGATCAAGCATCAACATTGGCAGACCACACACCTTTCCAGAAGCAGACATCAGAAGTGACCACGATCTCATGATAATGTCTTTTTGGCTCCACTTGAAGACAGTAAACACAGCAAAGTGCACCAGATTGAATCTAGACCTGGACAAACTGCAAGTCCCGGAGGCAGAAATATTCCAAGCCAAAACTGGAGGGAAATTTGCATCACTGCTCATTTTGGGAGCTCATAAAGTAGATGTCAACACTGGGACCATCACCTTCAACTCAGCTGTGGCAGATGCCGCCACTGAGATCCTTGGCATGCACCACCCAAAGAAGAAACCGTGGATCACACCTGAACTTTTGGACCTGTGTGACAAACGAAGAGAGATGAAAAAGAAAAAGAACACCTCACAGGGAGCTGATGCCTACCGAAAAATCAACAATGACATCCGAAAAGAGATAGATAGATATTCAATGTTTATAGGGTCCAGCGGACATCCAAAAAGACATGCGCACAGCAAAGGAATACAGGATAGAATATCAATGCCAGGAAACAGAGAACAGTCTGAACAAGAGCAATTGCAAGAAGGCCTACCAGACTGTGAAGCGGCTTACGAGTGTTAAACAGCCCGAGGTCTCCATGATCCAAAGCAAGTCTGGCATATGCCTTACAGAAGAACAAGAAGTCTTTGATAGATGGACAGAGTACTGCTCTGATCTTTACAACCACATACCAAACGGAGAACCATCAGTTCTAGCATGTCCCCAGAAGAGACAGGAAGAAAAAATCCTCCCAATTCTCCGAGAAGTTGAGGCAGCTGTGCAATCGCTGAATGGAAAGTCAACGGAAGTGGACAATATACCGGCGGAATTGTTTCATGCAGGAAGAGAAGCGATGATTGACGCCCTCACCATTATCTGTAACAAGATCTGGCAGAGTGAGGAGTGGCCTACACCATGGACCCAGTCCTTGTAATCGCTCTTCCCAAAAATGGTTATCTTCAGGAGTGTGAAAATCACCGCACAATCAGTCTTATAAGCCATCCCAGCACGGTCCTCCTGAAAATAATTTTCAACAGGTTGAAACCCCAAGCTGAACAAATCCTAGCTGAAGAACAAGCAGTAGTCAGGGCAGGGCGAAGTACCACAGAACATATCTTTAACCTCAGAATAATCTCGAGAAATAACTTCAGCACCAACAACATCTTTATCATGTGTAGACTTCGAGAAAGCGTTTGAATGAGTCTGGCATGCAGTTCTGTGGGCAACCATGAGAGTGTACAGTCTCCGCCCCAACATTCTTGAAGTCATCAAAAGTCTGTATGATAAAGCTACCAGTGCAGTCCTCCACAACAGCGCAATCGGGAACTGGTTCAGAACAAAAATCGAATGTTGTGGTCATGTGAGCTAAGGCGGGACTTAGTTGCCTTGTCCACAGGCCAGAAACCAATGGCGCCTGATAGGTGTGGGATCGATCCAGCATCTCGGCGTTATGTTTCTCCGAATATTATTTACTTTCGACTCGGGCAACGTCACGGGGGTTTTCTCCGGGCTTGCTCCCCCAGCAAAATTTCAAAAACACAACTAATATTAGGTATGTTGGGTTTGGGCGCGCCAACGGCTGTGACTACGCCTTCCCCAGGGGAGGCGGCCCAGAATTTCCCGATAACGGACAAAGCGTTACAATCGGCGTGCGTCTACTCTCTCCAAAACTCTTATCTTCCTACAGCGCATCATTTCAGATGATGACATTGATTGATTGGCTGGAGAGGAACAAGAAGAGCAGCTGATCCAGAGGCTTGACGCCACCTCTAGAGCCAATGGAATGGAAATAAGTGCACAAAAGACCAAAATGATGACCAACACAGACATCAAAGTCCAAGGCCAATCCCTCAACACATGCACAGTGCATAGCTTCAAATATTTTGGAGCCATTGTATCAGACAATGGGTCCAGACAGGAAGTCCTCTACAGGATCGCACAAACAAATGCTGACCTGACAAGGTTGAAGCCCATTTGGAAATAAAAGACCATCAGTCTACATTCTAAGGTAAGGCTGCTGCGCTCCAATGTCATTTTCATCTTCCTATACGCTTGCAAAACATGGACCTTCACAGCAGATCAACAACGAAGAATACAAAGCATGGAGATGAGGTGCGACAGGATACTTCTGGGCATTTCCTATACCCAGCACACCACCAACAAAGAAGTCCGACAGACCATCACACAAGCCATTGGACTACACGATGACATGCTCACAGTGTTGAAGAAAAGCAAACTCCGATGGTATGGCCACGTCACCCGAGCATCAGGTCTTGCAAATATATCATGCCAGTTATTGTGCAAGGAGGCAGAAAAAAAGGTGGGAGGACAATATTCGAGAATGGGCTGGCTTGACAATGAACAACTTTCGAGTTACTTGATAGGATTGGATAGGAATATACAATATTTTGTGTTGTAATTTCAGAGTTGAAAAGAGGTGCATTTTCAGGCCCTTTTGGAAGATACTTAAGAACATCACTGCTTCAAATTCACAGGAAGTGCGTTCCATTGCCAGGGTGCTGAGTTGGCAAAAGCACCAACACCAAGTGTCTTCTTGTTGGTACTGCCAGTTCGCACATTGGGTATTTCAAACCGGGATTGACTCGAAGAACGGATACGTGGTGTTGGTAGCCGGGAATCCGTTCCGAAAGATCGGATGGGGCAGACAGTCTGAACTGGTAACCAGGGAAGGGTATCCAGCATTTTCTAATGCAACAGCAGGAAAATAGAAGAGTTATGAATTATAATGGAGCATACAATAGATAATATGCAAAAGGAAGATGACTCAAAAACAAACACTGGTCCTGCATCACTCATTCTGTGCAAAGCTCCGTGATAACTCGGGGTAAGTGTCATAAGAGATTTATTAATCCCAATGAAAATGTTCTCCTCAGGCCATGCCAAATGAAAGGTAATAACTATTTTACACTTTAAAAGCATAAAAATTCATGTTCACAACCACGTTCAAATGAGTCCCTGCAGACCTAAACCATGTCCCACTATACACGCAGCCATCACTGTCCTTCGGCACTCACGATTTCCTCCGTAATCAATGGTAATCATGTCTTCCTAGACGGGTGTTCAACTATGACGTTTGAGCACAAATCATTTCTATGGCGGTGACGTTGGGGAAAAACGAGAAGAGCAAAGCTATACATCTTAAAAAGTATTTTACTGCCTTATGTCCTCATTTAATTGTTTAGTTAGAATTTTGTCAATTACATGTTATTTCTTGATTTATTTGTCCTCATCCCTATATCATTCATTTCCAGCCTAGGAAAACAGAAAATACAATCATGCATGCAGATAAAGTGGGTGAGGTGTGTGTGGGGGGGGGGAGGGGGAAATTTTTTTTTAAAATACTGTTGCAATAATTAGCACTATATTCTATTAACATCGTGACATTGATGGACTGCCTTCCTGATTGTGACGTAAATTTCCGTGCAGCATTGACGGAAAAATTGGGAATAAATAGAGCTCCCTTCACCATGACCAGGCAAGAACTCTCTCTCACCTCTGAAGAACAACTTTCCACTTTCCAGTCCACTGCAACTTCTAAGGTAAGACCAACTTTGCTTGTTACGTGGCAAAAGTTTAGAATTCAGTGTTCAGTTTCACGTCCAATATATTGTTGTCTGCAAAGCCTGCAACTTTCCAGAGGTTGTTATTTAGCAAATGTTTATTATTCTAGCTTCAAGAATAGGTGCTCACTGTGTAAAGAATATCTTTTAACTTTTAGCAGTGGTAATTTAGTACGTTCAATTCTAATATAATTATAAACTGATGTGTTTTTATTTTTACTATTTAAAAAAGAAGAAGTTATTTTTTAAAAGTTAAAATTTTTTAACAAAAATGTTAAGTTACCATATAGTTACCATTTACCATCTTATTGACACGGATATCAAAGTCCCAGGCCACTCCCTCAACACGGGTCTCGACAGGATAGCACGAACAACTGCTGCTCTGACAAAGTTGAAGCCCATTTGGAAAGACAAGACCATCGGTCTACACTACAAGATAAGGTTGCTACGTTCCTTTGACATCTCCATCTCCCTATACTCTTTGTGAAACATTTACCCTCCCAGCCCCAGCAGACATACAACGAAGAATATAGAGCATGAAGATGGGGCTCTACAGAAGACTTCTGGACATTTCCCATATCCAGCACATCAACGACGAAGTTCGACAGACCGTCGCACAAGTCATTGGACAACACGAGGACATGCTTACAGTGGTCAAGAAACTGATACTCCGATGGTATGGCCACATCGCCAGAGCATCAGGCCTTGCAAAGACCAGCCTCCAAGGCACGGCACAAGGAGGCAAAAGAAGAGGGAGACAGAAAAACTGGGAGGTCAACATTCGAGAATAAACTGCACTGGCTTGGCACTGAGCGAAGCCATGGGGGTTGATGAGGACAGAGAAAGATGGAGTACGCTGGTTAAACGATCATCTGTTGTGCCCCCAACGACTTTCGAGTTACGGGATAGGATAGGACAGGATTATTGAACTCTATATCTACAATGTACATTCAGTTCTAAGACTAAATTTATCATTATAGTAGACTTAGGTCATTCTTATAACTTTCTGAAGTCATTTTACATTCAAACCTAAGTCTAATATATTGATAAATTTAGTTTTTCAAGTTATTAATAATACCAAAGAGCTTATTACGGAAAGAGGGGGAACTTCCATTATGTCATATACAAAAATGCGAGACGCTCTCACGGATTATTTCCCTTTGCTCGGGCTGGCTATATTTCATCATCTGCTATATGAATGATCTGTGCGTGGTAACTTATTGAGCCTATGCCATTGCAAAAGAACATTTTTATGGCAACGTTTGCAAAAACCAAACTTTTAACCATCATTATTATTATTAACATTCCGCTACTGCTGTCTTTTTTATGTTTATTTATTGACATTTATTAGGTGCTTTTATGCTGCTTATGTGTGTATGTCATAGGTTCGTTTTCTGCCCTGGAATTTATTATTTTTTAATCAACGACAGATATTTTAAAATTAAAATATGCATGACAGACTGTTTCATTTATACGAAACTGTGTAAATCCGTAATCGTGAGAGAGAGAGAGAGAGAGAGAGAGAGAGAGAGAGAGAGAGAGAGAGAGAGAGAGAGAGAGAGAGCTCTGTCATTCAATCAATTAATCACAATAAAGCACAATAACAAAATGTTTCACTAATAGTGTGAATTTAATTTATATCAGGTGTCCCCCTACCCCCCAACCCTCTCACCTCCTGGCTTAATAACATCAGTCACTTCATGGAAAATAATTAATTAATCAGACAGAACCTAGACTACAACATTCCACGCAATATAGATCTAATGCGCAGAAATTCACAGATCAGAACAAGGACTGAGTTTCTACATTACATTTTTTTCCCGTTTACACTCAAACGAAATGGGATTACAACAGATCAAGGACCATTTTTGTGCCTAGGTAAGGGGTTATCTTGCACAGTATTTGATCACGAGGAGAAAACAGACTTAGTCTAATTTAACTTGTTAACATAAGCAGTTTGACGAAGCCAAACTGCCAATCTGACATCTACTTTTGAAATATAAGCACAAATATAGTCAAACAACCTAGCAATAACGTAAACAGTGAGCGACCTGTTGAACGTAAACTGTCAGCAAGCAAACTGTTTTGGATTTAGCACATAGGTATAACATGAATCATTCAAGCCGCTCTCCGATTGTTTTAACACTAACAGCACTGCAGCGGTCTTAGTTTAGGCCTACATAAACACAAAAAAATGAAGTTTTTCAATTGCAATTTACCTTTCTTTGTCTCTTGGAAATTTGAAAAAAGGACTTGCCAACACAACTTTTCTTGTATCTGGCATTATGGCAATTGATGGCTGTGCAAAAGTCACCGCCCTGTTTCACTCGGTCGCCTTTTGACTTTCTGCCACGAGCCATTATTAGCATGTCGACAAGGGAGCATAACTCGTACCTTTCTTCTCGCGGTTCTGTACGAAGTTCCCCCTCTTTCTATCATTAAGCTCTTTGATAATACCTTACAGTAAATACTACCTATGTCCTAATAGAAACAAAACGATACAGAAGTAAAACTTCAGGTTTTCCTATGCGCCCTGAGCATGCTGTGACAGCATGGATTATCAGCGCTTTACAAGTGACTATCAAATCAAATCAAATCAAACAATACTTTAGTAAAACTAAATTTAACAAAAATATAAAGTCTAAAAAGAACTCAAACTTGAACTGTATGTTAACATTTTTTAGGCTACAAAACTTGGTTGCACTATATTGAAGCCAAATAAACAAATACTTCCAAACAACTCAACGATCAGCACTTTTAATGTAATTTTTACTAAGGTACATTTTTACTAAACGATCAGCACTTTTAATGTAATTTTTACTAAGGTACATTTTTACTAAGGTAATTTTAATAAGGTACATCCCATTGGCCAATCGTGTATAACGCGAGTTCAGTACCTTTGTTTCCCGCGAACTAGCCTACCACTTCGTATCTGTCTAGCAACGGTGAATGCATCGCTTTAAAATTTATACAGGAAGTACTTCCGTTTCTTGTTTACATGATTGCCAACTTGCTATATTTTTAAAAGCGATAGGCTTTTCATTTAAATTTTTTTTATATCAAACAGATTTTGGCCCAATTTTCGGGCTCACAAAGAGCGTCTGATGTTGACTTTGATTTAGTAACCCCATATCGCCTTGATTTTAAAATTTTGACGATAAGCAGAAATCACATGAATGTGAGTTCAGTGGAGAGTGATTCATATCAGGAGTTGCCAATCTTTGCTGGTCCCAGCAAAACAAAGAAGAAAAGACAAGTGAAGAATGTAGGCAGGCCTACTGATAGTCAAAAGAAACAGTAGAAACAAACCCTTCAGTACAGTGTTATCAACTTGGGTGTCCTCTTTACCCATTCGGACATTGACCTAGTTACTTCAGTTTTATTACACTGTTTCTTCCTTATGTTTTATAGCCCCTTTTAGTCATTTTATTTGCTTTAAGATCACTATACCTTGTACTTTTAATAACAGCTCGTTTTGTGAACTGTGCAGAACAATAGTCCTGGAAAAAATACGAGTTTTGATCCGAACTTACGTGAAAACATAAAACTGCTGTCTTTTTATTTTTTGTGCGCATTTTCTGTACCAACCTTATACCTTTTAAACACAAAGTGTGAAAATTCAACATCCGGTGGTATTTTTCATTACATTAAAACAAGTATAAATCCTCATTTTGTTGTTGGTTTTTTTTCCTGAGCGTGGTGTGAACATTTTGCGGGGTTACATTACATTACATGGTTATTGCTTTAGGCGGACTCTTCTGAGCCAAATCAGGACCAGAGAGACGTTATCTTAAAATAGTATAAAATGGTTCAAATCTTAAAAAACAAGCCGGTTACTCTTAAATATTCAAACAAACTTTCACACGCAACCTCTTGAAAAATCCTCTTTAAATCTGATGTATTAAAAATACGTTCTCTTTCTTCAATCAAATCACTAAAATCAGCCTTACCAATAAAATTCAACCAACAACACAAAACAAGACATGATTTATATGCGATAAAACAAACCAACATCATGTAAAAATTAAAACAAGTGTTGACCATTGCATTCTTTAAAGATCTCTTTGAAAGGTATTGAACTAAAATATGTTTCTCTTTCATCAAGTAGATCAGCACAATCATTCAGACATGAAATGGTGAACGGAAAAGGATTTATCACATGCAAAGCACCATGGTGGTTCTTCTCCTTTTAAAAGGAAACTGTGGGTGATATAAGCATGCCCAATATGAAGGCGAGACAAAACTGTTTCTTCTTTGCGAGTGGATGCAATGTTAGGCAAAGAAGCTGACAAATCTGGAAGAATTTGAAATAATTTGTTATTGATATGGTTAGACCAGTCAGTCTGCCACAGCCGTTTACAATAAGATCCAGTCATATAACGCAGGTCAGAGTAAGGAACAAACTGGAAAATCTCTGAAAAGACATCGAAATGCAGAGCTGCTTTAGCCACTTTGTCCACTGCAATATTGCCGCGGATGCCCATGTGACTAGGTACCCACATAAAAACTATCTTTTTACCCTCAGAGGCAAGTGGTGTGTGGAGGTCATGGATCTCTGCCAGAAAAGGGTGCGATATCTTTCTCGTGGAAAGAGCCTGAAGTGCTGACAGTGAATCAGACATTATTAAAAACGAGGTTCTTTTGGACTGATAAACCTGCTTCAAAGCTAGATGAATTGCCTTGAGCTCAGCTGTATAAACAAACAAAAATCAGGTCGGCGCTGTTGCAAAAATTCGCATTTTTTTTTTTTTTTTAGAAATTCACTAATATTAAATAATATTTAGAAATTCTCTTGCACCACCGTTTTATAATGACAGATTCTATTTGCTCTAATACCGTAATATATTTTTTGTAATAGAAACCACTGAAGGTTTAACTTTGTATTTGTTTGTTTAAAGAAAATAAGTTGTCCGCCACCATTACTAGAGGAACTTTAGTTCGACCAGAGAAACTTGGTTCATAGTGATCCATTTGATTTCCGGTTATGAAATCGGGAAATCCTTGTGAACGTTTTTCTTCTGCCTGCGGTTCTGAAGCGGCAACGCCTTTAGTTGCAGAACAAATGTTCGTCCTTATTCAGGGGCGGTAAATGCCATCATCTCTTTTTTGTGGATGTTATTTTCGTCGAAAACGCACGAGTTTTTATATTTGTTTCATCATGGGCTAAAACAGACATTTTTCCCAACCCAAGTTTAGTTCAGTTTAGGATAGAGCATTGGTAATTTTTTCCTTCTCCTTTTTAAAAAAACCACAAATTAGAGAGCTTCTATAGCCCCAACTTGTGTTCATTGCCTAAGCTAGTCTACTATAAAGCCCGTTTAACTACTAGTACAGGGTTCATGTAAAGCAAGGACTGTTCGTGCACATTCATAAGAATACACCAGAAAAGTGATTTTACACCTTTACCATGCCCATAGGAGACACTTAAAACCTAGACATAATGCAAAACATGTTAAAAATCTCAATCGGAACTACAAATTCCTCCGCCATTTTACATCTGAAAGCAAAAGCAGCCCCAAAACAGCACCTTGTTTTTCGGAGAATAGTACACCTATTTTAACGAATCAACATTCAACAACTACAAATAATGAGAGAATACAATCAAAGTATTTATTCAAGCTTACGTTTATAACAATTGACCAGATACATGCAAAAAATAATAGAAACTTACAAGAGAATAACGATTCGTCAAAATGATATAAATTTCGCATTTTTCCTAGGCGATGTTTTCTGCGTAATGCAAATGAGGAGGTCGTGATCTTCCGGAAGCAAAAAAGTTACGAGGTAGACTTCTCCTACGAAAACGAACCAAGTTTCTGTGCTTCCTAAAGCTCTCTACTATTGTAGAAAGCGATAGTTACCACCCCTGAATAACTGGACATCAATTCACCTTCCTGAGTGCCGACATTAATTTTATGTTCTTTACAAAAAATAATAATAAAAAATAAAGGAAGAACTATTATAAAACTATTATTGCTGCTGTAAAGCAACAAATAAATTGAGTGCTGCAAGTCAGAAATTCAATTGGCCTACGCAGACAAAGTTATTCATCGTTAGTTAAGTCAAGCCAAGAAAAAGGTCGGCAGTTGAGCTGGTAAGCTACAAGGTTTCAGTCACCCAAGAGTTTGTTGTTTTTGTTTTTTTCGTTTGTTTAACTCGCATTTGGTGAACGGTGATTGATTTTAACACCTTTGAATAATAATCACTGTGTGTTTCAGACACCCTTTACAAAACAAGATGGCTTCCACAACTACCCTTGTTCTGTTCATGGCCCTGCTGGTGCTCCCCGCCATCTTTGCCCAAGGAGGCGGCTACTACCCACCACCCGTCTATGGCGGTAACCGTGGCGTATACCCACGTGTCGGATACCCAAGTGGCGGAAACCCAAGTGGCGTATACCCAAGTGGCGGATACTCAAGTGGCGGATACCCAAGTAGTGGATACCCAAGTGGCGGAAACCCAAGTGGCGGATACCCAAGTGGTGGATACCCAAGTGGTGGATACCCACAGGTTGGATACCCACGTCCCTCATACGCCAAGGGCGGTTACGTGGCTGGAGGATATTAAACTTTCTCTTCAGATAAAACGCGATGTCTCGCAACCAAATAAAGGCGCCTTCATTTAGCCTAAATTAAACTTCTTATGAGCGAAACTAAAGGCAACACGAAAAAAACCAAACTCCTAAGACCTTTGTTTGGCAACGCTTGTGTACTGGCACTGTCATCAGAAAGCACAAAAGAAAAGAAAAGCATGTAACTAGGAGAAATAAAAACACCCTTCAAAAATGCAATTCAACCTTTGTGGATAGCGATTTTTTGCGCATGTGAGTAAAATTACTTTCTACGCCTCTTTGTTTGTATCAAATACGTTACCCCCCCCCCCCCCCTCTCTCTCTCTCTCTCTCTCTCTCTCTCTCTCTCTCTCTCTCTCTCTCTCTCTCTCTCTCTCTCTCTCTCTCTCTCTCTCTCTCTCTCTCTCTCTCTCTCTCTCTCGCTCTTTCTTTTTTCTGTGTAATGCAAGAATAACATTTTTAAAAAATTGTAAAAAGCTCCATACTATTGAATCTTCTGTATGGATGATTGAAAGAAAGGTCACACAAACATAAGTATTAAAACTAGAAGGGCCGAGGCCACATGACTCACATGCTCCTTATGAAACCCACAATATTTAACATGAAAATGAATGCCAATGCAAAACACAAAAATGAAACGGGACATTAAAATGCAAAGTAATACCGACTTTGATCTTGACCTTGACATCCGGCTCCAAAGACAATCATGTACTATCAATAAAAGTACATCCCATGCAGGGGACGCTGAGGCTATACTTTATCGAACCCCCATTTACAAAAACAAAATAGAATATAAACATCATTATAAAATATCAACAAAACACATACATATAAAATGCCTACATTGCTAACTAATAATATTATAGGAAGCTCCAGTGACCATTTGGCGGAAAGCGTCCAATATTCCCAAGCTGATCCAACAGACCCAATAGACAACTGAGGAGTTTTGGAAGAGTTTTCAAGAAAACAGGTAGGTGACTGGACTAACGAAGAAGATCGTATAGTAGATTGATAGAACACAGCAGGAATGAAAAAGAATAAAAGAGAAAGACAACGACAGTGGGAATTTAAAGAACTAAACTTCCAGAAAGTGGGGATACTATTTATACAGAAACCCCCGGCAACCCCACGGGGGACTGAGTAATACCGAAAACAAGTCTTGACAGTTCAGAAAGGTGATGCAGACAGATTGGAAACGATGAGAGAGGTAAGAATGGAACCAACTTAGGGCACAGTCCTTTATTCCAAAAGAGTTCTCAATGCACTGAAGGCGGATGGAGTGATCAATACTACAATAGTGTCAAAAGCGGCTGAGAGATCGAGAATGGTCAACAAATAGATTTTACCAGTCACCGTCAGAGAGGAGGTAATTTACGATGTTGTTCATTGCTTACAGTGTCCAGCGGACTGCAAAGAGCCGAATCAGGACCACAAAATCAGTTCACGATGTGAAGAAGAGCTGATTCGCGATGTGAAGAAAAGCTGATTCGAAAGAGTGGTCAGAACGATAAGCAAACTGGAATGGACAGGACAAGTTATTGGATGAGAGATAATGGATGAGCTGTTTGAGGACAACCTCCTCCAGGAGTTTGGATCGGAAAGGGAGATTAGAAACAGGGCGGTAGTTCTTCAAGTCTTCTGGATCAAGGTTTGATTTCGTTAGTGGTGGCCGCACGATTGCAGACTTGAAACAGGAAAGAACAGATGGCTTAGTTGGTTAGTTATTCATTGCTTACAGGGTCCAGCGGACTGCAAAGAACCGAATCAGGACCATAAAATCAAAACAACAACTTGGTTGAAAGAAGACTCACCCCTGACCCTTACAAAAGATTTGCTGAAACAACCCTAGTGGTAAACACTGAAGGCACTCCACCAGCCGGTTACTCCACAATAAAGGCAACCCACGCAGGGGACGCTGAGGATATACTCTAATTTATTGAACCCCCATTTACGAAAACAAAACAGAATACAAACATCATCATAAAATATCAACAAAACACACACATATAAAATGCCTACATTGCTAAATAATAATATCTTAGGAAGCCCCAGTGACCATTTGGCGGAAAGCGTCCAATATTTCCAAGCTCACCCAACATATCTCATACACAAATGAGGAGTTTTGGAAGATTTGTCAAGAAAAAAAGGTAGTTGACTGGTTTAGCGAAGAAAATAGTATAATAGATTGATAGAACAGAGTAGGAATGAGAAAGAACAAAGGAGAAAGACAACGACAGTGGGAATTTAAAGCATTAAATTTCCAGAAAGTGGGGATACTATTTATACAGAAAACCCTGGCACCCCCACTTGGGGAACAGATGACTGGGAGGAGGTCAGTGATACAATCTTTGAAAAGTGAGGTAGAGATGGGATCAAGTTCGCATGTCTTAAACGACATGGTGCTGAGAATTTCAGCCACTTCAGTTTCTGAGATAGTATGAAAGTAGAAGAGTGCCGTGCCGGTGAAAGGCGGATATGAGGACATGGTTGGAAAGGCGTATCATCAAGAGATTTGCGAATAGCTTCAATTTTCGAAGTAAAGAAGTTTAAAAATGATTAAGGTAGTTCAGAAAGTTCAATTTTTGTTGGAAGAGGAGAAGTGTTGGTGTTACCCAGGAGGTAACTCATAGTAGAAAATAGTTCTTTGGAAGAAGTACAGTTCTCAATCTCTGCCTTGTAGTAATGTATTTTAGCTGCAGAGATGGCTTTTCGTACGTCATACGCGCTTCTGGTAGGTCTGTGTGAACTGTTGTAAGTTTAGAAAACCGCCACATGCATTCGGCTCTACTCCGCTTTCTGGCCTTGCCGACTTCAGGAGAGAACCACGCGCAGATGGACGGTCATAGATCAGGCGGGAGGAAAAAGGAACATGTTTGTTAAGGAGATGGCTGAGAGTAGTATGGAAAAAAGAAGCAGGTTCCGAGTCAGGAGGGGCAGAAGAAAGTAAGTGGACAGCTTCAGAAGAGGTTTTCTGGTCAATGTTTTTTTCAAGATGCGGCGGGTGATAGTGCGTTTTTTCTCTTGAGGAGGAGAGAGCAGAGAACAGAGTAGTGGTCAGACTCAAGATCTTGTGATACAATGACATGAGAGAGAATATATTATGTTAGTTACTTATTCATTGCTTACAGCGTCCAGTGGACTGCAAAGAGCCGAATCAGGACCACAACCCGGCGGAAAGAGGACCCACCCCCGATCCGCACAAAAGGTCCGCCGAAACAACCCCAGTGGCAACACCGAAGGCACCCCACTAGCCGGCCACTCCACAATAAAGGCATCCAACTCAAGGGACGCCGAGGACGCACTCCAATCCATCCAACCCCCGCACACAAAAACAAAACAGAATACAAACATCACCACAAAATATCAACAAAACACATACACACAAAACGCCCACACTGCCAAACAATATCACAGGGAGCCCCACCGACCATCTGGCAGAAAGCGTCCAACACTCCCAAGCTGACCCAACATACCTCCTACACAACTGAGGAGTTTTGGAAGAGTTTTCAAGAAAAAAGGTAGGTGACTAGTCTAGCGAAGAAGAAGAAGATAGTATTAGGTTGATAGAACAGAGTAGGAATGAGAAAGAACAAAGGAGAAAAACAACGACAGTGGGAATTTAAAGCACTAAATTTCCAGAAAGTGGGGATACTATTTAAACAGAAACCCCCGGCACCCCCACGGAGGAGGGGGGGGGGGGAGTAGGGGGTAAAAAGAGAAAATGTAGGACTGTCTAGCGGTTGCACAGTCGATGATGTATTCAGAGCGAGGGTTATAGGTTCAGAAACAAATTGTGTAGGGCATTTGATATGAAGGCTGCGGCAGATGCGTTTAGTTTCCCAGTGTTCAGGCTGATGAAAATGAATACTGAGGTCGCCGAGAATGATGAGTTTGATGACAGACCTGATAGTGATCTAAGAGAGATTTCCGCGGAACGTGCGACTATGTCACGCCTTGTGATAGACATTTTGAAGTCCAATGAGTCTGATGACTTCCACAAATCCACAACTTGAACGGCGAAAATATATACACAGAAACAGTCAACGCTGCACCACTATTCCAAAACAAAGTATGGCGGGCGCCGCAAAACCGGAAGCGAGTAAAGCAAATTTCGTCTTCCGATACAAAACAACAACAAAAATTTTAAGTGTCCGCAGATTGTTTCGCTTTTTTTTTTTCCTTTTCGTTTTCGCGGATTTACGCGATTTCGCGGAGAACTATCAGGTCTGGATGAACTTGAAGTGGTCATTCATTCACTGATCGTTTACGAGTACTCATAACCATCGCACAAAGTTTGGTTTTGATAGTTCAAGTAGGTTCTGAATACTTAGCAATTTTAAAGATTTGCACAGACAGACGGACGGACGGAAAATTATTTTTCGATGTCATTTTTGCACTATTTAGGAATCGTCTCGCACAGATCTGCAAAAATCTGAAAAATGTTTAGGAGGGTGAGTACACAGACTTACATTGCTAAGCATGAGTCAAAAAAGAGGCAACATCATTATGAATAACATGTTACATGTATTATCATCGGCATATATTTTCAAACCTATGGGCTGTTTTTGGAAAAAAAAAAGTGAGACAATATCTTAGTATGCTCACCAGCGCAATATACACATACATACAAACCTACAATGACGTATACCGAAACACTCACACCTACACCAATTGTGAAAGAAAATTGTTGTTGTTTAAAATGAATGGATATCATACACACAACCTCAATTTCTATAAACACACCCTCACACTGCTCCAACACACTCCCGAGAGTCAGTAAAGTTCCTCGGGCACATCATTCCTACAGCTCGCTTACAACAGAAGGCACTACCCAATGACACCACTTTCAGAGAAAGGGAGATGGAGTTTGTTAGTTATTCATTTCTTACAGGGTCCAGGGGACTGCAAAGAGCCGAATCAGGAACTAAAAATCAGGACCACAACTTGGTTGAAAGAGGACTCACTCTTCGATCCATATAAAAGATCTGCTGAAACAACCCTAGTGGTAAACACTGAAGGCACTCCACCAGCCGGTCACTTTACAATAAAGGCATCCCACGCAGGGGACGCTGAGGCTATACTCTAAGGTAAGGTTGCTGCGCTCATCTCTATCTTCCTTTATGCTTGCGAAACATGGACCCTCACAGCAGACCTACAACGAAGAATACAAAGCATAGAGATGAGGTACTACAGAAGATTTCTGGGCGTTTCCTATACCCAGCATATCACCAACGGCGAAGTCCGACAGACCATCACAAAAGCCATTGGACAACACGATGACATGCTCACACAGTGGTGAAGAAACGGAAACCCCGATGGTATGTCCACGTCACCAGAGCATCAGGCCTTGCAAAGTCCATCCTGCAAGGCACGGTGCAAGGAGGCAGAGGTTGGAGAACAATATTCGAGAATGGACTGGCTTGACACTGAGTGAAGCCATGAGGTTTGTGAGGACGAAGAAAAATGGTGGTTAAACGGTCATCTGTGGTGCGCACACGACTTTCGAGTTACGGGATATGATAGGATAAGATGCACACTGACAACAAATAGGCACACAGACATTGCCAGCAAATTTAAGCAAGGACATTTATACTTCTACAAAGAGAGATACACACTGGCATAAATAAACCTACCCTCTCTCCCTTCACACACGCACACGTACATTCAATCACACACATTTCTGCACAACCATATACAACACTCAGCTTTATTGTACATTTTTTTAAAATTACACATAAATTTTCACCACATTATGCATCTCCACAATGACTTGCTCAGGCTCAAACATCTTGACAATTATTCAGACATTTTGACTGTATACCTAGGAGGCCATGTTAGCTAAATTGGGGAAATTATGGGTAAACAACAACAGCTACACAAAGCAGACAGAGAGACTAAACAGCTAAGCAACGCACTAACAGTGGTTGATACTACCCAACATCCTGAGAGCTCAGTGCCCCTACTCCTTTTCGATGAGAGTATACTGACATCAAGTCATACATGCAATCCATCGCATATGGGCTTTAACCTTCCGCAGTAGTCACATTAGATAGTGCACCAATAAGTCTCTATCATAGGTGTTGTTTTTTCCATCTTTCCTTCTTTCCGTGAGTTATTTATATATCCTTGAAGGACAAGGAGATTATTTTTATTGGACGGTTAAAAATCCTTCTTCTCTCCTACTCATCATCAACCGCATCACCACCTCTCTGGCACTAAAAATTTCATCTACGTGGTCTTTTTTTTTTAAATTACAGATGGAGTACGCTGGTTAAACGATCAATTGCGGTGCCCCTACGACCTCCGAGTTACGGGATAGGATATGATATGATAGGATAGAAAATTACAGAGGGAATAAATGTAAAACGCGACTGTGCTCCTGCTGTGTAATTCGTTTTGGGATTCTAAAGATGTGTTGTATTGTATGAATGAGTAATCACTTTCTCACTCCACAGCGGCAAGGTAGAAGAGTTATGACTTATAATGGAGCACACAATTTCCTATACCCAGCTCATCACCAACAACGAAGTCCGACAATACAAGGTTATTGCTTTAGGTCCAGCGGACTCTTCCGAGCCAAATCAGGACCAGAGAGACGTTATCTTAAAATATTATAAAATGATTCAAGTCTTAAAAAACAAGCCTGTTACTCTTAAATACACAAACAAACTTTCACATGACGACTCTTTAAAAGACTTCTTTAAAACTGATGTATTAAAAATATATTCTCTTTCTTCAATCAAATCACTAAATTCAGTCCTAATAAAATCCAAACTAAACAAAACATGTCGATACAATTTATATGCGATAGAACAAACCAACATCATGTAAGAATTGAAACAGATGTTGACCGTTACATACTTTAAAAATCTCTTTGAAAGGTATGGAACCAAAATATGTTTCCCTTTCCTCAATCAAATCAGCACACTCAGACATGAAATGTCGAACGGAAAAGGATTGATCACATGCAAAGCACCATGGTGGTTCTTCTCCTTTTAAAAGGAAACTGTGGGTGACATAAGTATGCCCAATATGAAGGCGAGATAACACTGTTTCTTCTTTGCGAGTGGATGCAAAGTTAGGCAAAGAAGTGGACAAAACGGGAAGAATTTGAAATAATTTGTTGTTGACATGGTTAGACCAGTCAGTCTGCCACAGTCGTTTACAATAAGAACCAGTCATACAACGTAGGTCAGAGTAGGGCACAAACTGAAAAATCTCTGGAGGGAAATCAAGATGCAGAGCATCTTTAGCCGCCCTGTCTACTGCAATATTGCCGCGGATGCCCATGTGACCAGGGACCCACATAAAAACTATCTTTTTACCCTCAGAAATAAGTTGTGTATGGAGGTCATGGATCTCTGCCAGAAAAGGGTGTGATATCTTTCTCGTGGAAAGAGCCTGAAGTGCTGACAAGGAATCAGACATGATTAAAAATGAGGTTCTTTTGGATTGATAAACTTGTTTCAGAGCTAAATGAATTGCCTTGAGCTCAGCTGTATAAACGGAACAAAAATCAGGTAAACGCTGTTGCAAAGGCTGGTCTAAGTGTCTCCCGGAGACTGACGCAGCAGCAACTGAATCTCCTTTCTTTGACCCGTCTGTAAAAAGTTGTTCATATCCTTGGTATAAAGCACACTGTTCTAAATAAAGTTGGTTATATACGGTTTCGGATGTATTGTTTTTAAGGAAAGCGGACAACTGCCAATTAATGTTTGGGATAAATAATTTCCATGGGGGAGCTTCAGTCCGAAGCTCATCGTCGTTGATGGAAGCAACATCAATGCCTGCTTTTTCCAGATGAGCTTGCATTCTGATGCCAAACGGAGGAATTGTGTTAGGTTTGGCTTCAAATTTCTGAACAAAATCTGGGTTGAAAACACAGTCATAAGCAGGGTTCATAGGATCAGTTTTTAATTTTAAATAGTAATTCATTGACAATTTTGTACGTCTCAGCTCCAGCGGGGGTTCGTTAGCTTCCACGTAAAGGCTTTCACAAGGGGAAGTGCGAAACGCACCCAAAGCAATGCGTAGTGCCTGATGGGCAACTGGATCTAGCATCTTAAGATAAGATTTTCTAGCAGAACCATAGACAATGCAACCATAGTCTAACTTGGATCTAATTAAAGAACGATATAACAGCAATAAAGTTTTCTTGTCAGCACCCCAGTCTGTACCACTGATAACCTTGAGCAAATTGCAGGCCTGTTGACATTTAGTTTTCAAAATTTTCAGATGAGGAATGAAAGATAGCTTTTGATCAAAAATAACACCCAAAAATTTGACTTGTTGGACCGCCTTTATTGGAGTTTTATTGAGGAGAATAGTAGGGTCTTGAATAATTCCCCGGCGCTGGGAAAAGTGAATACATTCAGTTTTTGCTTCAGAAAATTTAAAACCATTTTGTAAAACCCAGTCTTCAACGGCCTTGACACATAACTGTAGCTGACGTTCTGCAGATGCCAAGGTTTTACCTTTGGCTACCAATGCAAAATCGTCGACAAACAAAGAATTGTCAATTCCCCGTTTAACGGAACAAACAATGTTATTTATTTTAATATTAAACAGCAAGGGATACAAGATGCTACCCTGAGGCACTCCCATCTCCTGTTCTCTCGTATCTGACAAAGATCCCCCAACCTTAACCTGAAAGAGTCTGTCCGTTAGAAAATTGGATATAAACAGAGGTAAATGTCCCTTCAAACCCATTTCTTGTAAATCTGAAAGAATTCCATATTTCCATGTGGTATCATAAGCTTTTTCCAAATCAAACATGATGGCAACGACATGTTCACCCTGGACGAACGCGTTACGGATAAAAGTTTCCAGTCGCACCAGGTGGTCAACAGTACTTCGACCACTTCGAAAGCCACACTGAGTGTTGGATAAAATATTATTTGTTTCTAGATACCACAGTAAGCGAGAATAAACCATTCTTTCTAGCGTCTTGCATAAGCAAGACGTTAAGGCTATTGGTCTATAGTTTGTCGGGTTAGTATGGTCTTTGCCAGGTTTAGGGATGGGTACAATAATGGCCTTTCTCCAGGAGGGAGGAAAGGTGCCAGTGATCCAGAGCTGATTGAAGATGTCCAGCAGTTGAGACCGTGAGTATCTCGTTAAATGTCTGAGAAATTGATAATGTACATCATCCGGTCCAACTGCTGAATCTGCACTTTTGTTAATTGCATCGTCAAGCTCGACTAATGAAAACGGAATGTTGTAATCTTCAGAATTATCGGAGGTAAAATTTAACTGTTGTTTTTCTTTACGGGTTTTAACTGTTTGAAAAGGGACAGAATAATTTTCAGAGGAAGAATTTGCAGCAAAAGAAGAAGCCAAAAGATCAGCTACTAATTTTTTATCTCCGATTACTTCACCCTGCACAGTAAGGCATGGGCTCACCTGTTTGTTACTTCTATTTTTGAGTTTGCGGACCACTTTCCACACCTTCGACAGTTTCGCTTTCGAATTAAGCGTGGAGCAGAAACCTCTCCACGATTCCCTTCTCTTTCGTTTGAAGAGCTGTCGGCATTGCGCTCGCAAACGTTGGTTGTTTTGTTTATTGTCAGTGCTTGGGTGTAAAAACATAGTTCTTAAAGCTTTTTTACGAGCTTGCTGAAGTTTTCTACATTCATCGTCAAACCAGGGTTTTTTAAGTGTGTGAGGGTTTGACGAAGTTTGCGGAATGGACTCCTTGGCACTGTTAATAACTATGTCAGTATAAAGCTGTATTGGATCTAAGGCATTTGAAAATTCCTGGTTCTTAGCACGTAGCTGGGCCTCAGACAGGTTAGAAAACAGACTCCAGTTAGCTTGTTTCAGTTTCCACCTGCCATGAGTTTGCTCAAGGTTATCTGAATCATGTTTTAATAAAACCGGGAAATGGTCGCTGCCATGGAGATCTTCTAAAACTGTCCATTTAAAATCCAAAAGTAACGAGGGATCACAGATCGATATATCAATGTGGGACAAAGAAGCAGTTCTAGAACAGGAAAAAGTTGGAGCACCCTCGTTCAAAGTCACTAGGTTTAACGAGTCTAAAATGTCTTCAATTATTTTACCCTGAGAATCGGTACGATCACTACCCCACAGGGGAGAGCGTCCATTAAAATCTCCCAACAACAAAAAAGGGGTAGGTAACTGTTGGACCAAATTCTCAAGTTCACTTTTAGTTACATTTATTGATGGTGTCAAATATAGAGAACAAACTGTGAGGGATTTAAAAAGAGATACTCTAGCTGCAACTGCTGGTAAACTTGTATTAAGTAAAATTGGATTAAATGGGACATTTCTATGGATAAAGAGTGAAACGCCTCTAGAAGATAAACAATCTAGAGAGGAATAACCAGTAATATCTATAGGATGTTTTTCTGACAGGAGAGTTTCCTGAAGGGCCAATACTTCAGGTCGATGCTCTGTCAGCAGACAGCATAGCTCCTCATAATTTGCCCTTATCCCTCGGATGTTCCATTGTAAAATGGACATAAAAATTAAGTAAAAGAATGCTAAAATTTTCATCTCCGAGAGCACAATTACGTCTCTTTATCTTTTGGACCCTCGTCCATCTCTTCATGTTCCATCAACCCCCCGAAACGGTTCTCCGTTTCGAGAGGCTGATGGGGCTTGGAAGAAAGGGGTCCGGGCCTTTGATTTTTTGTCAAAGCCCCGGAACCCGAACTGCCAGCGGACTTCCTCCCCTTCTCCCCAGCACCAGATTTTATATCTTCCCTCTCCCCTTCACCCCTGCCAATCTTTCCCTCTCCTCCTCTGACGCTCTTCTGCTGGGTAATTAGGATTTTAGTCGCCCCAGCAACTACCCGGTCGCTAAAACCGGTCGTTGCTGGTGCGGTGGCATGAGGCATAACCTCCTTCGTGGCAGGAGTGACGGCTTTTGGCGCGGCCGTCTGCGCGCTTGGAGTGACGGTTTTTGACGTGCCCGTCGGCACGTTCTCCAGTGGAATCGGTGGGGCTGGAGAAACCCCCTTCTGGGCAAACAACACGAGCATCTTTTCTAAAGCATCCATCCGTTTGCACAACGTTTCCAAAATCTGTGTTATTTTACTCATGGCAGTGTCCACTGTCGGGTGTGCGCTAGGTTCCACATGAGATGTGGAACCCGCCACAGCCGCAAAGGACCTCTCTTTAAGCACCGGCCTACTTGCAAGAACTTTTTTCCTTGCGTCGCCAAAGGAGCAACTCTCAGTGGCCCGCACCTTTTGGATTTCCAGCTCCAACTGCCACTGAGGACAGTCTTTGGAGCTGGAAGAATGATTCCCGGCGCAATTCACACAGCAAATCGGATTTTTGCATTCGTTTTCGTGTTTCTCTTTACCACAATCACGACATATTTCCTTGCTTTTACAGGTCTTGCTACCGTGACCAAATCTTTGGCACCGGTAGCATCGCAACGGTGATGGTACAAACGGCGTCACCTTCACCCTAAGGTACCCCACCTTGAGTGACTCCGTCAATTTGGCCATAGCGAAGGTCACAAAAAGTGTGTTGGTGGGGATACGTTGGGGTCCCTTGGTGACGAAGACCCGCTGGACTGCTGTGACCCCCTGGCTGGAGAGCTCACCACGGATTTCCAATTCTGACATGTCGATCAAATCCTGACATCGGATGACTCCCTTGGAGGAATTCAACCGTCCATGCACAGAAACTTTGATTTGTCTATCAACGAAGACAGTCGAATCCCTCTTCAGCAGACAATCCGATGCCATTTTGGTTGAGCACTCCACCAGGTAGGCCCCAGATCTCAATTTTTTAACGTCCTTGAAACCCGTTGTGCAAACGGACTGGAACCCCTTATGGATGGCGAACGGAGACAGCTTGCCTAGTGGCATAGCCGGATCCGCCCCCTCTACAACCAAAAAACGAGGCCAGGCCCCTTCCACCCCCGATGCACAAGCTTTTTGTCTCGTCTCCATGTCACTGTCCGTATCCGTGTCAGAGTCGTCACCGTGAAGTCGTTTTTTTTTGTTTGAAGCCATGTTATTAATTTATGAATTCATCCCCCCTGCTCCCCACCCACCACGGAGTCCAACAAGGGGATGCGTCCAAGCGGAAAATCCAGCAAGGGAGCGCACCAGGGCTACAGGGGGGATATACACCCAGACAATCCCGCACTGCCACTACGGTTTTGTTCAAGTTTGACCCATGAGCCGCAGCCTTCTAGCAGAGCTAGGGCAATACACGACCAGCCGCTTGACTGACGCGGGCCACGCCAGCCTCCCGTCTAGGAGAAGTCCGGGCCAAAGAGGTGTGTTAGTGTGAGGGACCGCAGTCCCTCAGGGACCTCAACCTCCAGGATCCCATTCTCCCCCGACACGGGTTGCCCTGCACGGCAAACGCAGGGGGCCAAGAGAAGGCCACAGAGAAAAAGAAGGGTAGAAAAAGAAGGAATGATGGGGAAAAAGAAGACAGGGAAAGTCCGGTAAGGCAGAAGAAAGGGAGTCAAAACTGCATAGTATACTGGGAGAATTTTAGGGTGAAGAGAATATAGGTGAAAGGACCAATAAGACAGAAACAAGACAAAAGAGAAGAAAAAGGGGTAGGCAACTTGGTCACCCAGCCAGAGAGAGGCATGGGGTCCACCCCCGGCGCGCGGAGCCGAGCCCGTGGGGGCAACGAAGTCCGACAGACCATCACATCCGACAGACCATCACACAAGCCATTGGACAACACAATGACATGTTCACAATGGTGAACAAACGGAAACTCCGATGGCATGGCCACGTCACCAGAGCATCAGGCCTTGCAAAAATCCATCCTGCAAGGCACGGTGCAAGGAGCCAGAAGAAGAGGGAGACATAAAAAGAGGTGGGAGAGCAACATTCGAGAATGGACTGGCTGGACACTGAACGAAGCCATGAGGGTTGCTAAAAACACAGAAAAGTGGAGTACGCTGGTTAACCGATCATCTGTTGTGCCCCAACGACCTTTGAGTTACGGGATAGGATAGGGATAGGATACAATGAATAATATGACACAGGAAGATGTACCAAACATTCGTACCGCATCAATCATTCTGTGCAAAGCTCAATTTTAACTGGGGGAGAGTATTTATTAATCCCAATGAAATGTTCTCCTCAAGCCATGCAAAATCAAAAGTAATAAATATTTGTATACAATCAAAAAACTGCATGTTCACAACAACCACGTGCAAATGAGTCACTGCAAACCTAAACCATGTCCCACTCCGTAACACACAGCAATCACACTGTCCTTCCTCCTTCACGACTTCCTCCATAATCAATGGTAATCATGTACTGCGATGCGGGTCTAAACTGTGATAAATGTGACGCTTACAAGTCATTTCTGGGGTGGTGATGCCGGGAGAAAAGGGAAAGACGAGCAAAGCATCCTGAACATTTATTTCCTTATGTACTAATTTATTTATTTAGATTTTATCCAATTTTATATTATTTATCTGTCCTCATCCCCTGTCATTCATTTGAAGAAAAAGGTAACAGAAAGGTAACTATCATCCTAGGAAAACAGAAAATACTATCATGCACGCAGTTAGGGCAGAGGGGTGTAGGGGTGGGGGAAAAGCAAAACAAACAACAACTCCATTCATTCTTCCCTTCAGCCACTAACCTCTAGAATACCATTCCCACAAATGCATCATCGACACCTCCGCTATCTGCACTGAAGGCTGTTGTGGAGACATGAGCCTACACTCGTTAACCTTTACAGTCAATACAATCCCCCTCCTCTTCCTCTTGCTAAAAGCATGTAAGCTATCACGGGTAGAGCACAAAAAATGTAGGAAACCTAAGTTAAAAATTATATGGTTTTTAAAATTTCAATAACTAAAATTATTATATTTTATTCGTTTAATCATGTTCTTAAATTCCTACATTGTAAAGAAGCCTCTCATCTCTCCCCTCCCCTCCCCTTACTACCTTTACCCCTGCCCTCCACAGAATGTACAATGTTATGACAATAATGATGGTGGTTTATTGTATACAGTGCAAAATTCAAACTGTCAGCATGCACCCACACACACACACACACACACACACACGCACACACTCACACATTAAAATATAAGCATACAGATAAATATAGAAATAACTTTAAAAATTATGGGATATATATCATTGATACATTTGGTCTTTGTGTTCACAGAATCCATTCGATACAGTACTTTTCTCTTTTCAATTTCATGAAGGCAAACCAGCAAAAACTTATTTCTTCGTACTTTTCTTTGTTTTTATCAATCATTTTCAAATGTAGACTGTCAGTGTATTGAAAATGTATCCTTATTTTATCTATTCATTATTTGAAAGTTATATTTGACTTTGCGGACTGGTTAGTTTGTATCTTGACTTTTGAATATTGCAAATGCTTCTGGATCTCCAAATAAAATAAAATAAAATAAACTCAATACAAAAGTGCTTCCCTAGGGTTCCGTAGGGGGAAAAAAATCTCGACATAACACGAGGAAAACTAAGTCCTGAAGTTACACAGCCTGAAAAGCACGTCTATGTAGAACGAAGGAAGATAATGCAGCAAGGTAGAAAAGTTGTGCACCGCTCTCATGAAGCTGGCCCAGAGAAACGAGAGGTCCCACTCTCCTAAAGACTAAAAGCTAAAAGTCCGATTTACTGCTACGTTGTTTTACCATACTACTGGTTTATTTGATGAAAACTATCTTCTTAGCTAAATATAATGAGATGCTTATTACTTTCCAGTCGTCCTGATGTTATTTCAATTACTAAAATATACATTGTTGACATATCGCCATCAAATTCACAAACGTCAACTGCAAAATTACCAACTAGATCTAACTAGTAGGCCTACTCTGACAATTGTAAATAAGCCGACATTTCTTGTACCTCTAAGACCCAAATGTATCATATAACTTACTTATGGTATATCAATATTGGCCTTTGATTGAAATCTGAAAATAATCAAACATAATTTTAAAATATTTTAGTATCCATTTCATTTCAATACAATGTCCCAAAATATAATGATAAATACAATGGTATAACAATGTTGGCCTTTAATTTAAATCTGAAAATAATCAATATAATTAAAAAATAATTTATTATCAATTTAATTCAATACAATGTGCCAAAATATCATAATAAAAATACAATAGCATTGTTTTTATTTCAGTAACACTGGTGCTCAAAAACTAGATCTAAATTTTACTGTGTTTTGCCACCTCTAATAATGTCAGAAAGACTTAGATCTGGCTTGGATCTGGAAGTCTGGCGCCAAACCTCGGGTGGGGAGAGAGTGTTGGGGGCATAGTGGTTAGTAGCAGTTGCATACTACTTCCATCCATAAGAAATGTCAGTCAAGAATATATTGCCTCCAGAAATTGCGCTCTCTGAAAGTCAACAAGTCTGTTTTATGTAACTTTTACAGATGTTTTATCCAATCGGTGCTGACCTTTGGTTTTCTTTGCTGGTTTGGAGGTCTCAGTGTGAGGAGTAAGAATGTGTTGGAAAGAATTGTGAAGGTGTGTGGGAAAGTGGTGGGTGAAAAGCAGGAGAGTTTGTGTGTGTTGTACGAAAGGCAAGTAAGAAAGAAAGCGAGCATGATTGTAAGAGACTCCACTCACATCCTAGCCCAGCACTACCAGTTCCTTCCTTCTGGTCGCCGTTTCAGAGTGCCAAATGTTTCTACAGTTAGAGCTAAGAACAGTTTTGTACCAAAATCAGTACAAATTCTTAATAAGTGTTGACTGAATGAGTTGGGTGCGAGTGGTTTATGGGAGTACTAGAGATGAATTTTATCATATTTGCAGCAATTTTTCTAATATTCAGTATGTATCTAGTTAACTAATGCATAAGTTTTAAAATCTGTGATTGTCAGTGCTAGAATGATACGCAGAGTTTGATGATTGTATATTTTTTAAAGATGCTTTATAACGTTTATAATTTTATAATCTAATGTCTAACCCCCATGTGTGTGTGGATGTGTGGATGTGTGGGTGTGTGTGTTTGTGGGTAGGTGTTTTATTTATTTATGTTGAAGTGCAATAAGGACATGTAGTGTGATATGTATTTTAAGTTTTACAATGTGTCGGAAATGTTCTTGTTAATATGTACATAAGCGTGATTACACGTACATGTTTACATGTTTATAGTATTGTTACATTTTATTACCTTTTGCTGACAGCAAATCCATGTTAGAATTTCTCCTTGGAGATAATAAAGTTTTCTGAATCTGAATCTGAATCTGAATATTCTATTTATTTAGATATGTTTTAGTTCTTAAAAACAATACTGGTGTTGAAGTAAACGGCATCAAAACTGCATGTAACATATCTAATACAAATGTTTCTAGATGGGATAAGAAAGAACAATTTTTAAAGAAAATTGCAATTATACGATTCCAACAGCGTGCACAAATATAAACAATGTTAACAAATTAAAATGGAATACGAGTTACTTATTCATTGCTTACAGGGCCCAGCGGACTGCAAAGAGCCAAATCAGGACCACAAAATCAAGACCACAACTTGGCCGAAAGAAGACTTACCCCTGATCCGCATAAAAGATCTGCCGAAACAACCCTAGTGGTAACACTGAAGGCACTCCACTATCCGGTCACTGTACAATAATTTAATTTATCGAAACCCCGTTTACAAAAACAAAATAGAATACAAACATCATTATAAAACATCAACAAAACATATATATATATAATGCCTACATTGCCAAATAATAATAATATAATAGGAAGCCTTAGTGACCATTCGGCAAAAAGCGTCCAATAGTCCCAAGATGATACAACAGACCTCACACACACATGAGGAGTTTTGTCCCGGACGAGTTTGCAAGAAAAAATGTAGGTGACTGGTCTAGCGAAGAAGAAGATGGTATAGTAGATTGATAGAACAGAGTCGGAATGAGAAAGAACAAAGGAGAAAGACAGAGACAGTGGGAATTTAAAGCACTATATTTCCAGAAAATGAGGATACTATTTATATATAATCCCCTGGGACCCCTACGGAGGGAATGGAATACGAACATTTTTATTAAATGACATTGTTTATAATCGCACGAGGTAAAATAATAAATTTTTAAACGGTACAAGAGGCAAAATAATAAATCGAAGAAAAAAAAATCAAGAGCGTTAAGAAGTATATAAAATAACATAACGTACAGATGGAAGAAATAAGGACTTGCTGGTACATACAGTTGCAACTGCGCAACCATTTCCTTATTGTTTGTTTATTTTTTTCCCAGTACATCTGCAATAATTAATATTATAATCTATTAACATAAAGTGACACTGATGAACTGTCTTCCTGATTATGACGTAAATATCTGTGCAGCATTGACAAGAAAATTGGGTATAAATAGAGCTCCATTCACCATGACCAGGCAAGATTTATCTCACCTCCAGTAGAACACCATTTCATTTTTTCAGTCCTCTGCAACTTCTAAGGTAAGACCAAACATGTTTGTCTTTATGTAAAAGTTTACAATTCAGTGTTAAGTTCCACCTCTAATATTACGATACATGTTTCAGCAAAACATGCAACTTTTCGGATGTTATTATTTAGCAAATGTTTATTAATCTAGCTTTAAGACTATGTACTCAATTTGTAAAGGATATCTTGTAGCTTTTTGCAGTGAATATTTAGTAAATAATGTTGATTCAACTATAAGATGATATACTAAGGTGGTGTTTTATTTATTTTATTTTTAAAATAACTAGTGGTTTTTTTAACAGCTGAAATAGTTGAGCCAAAATGTTTATTCAGTCTAAGTTTGATGCAAAGATACATTTCAGTTGATTTAATCCTTTTTAAAATAACAGAAAATTTGAATGTTTGGCAAAGGTTGAATCAAATCAGAGTTTAATATATATAAACAATATGTAGCAAATTACACATTCAAATCATCTAAGTCTCGTAATTATAATATTATATTTAGTTTTTCAAGTTATTAATAACCATACATTAAATCCTACCTACACTTTAATAGTAACACCAAAGGTACAGACGTAAAACCTCAGCAAACATGACTTCAGAAAAAACTAAATTTTGCAAGAACATAAAGTTTAAAAAATAACTCAAAATTGAGCTGCATATTATAATTTTATTGGAGCTATAAACTTGGTTGTGTATTATATTAAAGAACAATAAACATAAGCTTCCAAACAATTCAAAATAGAAAAAAATATCAGCTCTCGTAATTTAATATCCGAATTTTAAAAATACATTAAACATACTTACCCTGACACACTGGAGACTCTCCCTTGGGGGTGCCAGGGGTTGGTGTATAAATAATATCACCACTTTCTGGAAATGTAGTGCTTAAATTCCCATTGTCGCGGTCTTTCTTATTCCTACTCTGTTCTATCAATCTACTATACTATCTTCTTCTTCGCTAGACCAGTCCACTATCTTTTTCTTGAAAAATCTTTCGGGACAAAACTCTTCATTTGAGAGCGAGGTCTGTTCTATCATCTTGGGAATATTGGACGCTTTCTGCCAAATGGTCACTAAGGCTTCCTATGATATTATTATTTAGTAATGTAGGCATTTTATATGTATGTGTTTTGTTGATATTTTATAATGATGTTTATATTCTATTTTGTTTTTTGTCGACGGGGGTTCGATAAATTAAGAGTATAGCCTCAGCGTCCCTTGCATGGGATGCCTTAATTGTACAGTGAACGGTTGGTGGAGTGCCCCTAGGATTGTTTCAGCAGATCTTTAATGCGGATTAGGGATGAGTTGTCTTTCAGCCCAGTTGTGGTCTTGATTGTGTGGTCC
Organism: Oncomelania hupensis; assembly: GCA_036898135.1. Lineage (NCBI taxonomy): Eukaryota > Metazoa > Mollusca > Gastropoda > Littorinimorpha > Pomatiopsidae > Oncomelania > Oncomelania hupensis. Next base: position 10,247,626 of record CM072519.1, on the reverse strand, counting down.
TGATTCGGCTCTTTGCAGTCCGCTGGACCCTGTAAGCAATTAATAACTATCTAACTCACTGGTGCAACTAACTTGGCGTTGCGTAGCAATCGCCCTCACAGCGGAAGTTGTAAAACGTGGGTTACTTCCCCTCCCTCCTAATTCTGCACGTGCTGAGCGTGCCTATAATACCACAAGCTCACAGCCAGCCCTGAAACTAAACATTTGTTGACTCCTTTGACTTTGACCTTGAAGTGAAGTAATTCATTAACTGATCATTTTCGAGGTCTTATGGATATACACCATCATGCCAAATTTGGTTGTAATACATGAAATAGGTTCTGAATACGTAGCCATTAAAAAGGTTTTGCATAGACAGACGGATGGACAAACAAAACTAATTTGGCAGATACAATATTTGGTCTATGTAGGACTCATTTCGCCAATATATGCAACAATCTTTGACAATTTTTAATAATATTTAGGTGAGTTGCTACATTGATTCACAAAGGTCGCCAGTTAGTCTGGTAAATTACAAGGTTTCAGTCACCAAGGAGTTTAACTGGCATCTACTGATCTAGTGACTGATGATTGCTCTCTGCACCCCTCAATAACGATCACTGTATGTTTCAGACACCTTTACAAAACAAGATGGCTTCCACAACTACCCTTGTTCTGTTCATGGCCCTGCTGGTGCTCCCTGCTGTCTTTGTCCAAGGTGACAACTCTTATGGCATAGGATATGGCGGAAACCAAGGATATGGCGGAAACCAAGGATATGGCGGAAACCATGGATACGGCGGAAACCACGGATATGGTGGAAACTATGGTGGAAACCGTGGCGGATACGCACATGGCGGATATGCAAAGGGCGGTTACGTGGCTGGAGGATATTAAACTTTCTCTTCAGTTAAAATGTGATGACTCGCAACCAAAATGAAGGTGCCTTCAATTAACCTAAATTCAACTTCTTATGGGTGAAACTAAAAGCAAAAAGAAAGAACGAAACATCTAAGACCTTTGTTTGTGTAACGACTGTCAAACAGGACATAAGAAAAGCATGTAAATGAGAGAAATAAAAACACCCTTTAAAATGCATTTCAATATTTTTGTGAATGTGAGTGAAACAGTACACCCGTTTAATTTCAACATCCCTTACACCCGTTTAATTTCTACATCTCTTTCTATCAATTCTGTTAATTTTCTCTCTCTCTCTCTCTCTCTCTCTCTCTCTCTCTCTCTCTCAAAATACGTTTTTGCTTACCAAATTACGATTAGTTGTTCCTGAATATGCCAGGAAAGCTTTCTTACATGCACATTGTCTCTCATATTAATTTTGCTTCCAATGTGTGAAGTGGGGTTAGTCATAATCAAATACCAAAAAAATAATTTCATTGCATCGAAAGGCAACACAATTAATTTATAACTATGCAACTCTTTCAACACATGGCAAATTTACAAAATTAAACCTTTTATAATATGATCACGCAAAGTTCACAACAAACAATTTCAATATAATATGATCATGCTTATGTTTAAAGTTCACAACAAACAATTTTAATATAATATGATGATCTTATGTTTACAGTTCCCAACAAACTATCTATCTATCCTATCCTATCCCGTAACCCGAAAGTCGTAGGGGCGCCATAGATGATCGTTTAACCAGTGTACGCCATCTTTCTCTGTCCTCAGCAACCCTTTGGCTTCGCTCAGTGTCAAGCCAGTCCATTCGCGAATGTTGTCCTCCCACCTCTTTTTCTGTCTCCATCTTCTCCTGCCTCTTAGCACCGTGCCTTGCAAGCTGTCTTTGCAAGTCTAGATATTCTGGTGACGTGGCCAAACCATCGGAGTTTCAGTTTCTTCAAACAATTTTAATATAATATGATCATGCTTATGTTTAAAGTTCACAACAATACTGCATCAAACTATCTAAACCAATTTTTGCTAAATCATCAAATATACCCCATTATCCAAATTATAACTCACACAAACCAAGAATTGATCTGTACAATACTAGTTTTGGGTTTAGATCACAGTCTTTATGGAATAAACTTCCTCTTATCATTAAACAAAACAAAACGATCATAAAACAAAACAGCTCTTTTAAACATATTTTAAATTCATAACATTTTTTTAATAAATACGTTTTCAACACTTTTGCCATTCTTTAAATGAAAAATTATAATGTTCGTATCCTATCAATCTTATATAGCGCTTTTACAGTTCAAATGCTGCTCACGGCGCTGGTCAATGTTTAGATATGTTAAAGTTCTTGTTTTTAAATTGTTGTTGTTTAAGTGGTGAAATGTGGCAGGTTTAAATGATTGTATAAATGTATTATGTTTGCATGGGTGTCTAAAACAAGGACTCTCTCTCTCTCTCTCCCCTACATCCACCTCACTCTCTCTCCCCTACATCCACCTCACTCACTCTCTCTCCCACATCCACCTCACTCACTCTCTCCCACATCCACCTCACTCTCTCTCCCACATCCACCTCACTCTCTCTCCCACATCCACCTCACTCTCTCTCTCTCCCACATCCACTTCACTCTCTCTCCCACACCCACCTCTCTCTCTGTTTATCATTTTCTTCTATACTATATGAAATACATATAAAACATGTTAACACCTTCATCCTACGGAAACTTCTGAATGGATGATTGAAAGAAAGGTCACACAAATCTAGTTGTTACGAAATGAGAAAATTCTTATGAATACTGTACTACAAGTAATCAATCTCATTTGCTGCCAACATCTTCAGACCCATGTGCAGTATTTGAAAAATTGTTATACAATATCTTAGTATGCTCACAGTGCAATATTCAAATACTCACACACACACCCACAATGACGTATACACCAACATTCACACCTACGCCAAGTGAATAAGAAAAACACCTGATGACTCGCTGTAGTTTCAAATGAAAATGTATCTCATACACACAGCAACAATGTACAAACACACTCTCACGCCACTCCAACACATTCCGAAGATTCAGTAAAGTTCCTCGGGCACATCATTCCTACAGCTCCCTTTCAACAGAAAAATGTATCCGCTGACACCGCTTTCAGAAAAAGGCAGATGGAGCTGAAGGACAAGATGAAGAGAAATTAACAAATGGCACTGAGCTAGATTCTCTTCAGAGCTGAAAACAGCTTAGACCGGATGTATTAAACCACAACAGAGTCCAGTAACCATCCTACGACCCCTAGAAGCAAGATCAAATGAGGTAGAAATATCCGTTGGAAGATCTGTTTATGCTCCACGTGGCTTGTGAGTGCGACAAGAGTGTGTTATGAGGGAGATTTGTCACTTAAAGAAAGAGCTTTAAAGCAGCGACAAGAAAACACTTGAAACTGACATATTCACTATCTTTCTCTCAGTCCTGTCTCACATACAACTATGTTACACGTTTTGTTATTTTATCAACTGTTGATTCAACCTCGATGCTTGTATTTTGATAACTGTAACTCAGATTCGTTTATCCACGCAACCTGTTCACTCAGCAACAAGGCAGGAGTCGTCGTAATATAACGTTTTCCAACTTTATTCAGCAAACATCAACAACTGCATACTAGATTGCTCAATCGCATTTTTCACTTTTCACTCTCTAAGCAGTTTGTTTGTTTGTTAAGTAAATTTGTGTCCCAAGACACCGTGGCGTATATGGGACGTCTCTAAGCAGTTCAGTTCAGTGGATAGATTTACGTCCCCGGACACAGTGCGTATAGGGGACACAGCTCTAAGCATTTTATTTCATTCATTTCATTGAGTAGATTAACGTCCCCGTATAGGGGACTTTGCTCTAAGCAGCTAGCTAGCTAAAATAGATTAACGTCCCCGGACACATAAGCGTATAGGGGACGATTGCTCTAAGCATTTTTGTTTGTTTATAGATTATAGTCACACGACACTTTCGCATATAGGTGACTACTGGACCGATTTATACTGACACCAGCGGGCCAGTTGTTGGTAAAGGGGAAAATAATATGATCACACGTTGACCAATCCGGGATTCGAACCAGCGACCTTTCGGTTACTAGCAAGACGCTCTTACCAACTGAGCTACCCGGCCCCTAGCTCTAAGCATTCATTCATTCATTCTAAATTAACGTCCCCGGACACAATGTGTATAGGGGACAAACAGCAGTTGTTGTTTGTTTTGTAGATTATAGTCACACGACACTTTCGCATATAGGTGACTACTGGACCGATTTATACTGACACCAGCGAACAAGTTGTTGGTAAAGAGGAAAATAATATGATCACACGTTGACCAATCCGGGATTCGAACCAGCGACCTTTCGGTTACTAGCAAGACGCTCTTACCAACTGAGCTACCCGGCCCCACCAAATAGCAGTTTGTTTGTTTGTTAAGTAGATTTCTGTCTCTGGACACACTTGGCGTATAAGAGACGTGAATAAGAAGTTTTAAATATTTATAATGTTCTCCAACGAATATGACCGACAAGCAGCCGTAAATATAGATTAAGAAGTTAATTAAGAGTTTTATAGAAGCGGAGCGCTCTAGGCGACATCAAATTGAAGAGGTCCAGAAAATGTGGCGAGGAGCAGGAGTAGTCAGCCAAGGTAGAAGGCGGCATGGATCCGTAACAAAAGTAGCTCAGTGAGAGGCACCACGAGGAAGACACCAGTGGGATGTATATATAGGGAAAATTTTGCATAGGCAACAGCCATGGTGGTCGGGAAAAGGGAAGGCAAAAAAGCTGCCATCCAAACAGTCGCCAGACCAGGTCTGGCGAAAATAAACTATCGGGATACCAGCGCAGCGCTGGACAAAAGTTTAAAATGAAAATGACGTGTGAGCCGCGGACGAGGGGCCCCCCAAGAAAAAATAGAAAGCTATGAAAAAGGCCAACTGGCCCTAACTATTATAAAATATAAAGGCCAACTAAACGGCCAATAAGAAAATGTTAAAAATTCAGTAAAAGCGCCAATAAAGGCGATGGCAACAAGTGCCAATAATAAAAAAAACGGACGTACTAACGTCTCGAAGACTTTTTTCTTCTTGGGCTTTTGCCCCCGATCGCTCGTATCCCCGACCCGAGACTCGGAAGAGGAAGACTCAGCAACATCGGATAATTCTACCCGGTCTGCGACAAGTAAGAGCGCTTGGCTAAATTGGTAAACCTCGCTCTGTGGCAAAATCTTACTCAGCGAGGGCACGTACGAGGCCAACATGCTAGTAAACATAGAGGTATCCGGACTGAGGGGACGGTCCGTAGAAGCGAGAGTAACGCCGGACGTAAGCTCTAAGAGCCGCTCCGTTGCCCCGGAGAGTCCGCCCCCCAACAGAGTGGGGAACGGGCAGTCCGTACCAACAGAACGGGTCTCAACGGAACACCCCGCGCTAACAGAGCGGGACTCAGGAGGGCGACACCGCATCGGGTCCAGGCCCACAGCGGCAGCACCCTCCTTCGCGACAAGCAAACCACGCACCATCTCGACCAGGTCAGAGACGGAGCGGGTAAGGCCGGCGACCAGAGTCTCCAATCGCTCTATGGCCTCCCACGGATCACCGGCAAGAGCCTCGGAACCCTTCACAGATACAGCCGGCGGCTCGGAACCGACCAGGTCGGCCGAGTTAGTCGGAGAAGGAGCGCTGGGAGCCACACCCGGCGCCAGGCGTCGAGAAGAGTGGCCCCAAACCGAGGTAGCCAAGGAACAACCCACAGCAGGGGCAGAAGAAACACCGACCGTGGGGCCCGACACCCCGCTCACAGCAGGTACCGACTGTTTTTTGGCCAGACCAAGGGCCTGTGCTCTAGGCATGTGATTTGCCGCTCTAATCTGGTTCGCCAAAAGGCGCTCCTGATAGGCGGGACAATTTAAGTTGGCGGCCGAATGGTTGCCCTGGCAGTTGGGGCAGCGGCGCAAAGTAGCCGCGCACTGAGCCCCTGTGTGGCCAGCAGAGCCACACGAGGGGCAGACCCGTTTGGATCTACACTGTTTTCGAATGTGTCCAAACTTCTGGCACTGATGGCAGCGCACAATGGCCGCTACAAACGGAACGAGTGCGAACTCGCGACGGTTCAGCAACAATGCGTGTGGCAGTGTCACGGCCTCAATCGTGACACGCAAGAAGTAGACGGCTGTCCGTCTGCAAGAGGCAGCCGACGAAAACAGCGAACGGTGCAAGAGTACACCGAGCCGTCGACGTTAACGGCGCCATCAAACTTGGCTAAGAAATCCGCATCCGAGACCGCGGTTGGGATGCCGACAACAACACCCTCCACGGTTGGGACGGGAATCGTGCAAACAAGGGGCAGCTGTCCTAACAAAGTAAAAGAAGTCAATTTACACTGCTGAGCTAAAGAGGTGCAAGCGAAGAGGAAACCCTCACCAAGAGGTTTCACTCTATCGACTGGCCCCACAGATGCTCTCAGTAGGTCGGCCAGCTTCCATTGTAGAGACTGCAGGGACAAAGAAGTTATGTCCCCGGATTGTTTCATCACAACCGGAAACCGGAACGAACTCTGAGATGAAGCAATGGGCGGTCTAACCGGCCCCCTGTACCTATTTCTACGCCTACTAGCGACCGTGGACCAGGAAGGACCACGGTCGGCGGCAGGGTCCTCAGTAACGGCCAACCCAGGAACTCCGATCGGAATGGAGGAGGGCCTCCCCAAGTCGGTGGCATCAGAGCCAGAGACTGGGGAGGAAACCTCCGCCTCAGTCATACGCTCGTCTCCGCGCTCGGGACTAGAGGAAGAATCCGAGAGTCCCAAAGACCCTCTTACGTCCACCAAGGGACTGTTCAAGCAAGGTGCCGGCAGCCAAGCCACCAGACACCTGCGGGACATCACTGCAACTCTCCGGGTCGCTCAAGACAACCGAGTCAACTTTTGACTTAACCACCGGTGAGTCCCTTCGCCCCCCGCCAACCAACCGATGGCGTTTGGGGGACGAGCAAGAGTTAGAAACAGCCGCAGGAACCCTGCCGTCCATGAAGGCTCACGGAGGCAGCTACCCGCACGAAACAAGTCTAAACAAAATTTTAAAAAAAAAATCACATAAAAATAAAAGGGAAACACCCGTCAGCGGGACACACGTCAAGCGGATCTAAAAATCCGATTCAGGACCTAAAACCATCAAAGGTAAAAACTATGATAAAATGAATTTAAAACATCTCACGCCAGCAAGCAGCAGAGAAGATAAAGCAGTCGAGACGCCGGCAACTGGGCGACCGACAAGGTGGAGCAGCGAAGAAACAGCCTCCACAGCAACGAGACGAGCGCAGCCGCAGGCGACGGCCGAGCGCAAGAGACGGGCCAAGCGACAACAAAGTACGCGCAGCGAAGCGACGTTAGATGCCCTCGAACGATGAGACAATGTCCCCACCAGGAGACAGTCAGAAGTGCCAGCAAGCAAGCTGCGTCGCAAACATGGACCATCAGACCACGTCCTCACTCATGTAGCGCAGACTCGTGGAACAAGAGATCCTGACCCTTTCTCGATGTGCAATGCAAACAGCAGACACAGTGCACCCCTTATATAGTCTCTCTATAATCGAGAGAACGCTTACACGAAAAATGACATTATATATAACATAAATAATATATGTATTATTTATCACTAGACTGACTCTCTCTCTCACACACACACACGCACACACCCACACACACACACACACACACACATGGCACATATTACGCATCATTGTCCGACTCAGAAAGCGGTACATTGCTAACACTGCTACCGATATTTCAGAGGTAGACCGAATTACTTTGAGGCTGTTAAGTCAACAGTAAAGAGGGGAGGGGGCGATAAAGCGTAGCTGGCCTGGGGTGATTACACAACGCTGCGTTACGATATAGGGGAGGGGGGTGGGTGGGAGGGCCCGGCAAGCAAAGAAGGTGGGAGAGGGGGGATAACCTAGTAGTGAAGGGCGGAAAGCGAGAGGGAGAATTAGGTGGTGGTGGTGGGGAGAGGGGGGGGTGGAGAAAGAGGGGGTGGTTGGGGAAGTGAGGGCGTTACGGGTTGGGGGTTGCTAGTGGAGTGCAGCTAAAGTCGCAGTGTGTGTGTGTGTGTGGGGGGGGGGGGGGGGTAGAGTAGGAGGACGATTTTCAGTCAAGTTTACTGCTGAGTAGAGTGATAGCAGAGGGCACAAAGGTCCGCTTCATCCTCTCAGTCCTGCACTTGGCAGTCCCGATGGTAGGAGGCAGAACTCGCTGTGGAGGGGGTGAGTGGGGTCGTTGGCGATCTTTCGGGCTTTGTTGATTGTCCTCACCGTGCCCAGATGTTCTAGGCTCGGTAGGTCGATCAGCACCGATCACTTTCTCAGCTTGCCTCAGCACTCTGTCTAATCTGTCCGTCTTCTGAACTGCACGCATGGTGCCACACTGTCAGGTTGAAAGTCAGAATACTCTCAATGATTGCTAGATGTGTAGTACATGGTCATAATGTCCGGACTGACCTTAAAATGTCTCAGCTTTCTAAGGAAATAGAGTCTGCTGTGACATTTGCTGATGACCTTGTCGATGTGCTGGGTCCACGTGAGATCAGCGATGAGGATGGTGCCGAGGTACTTGTATTCCTCGGCTCGCTCAAACTCTTTCCCAGCAATGACAAGGGGGAGGGGGACGGGGTTGGTGCTCTTCCGCCTGAAGTCATACAGCACCTCTCTCGTCTTTCCCACGTTGAGGTCAAGGCTGCTGTCCTCGCACCACCGCACAACATGCTCCACGTCTGCCCTGTAGGCTGCGTTTGCCCTGTAGGCATGCTTTATAAAACAAACCGATCGGATCTATCGTGTGCGTCTCAAACCTAACAAACTACTTGTGACTTTTTTTTACATGGCATGCTATTGAAGACTGATGCATGAAATCAGATACATAAAAGTATAAAAGCTAGTACAGAGGCTTGACACCACCTGCAGAGCCTTTGGAACAGAAATAAGTGTAGAGAAGACCAATACGGAGGCACGGTGGTCTAATGGTAGTGCTTTGGCTTGCGGATCTGAAGGTCCCGGGTTCGAGCCCTGTCCTTGTGTCCCTGGGAAAGTCACTTTACTCCCGTTTCCTACTCCTTCGGATGAGAGTATAAACCGAGGTCTAGTCTGTGTGTCGCATACATTCCGTCATAACGGACTTTAAAGATCCTGACGCTCATGTCTTAGACGGGTGAGTGCCGGTAACAAGAACACACACAGCATGCACTAGGTCGTTCTCCCCCATCCCTGGCTGGCCAGGATAGTGCTCAGTTGTCCGGGCGTCAGACCATGCGCCCAAAGGCTGCGGGTGGGCGTCTCGGACGGTTTGAGTTAGATCCTGTATCGGCCAGTGCCTAGAGTCTGGTCTAGTACGGCGAGATAAGTGCGCTATAAAAATCCTCAATAATAATAATAATAATAATAATAATAATAATAATAATAATAATAATAATAATAATAATAATAATAATAATAATAATAATAATACTAATATGATGATGACCAACAACATCAGTGGCATCAACAAGGACATCAAAGACCAAGGCCAATCCCTCTACACAGTGCATAGCTTCAAATATTCAGACAATGGGTCCCGACAAGAAGTCCTCTCCAGGACAAACAACTGCTGTCCTGACAAGGTTGTAGCCAATTTAGAAAGATAAGACCATCAGTCTACACTCCAAGGCAAGGCTGCTGCGCTCCCTTATCATCTCCATCTTCGATATGCTTGCGAATCATGGACTCTCATTGCAGACCACTGAACTAAAAAATCGTTTAGATGGTTTCGCTCAGTGTCAGACTAGTCCGTTCTCTAATATGATCCTACCAACTCTTTTTCTGTCTCCCTCTTCTTCTGCCTCATTGCACTGTGCCCTGCAGGATGGTCTTTGCAAGGCCTGATGATCTGGTGACGTGGCCATACCATCGGAGTTTCAGTTTCTTCACCACTGTGAGCATGTCATCGTGTTGTCCAATGGCTTGTGTGATTGTTTGTCAGTCTTCGTTATTGGTGATGTGCTGGGTATAGGAAATGCCCAGAAGTCTTCTGTAGCACCTCATCTCCATTCTTTGTATTCTTCGTTGTAGATCTGCTGTCCATGTTTTGCAAGCGTATAGGAAACTGGAGATAACAAGGGAGCGCAGCAGTCTTACCTTGGAATGTAGACTGATGGTCTTGTCATTCCAAATGGGCTTCAACCTTTTCAGGGCAGCAGTGGTTTGTGCGATCCTGGAGAAGAACCTTTGAAGGAAGTCCAGGAAATGATTATTGTCCAGTAAAACAATACAGTTGTTCAAATGAAAACAACAACAACAACAAAACCTGCAAGTATTCTATCTGATATCTGAGAACCCTAGAGGGTTTGAAAGATGACGAATATTTAAAAAATTGCAATTACAGGACACCAACGGGGTTCTAGCACATAAACAATGTTAACCAAAATTAAATATATGTCTGTTTACGGTAACATAAGAGAGAAAAAATAGTAGGTAGTCTCAGTGTTTTTGTTTTCTTTTTATTTCTCTTGTAAACCTTTTCCAACTAAGTGCGATGTTTTTGGCTTTTTGGCTTTTTTTCAATTTTTGTCCAGGTAATCCCAAACAAGGTTTAGTCGGGTCAAAAAATTTCGATCCGTCGGAATACGGTAAACAGACAATTTTTTTGCTGTTGCCTTCACAAATTAAGATGAAATAGGAACATTTTCATAAAATGACATGGTTTATAATCGCAAGATGTACAATAATTTAAAAGAAACAAAAATCCCTATATATGTAAAGATGAAACATTATAAATCGACAAATAAATAAACAACCCACTAAATGAAGGACCTTAAGTATACGAAATAAAATAATATGTAGGTGGAAAAAATAAGGAAGTGTTGGTACATGCAGCTGCAACTGCACAATCATTTCCTCTTCTTTTTTTTTCAATACAACTAAAATCAATAATTTTATAATGCATTAACATAAAGTGACACTGATGGACTGATTTCCTGATCATGACTTAAATTCTGTGCAAATTTCCGTGCAGCATTGAAAGGAAAATTGGGTATAAATAGCGTTCCCCTCACCATGACAAGGCAACAATTTTCTCTCATCTCTGTAGAACCACATACAATCTCCAGTCCACTGCATATTCTAAGGTAAGACCAACCTTGTTTATCATGTACCAACAGTTTATAATTCAATATTCAGTTCTACCTATAATATAGCAATACATTCAAGTGTTTCAGCAAAACTTGCAACTTTTCGGACGTTATTATTTAGGTCATGTTTATTAACCTAGCTTTAAGATTGTGTGCTCAATTTGTTTAAAAAAAATCTTGCAGCTTTTTGCAGTGATTATTTAGTAAATAATGTTGATTAAACTATAATATAATGAAATCAGGAAATTTTAAAGTTTTTGCATGGTAAATCTTGAATCAAACTGGAATCTAATGTAATATATATATAGCAATACCTGTATCATACACAAGTCTTGCACACTTTGGGAATTTTTTTTAAAAGTTACCACTTAGTAAATGTTTCATTGAACTCTAAATCTAAAATGTACTTGCAGTTCTGTAAAAAATTACACAACTTTCTGAAGTTATTTTAGCAAATTACATATACAAATCTAAGTCTAATATAATGATACATTTAATTTTTCAAGTTCTTAATACCATACAGTAAATGCTATCTATACTCTAATAGTAACATAAAGATATTGAAGTAAAACCTTAGCAAACATTACTTTAGATTTTAAAAAAATAATTTTGTAAGAATATAAAGTCAAAAAAGAACTCAAAATAGAGTTGTGAATTATAATATTATTGTAGCTACTGTAGAACCAAAAAATAGAAAAACGATCAGCACTTGCAATTTTTTTTTTTTTACATTTTATTTACCTTATTGTCCCGTTTTCATAGGGAAATTATTACCTTAAATTAATAAGATATATCCAATTGTGTTAAAAAAAACAAACAACAAAACCAAAAGTTTAAGTAACTCTTATTATTTCTAAAAATTCATCAATCTTATAATTTCCAGAAACTCACCAATGTTATAATTTCTAGAAATTCATTAGCATTGTCGTTTTATAATGGCAACTATAGTAATAATTTTTATTCTTCTTTCAAATATTTGTAAGAACTATTTAGGAACATTTGTTTTACCACAATACTTGCTCTGGTAGTTTTTGTTGTTGTTGTTTAACTGGCATCTAGTGACCTGTGATTGCTTTCTGCATCCCTCAATAATGATCCCTGTGTGTTTCAGAATGGTCCTGATTTGGCTCGGAGTCCGCTGGACCTAAAGCAATAATCTTGTATTTGTATTTGTGTGTTTCAGACACCTTTACAAAACAAGATGGCTTCCACAACTACCCTTGTTCTGTTCATGGCCCTGCTGGTGCTCCCTGCTGTCTTTGTCCAAGGTAACAACTCTTATGGCAAAGGATATGGCAGAAACCAAGGATATGGCAGAAACCAAGGATATGGCAGAAACCATGGATATGGCGGAAACCATGGATACGGCGGAAACCACGGATATGGTGGAAACCTTGGCGGATACGCATATGGTGGATACCCAAAGGGCGGTTACGTGGCTGGAGGATATTAAACTTTCTCTTCAGATAAAATGTGATGACTCGCAACCAAAATGAAGGTGCCTTCAATTAACTTAAATTCAACTTCTAATGAGTAAAACTACAAGCAATAAGAAAGAATGAAACACCAAAGACCCTTGTTTGGTTAACGCTTGTGTATTGGCACTGTCAAACAGGACACAAGAAAAGCATGCAACTGAGAGAAATAAAAACACCTTTAAAAATGCATTTCAACCTTTTTGTGAATGTGAGTGAAATGGTACACCCGTTTAATTTCTACATTTTTTTCTATCAGTTCTGTTAATCCTCTCTCTCTCTCTAAATGTTTTTCATTTCCAAATTACAATGTTTTGTTCTTGAATACAAAAAGAAAGCTTTCTTCCACTGTCTTTCTCATATTAATAATGCTTCAAATGCGTAGAGTGGTGCTAGTCAAAATCAAATTTAAACAAATAAATTAATTGCATCAACAGGCAATCTAATTGATTTCTAACTAAGCAATTCTTTCAAGTTTACAATATTAAACCTTTAACCACTAAATTAACAATTTGAACATAATATGATCACGCTTATGTTTAAAGTTCACAACAATATTGCACCAATCTATCTAGTTAGTTATTCGATGCTTACAGGGTCCAGTGGGCTGCAAAGAGCCGAATCAGGAGCACAAAATCAAGACCACAACTTCGCTGAAAGAGGACTCACCCCTGATCCGCATAAAAGCTCTGCCGAAACAACCCTAGTGGTAACACTGAAGGCACTCCACCAGTCACTTTACAATAAAGATATCCCATGCAGGAGACGCTGAGGCTATACTCTAATTTATCGAACCCCTCGTTTACAAAAACAAAATAGAATATAAACATCATTATAAAATATTAACAAAACACATACATATAAAATGTCTACATTGCGAAATAATAACATCATAGGAAGCCCTAGTGACCACCTGGCAGAAAGCATCCAATAATCCCAAGCTGATCCAACAGAATGAGGAGTTTTGTCCGAGAAGAGTTTTCAAGAAAAAAGATAAGTGAATGGTCTAAGAAGAAGATAGTATAGCAGATTGATAAAACAGAGTAGGAATGAGAAAGAACACATGAGAAAGACAGCGACAGTGGGAATTTAAAGCATTAAATTTCCAGAAAGTGGGGATACTATTTATACTGAAACCCTCAGCACCCCCACGGGGGAACCAATCTATCTAAACCAAGGTTTAACTAAATCCTCTCAATATTATATCTTACCTAAACCAAGAATTGATCTGTACAAGACTAGTTTTGGGTTTAGAACACAGTTTTTATGGAATAAAATTCCTCTTATCATTAAACAAAACAAAACAATCATATCCCTTAAAACAACGCTTTTTGGGCATATTTTAAATTCATTATAAATTTATTTTTTTTAAAGTTTTCAACACTTCTGCCATCACATGGGAATTATTTTCTTTAAAAATATTATAATATTCATATCATATCAATCTTATATAGCTTTTACAGCTCAAGAACACCTCAAGCAGCTGGTCAATGATATAATACTATAATGTTTATATATGTTAAAATTGTTTTTTAATTGTTGTAGTAGAATTTTTATATATGTAAATTGTGGCAGGTTTAAATGATTGTATAAATGTATATTTCCATGTGTGCCTGAAACAAGGACTCTCTTTCCCATACCCACCTGTCTTTCTCTCTCACATCCACCTCTCTCTCTCTCTCTCTCTCTCTCTCTCTCTCTCTCTCTCTCTCTCTCTCTCTCTCTCTCTCTCTCTCTCTCGCTCTTGCTTCATCCTATTGAAACTTCTGTATTGATGATTGATGAAGAAAGGTCACACAAATATAGTTGTTACAAAAATAGTATAATTTGAATAACATATTATAAGTAATCAATTTCATTTTCTGCAAACATCTTCACATCCATGGGCAGTATTTAAAAAATAGTGATACAATATCTTAGTATGCTCACCAGCGCAATAATCACATACTAATATATGAATCACAATAATGTATACACCAACATTCATACCTACGCCAATTGGGTAAGAAAAGAAACTGACGACTCGTTGTTGATTCAAATGAAGGTATACACAGCCACAATGTACAAACACACTCTCACACCACTCCAACACACTCCCAAGAGTCAGTAAAGTTCCTTGGGCACATCATTCCTACAGCTCCCTTACAACAGAAGGCTCTACCAGCTGAAATTGGTTTAAGAAAAAGGCAGATGGAGCTGAAGGCCAAGATGAAGAAAAACTTTGACAAGCAACACCGAGTTAGATTGTCTTCTGAGCTGAAAACAGTATCAATTAACGGATTTTTATATAGCGGGTACTCCAGCCTATGACCAGACTCACCACGCTTTACATAGTCATTACATATAAATACATGCACTCGATAAAACATCACTTTTGCTACAATACACCAAAGACGGAACAGTAAAGTTACAGACTATTTACAACTATGTACATACATTACAAAAAAAGACCGAAATAGACTATTTACAACTATGTGCACAAATGACAAAAAAGACAGAAATAGAATAGCAAAAACCTATTCACAGCTATTTATATGCCCGGTTAGGCCCAGAAGAAAAAAGTATAAATATTTACTGAGATACACCAGTCAGTGAAAGCAAAAAAGAATGTTCAGCTTCTTTGGTGCAAGATCACAAGTAAGTAGCATAAGGAGTATTGCAATAGTAATACAACAAGAAAACGAGCATGAGAGCACAGAGTAATGAACTCCAAAGCACACAAGTATTGAATGTCAGGGGAAAACACTGCATCCTGTACAGTGGTTCCGATTAATGCCTGCAATAAAATAATAATATATATTTTTTAATATGAAACCCCCGGCACCCCTTCGGGGGTATAAACTGAGGTCTAGTCTGTGCACGCAGCTTCCTACAACGGGCTTAAAAGATCTTGACATTACATTACATGAATAATGTTTTAGGCAGACTCTTGAAGCCAAATCAGGACCAGTATAGCCGAATCAGGACCACAAAATCTAGACCACAACTTCGCTGAAAGAGGACTCGCTCCTGATCCGCATAAAAGATCTGCCGAGACAACAGAGTCTAGGAACCATTGTCCGACCCTTATGAGCAAGGTCATATGAGGTAGAAACATCCATTGGCGGACCTTTTTAAGCTCCACATGGATTGTGAGGACCACAACAGTGAGTTTTGACATTGTCACTAAAAAGAGGGAGCTTTAAAGCAGCGACAAAAACTAAACAAAACACAAAAACACTGACTATCATTCTTTTAGTCATGTCTCACATACAACTACTTGTGGCTTGCTATTGAAGGCTTGATGCATGAAATCATCTACATAACAGTACACAAGAATTGGTAAATATAAGCAGGAAAAAAAACAACTCCTCAGGACAGGAAAAGCTGAATAAAGTCAAAGATCCAATTTTTAAATCGAGGAAAGATTAGTCAGAATAGTACTACTATTCATTACAAATATTGATATAAATCAGCAAACATGATGCACCAAATCAAGTAAAATAACTAAGTAGAATAGTCAAACTATATATATATAGGCACAGTGCAAGGAGGTAGAAGAAGAGGGAGACCGAAAAAGAGGTGGGAGGACAACATTCAAGAATGGACTGGTTTGACACTGAGGGAAACCATCAGGGTTGCTGAGGACAGGGGAAGATAGAGTATGTTGGTTAAATGATCGTCTGTGGTGCCCTTACGACCTTCGAGTTACGGGATAGGATAGGATAGGAAATTCAGCAAAACTGACAAATAAAAAATTCAGTTTTGGTCATCTTAACATGTATAAATGTTTTTCGTGTCACTGGTCAAGTTTACAAGCTATGGATAATTCAGCAACCTGAAAAGAAAATAATCATAGACATCAGGACAGTATCAGCTGAAGAATGTCACCGATGCATCTAATAAAGTCTACAAGTTATCCTCATAGCAGAACAGCCTATTTTTTCCAGAGTCTAGTAATAAGCACCCTTATGCTTCAGAAATGCATCACTCATCTTCAGTTTCATGAATTTTTTGTTTAGGCGGCATGAGTCAGTTGAAGAATGGACCTAAAATGCGGTAGCTACATATTTGCAACGTTAGATAAATGTAAAGTCCCCAACACATTGAGCATATAGGAGACTATAACCTAGATTTGTATTAGCAAATATATATCTAAGATATATATATATATATATATATATATATATATATATATATATATATATATATATTTATATATATATATATATATATATATATATATATATATATATATATATATATATATATATATATATATATATATATATATAAGATGTAAGTTAAATGTTGATTGGATACTATTTTTGGACCCGCCAATCAGGAAAGCTTTTACTCAATACTGTTCTTGTTTGCAGAAGATATGCTCTATGACTATGAAGATAACTATTTACAGAAAACTTACCTTTAAAAATTACATTTAAAAAATTAAAAATTTTCTCTCTCTCTCTCTAAACAGAAGTCAAAAACGAAACATGTGGAAAAATCATAAAAAGACATGTGAAAGAGCGGGGGAAAAGTTCTAATGAGCTTTACGCTGGAGAGTAAATACAAAGAGCTTATTACGGAAAGAGGGGGAACTTCCATTATGTCATATACAAAAATGCGAGACGCTCTCACGGATTATTTCCCTTTGCTCGGGCTGGCTATATTTCATCATCTGCTATATGAATGATCTCTGCGTGGTAACTTATTGAGCCTATGCCATTGCAAAAGAACATTTTTATGGCAACGTCTGCAAAAACCAAACTTTTAACCATCATTATTATTAACATTCCGCTACTGCTGTCTTTTTTTTAAATGTTTACTTATTGACATTTATTAGGTGCTTTTATGCTGCTTATGTGTGTATGTTATAGGTTCGTTTTCTGCCCTGGAATTTATTATTTTTTAATCAACGACAGATATTTTAAAATTAAAATATGCATGACAGACTGTTTCATTTATCTGAAACTGTGTAAATCCGTAATCATGAGAGAGAGAGAGAAAGAGAGAGAGAGAGAGAGAGAGAGAGAGAGGGGGGAGGGGTGTTGGGGGAAGATAGAGCTCTGTCATTCAATCAATTAATCACAATAAAGCACAATAACAAAATGTTTCACAAATAGTGTGAATTTAATTTATATCAGGTGTCCCCCTACCCCCCAACCCTCTCACCTCCCACATCACTGGCTTAATAACATATAGTCACTTCATGGAAAATAATTAATTAATCAGACAGAACAATCAGAACCTAGACTACAACATTCCACGCAATATAGATCTAATGCGCAGAAATTCACAGATCAGAACAAGGACTGAGTTTCTACATTACATTTTTTTTCCCCGTTTACACTCAAACGAAAAGGGATTACAATAGATCAAGGACCATTTTTGTGCCTAGGTAAGGGGTTATCTTGCACAGTATTTGATCACGAGGAGAAAACAGACTTAGTCTAATTTAACTTGTTAACATAAGCAGTTTGACTAAGCCAAACTGCCAATCTGACATCTACTTTTGAAATATAAGCACAAATATAGTCAAACAACCTAGCAATAACGTAAACAGTGAGCGACCTGTTGAACGTAAACTGTCAGCAAGCAAACTGTTTTGGATTTAGCACATAGTTATAACATGAATCATTCAAGCCGCTCTCCGATTGTTTTAACACTAGCACCACTGCAGCGATCTTAGTTTAGGCCTACATAAACACACAAAAAATGAAGTTTTTCAATTGCAATTTACCTTTCTTTGTCTCTTGGAAATTTGAAAAAGGACTTGCCAACACAACTTTTCTTGTATCTGGCATTATGGCAATCGATGGCTGTGCAAAAGTCACCGCCCTGTTTCACTCGGTCGCCTTTTGACTTTCTGCCACGAGCCATTTTCAGCATGTCGACAAGGGAGCATAACTCGTACCTTTCATCTAGCGGTTCTGTACCAAGTTCCCCCTCTTTCTATCACTAAGCTCTTTGGTAAATAGGTTCGCATACTGCGTAGGCTCTCATAGAATGAATCTCTGTTATTTGTTCCTTTTGACCCTAAGGTTGAGTGGCTGCACAATAATAATAATAATAATAATAATAATAATAATAATAATAATAATAATAATAATAATAATAATAATAATAATAATAATAAAGTAGGTTTGTATAGCGCGATACCCATGCTCAGGGCTAGCTGGGCTCACTGTTCTTAACATAGGATATATATTAGATAAGATAGTACACCGATCAGAACAGACATATGAACAATAAAAATAAAGTATGCAAGCATTCACACCAACCATACTCGCAAAAGCATACAATGGAACAAAATCATACACAATACATTTCACATGCATAATAATAAGTATTAATTTAGAAGTACAAATGGCATATTAGATAATAAGATGATAAAATCTGAGAATTCACCATACAAATTTAAAAATGTAACTAAAAATGTTTTACATCTTACAATAATTAATTAATATAATAATGATCAGATTTTTAAAAAGACAAGACCCGCCTCATCCCTTTTGCAGAAATAAAATATTATATGTAAAATAATGTAGAAACTAATGCAAAATAAGTATGTAAAAATAATTAGATACAAAAAGAGCACCCGCCCCCCACCCCACTCACCTACCCTTCCTCCCTCAAGATAAAAATGTACAGACTATTTACATGTCAAGCCATGGACGGCACACAGCCAGCGTCCATCATCGGTCGGAGGGTGAGAGTCAATCAGGATAGTACAGTTGGAAGAGATGGGTCTTGAGTGCGTTTTTGAAGGCCTGGGTGGTCGGTATGTTGCGGATGTGTGATGGGTGAGAATTCAATTGCTTGGGAGCCCAGAAGGAGAAACATCGTTCACTATATGTCTTGGTGCGTGTCTTGGGAACAAGAAGAATGCGCTCATCTGCAGAGGAGCAATGCTGTCGAGAGAGTGAGTAGACAGAAGATCAGTAAGATAGGAGAGGCAGGAGTCAGAGAAGTTGTGGCAGAGAGTGGACAGTTTGTAGTCGATGCGGGCTTGGACGGGGAGCCAGTAAAGTGAGTGGAGAAGTGGAGTGATGTGATAGCACTTTTTTGCCTTAATAACTAACCTAGCAGCAGAGTTTTGGACCCTCTGCAGTTTATCGATGAAGTGTTTAGATGAACCTGACAGAAGAGAGTTGCAATAGTCTAGACGAGAGAGAACGATTGCACAGACTAATGTTTTTGTAGCACTAATAGTGAGGTAATGGCGGATGAAGCTGATCAGAGCGACAGATGTGAGAGATGTGATTGTTGAGAGACATATCATCGGAGAGAATGTAGCCAAGATTCCTAGCAGAGGAAGAGAAGTGTATGTCAGAGCAGCCTATTTGAAGAAAAGTGGGGAGAGACGAGGCAAAGGATGATCTGTGATTGTGGATAAGGAGTGCTTCTGTCTTGTCGTCATTCAACCTCAGCCTACTGAGGGCCATCCATGACTTGACCTCATCAATGCAATCCTGCACGGGCTGGATAGCGAAGTTAACAAGAGAAGGATGGGTGGGTTTGTACAGCTGCGTGTCATCTGCAAACGACTGGCTCTCAACAGCATTCTTTTCGAGCAAGATGAGCAGTGGCAATACCACTCAACTTTATTGTAAATACTTTTTCTTTTTTAATCACACATAAATTTGACCTACATTATACATCTCCACAGTGACTTGCTCAGGCTCAAATAATTATACTGACAATTATTCAAATATTTTGACTATATGCCTAGGAGGCCATGGCAGCTCAACTGGGGAAATGATGGGTAAGCAACAACAGCTACACAAAGCGATCAAGATGGACAGACAAAACAGCTAAGCTACACACCAACAGTGGTTCATACCACCCAACATCCTAACAACATCACAATGATGCACAGGCAGAGCAGTGCCCTTACTTTTTTTGGATGAGACTATAAACTGAGGTCCCATCTGTGGACACATATATTCCATCACATATGGGCTTTAACCTTCAGCAGTAGTAATATTAAATAGTACACCAATGAGTCTTAATCAAATTTAAATTTTCTCAATCTTCCCTTCTTTCGTTATGAATGTGAATATTCTCGAAGGACAAGATTATTTTATTCCAATGTCCTCCTCAAGCCATGCAAAATCAAATTAATAAATATTTCTAAAAAAAACATTCACAATTAAAACTATTAAAACTACATGTTCACAACCACATGCAAATGAGTCACTGGAGACCTAATCTGTGTCCCAAACTATACACAGCAATCACTGTCCTTCCTCATTCACAACTTCCTCCATAATCAATGGTAATCTGATGTGGCAAGAAGGGACTCAAACTGTGATAAATGGGACGCTTGATCAGAAATCATTTCTTGGGTGGTGATGCTTGGAGAAAAGGGGGAGAAGAGCAAAGCAATACATCCTGAAGATTTATTTCCTTATGACAATGTATTTATTTATATTTTCTTTCTTTATTTATCCTCACCCCCTATCATTCATTTCAAGAAAAAGGTAACTATCATCCTAGGAAAACAGAAAATACAATCATGCATGCAGTTGGAGCGGGAGCAGAGGGAGGGGAAAAGACCAGACAAACAGCCACTCCATTCATTCTTACCTCAGCCACCATCCATTCCTTTCCCCCAACTTTCCCCATCATCGACACTTCCTCTCTCTGCCCTTCACGTTGTTATGAAGACATGGATCTACACTCCTTAACCTTTGTAGCCGACACAGAAGACCCCTCCCCTTCCCACTCCTCCTCCTGCTGTAAGCATGTAACTTATCACAATGCGTGGGTAAACACAACAAATGTAGGAAACTTAAGTTACAATTTATAATTTTGATTTCAGTAATTAATTTATTACATTTTATTCAATAAATTTCTTTTTTTTAATAATTCATACACTGAAAAGTAGCTTTTTAAACCACCTCCCACCACCACCACCATTGTCTTTGACAGAGAGTACAATGGTACAACGATGACGATGACGATGATGATGATGATGATGATGATGATTTATTTTATACAGTGAAAAATTCAACTTGAAGCGCTCCAATGCATCCACACACACACACACACCTACACACGCACAAATATTAAAATATAATCATAATTATACCAATAACTATAGCACACAGTCAAAGGGAAAATACATAAATGATATGGTCCTAACAGCAAAATGTACTGCGTTGACCATTTAATGGCTTGTCTTCATGGAGGTTCATGGAGGTTCAAAAACTTGTTTTTCAAATCCCGAACTTAGGTTGCTGAACCTTTTGGACAGATCCAGACCCTAGGTTGCTGAACCTTGTGGACAAAAAAGGTTTAATAACTTGGGTTCGGGATCTGAGAGCTTTGAAAAAAAGTGTTTGAATCTCCACGAATGTCCTAAACCTTCCAATTAAGACAAGCCATAACCCTCTAGAACTGGAATCTAGGAAACTTTTAAAGCAAATTATTTTAATTGTTGAAATGACATCAGGTCAACTTCATAAATAACATACAATTGTTTTATTGAAAAATTCTTTAAACTCCAAAAGAACCATATATGCAACATTAAGTCTTTCAGGGCTAGAAATTAACTTTTTTCTTTGGGGGCCACCGGGCCCCTTGATTGAAAAATTTGAGGGCCCACTAGCAACTTTCGGGGCCCAACTTGAAATATAATGTAAACAAAAAACAAAAGAATTATTGACAATATAATAAGTAGAAAGTACAATTTGTCTGATAATCTAAAATAAAAACAATTGTATTTCTAATTTTGCTGAGTGATGTCATTTTTATTTGCCTTTTCTTTCACTTTCAAACATTACCAACAAAAAAAAGGGGGAAAAAAACACACACACACATTCAGTGACACACATATACGAGTGACTAGTGAGCCTGAAATGGCCATTAAACAAAATAGAAAAAAAATCAAGTGAGTCTCTTGTATAATACTTTTCAGTTTTGTGACTGAGTATTGCACAATACACATCATTAAATTTTTAATATGAGTAACCTCACAAAAAATCTGACCTCAATGCACAAAAGTTCAAAACAAAACCATGAAAGGGAACTAAACTTAACAGTACTCTTCCTGATAAACTAAAACAAACAGATTTTGTTCTCTTTTTTTTTTAGCCATACTTTCGTACTTGCAAAGATGAACATTTTGCTCTTATGTTGTGCCATAGCCTTTTGTTTATTATATTAAAAAGATATTGAAGTGTATATTAAACTTTTGAGTGCAAAATTAAAGGGTTTTCGCTTCTTTTCTCTGTTTTTTTTTCTGTCCAAATTTAGGGCACCGGTGTGGGTTGCTTCCCTTGGCCCAAATACGAAACTGCCGAGTAGAGCTAGCTGTAGCAGACGAATTATTTTGCGGGCCAAGCGGGCCCTTCGTTTTTCAACTTTCCGAGCCCGAAATCAACTTTGCGGGTTTTTGGCCCCGGGCCCCCGCTAATTTCGAGCCCTGAGTCTTTGGTGTCACAGAATCCCGAATGTATCATATATGATACATTACCTTTTTTGAATAACATGAACACAAAACAGCAAAAACTTAGTTCTTTGTACTTTCCTTCATTAACTTCTGTATTTATAAATCATTTGTAAACTGCGAACTGTCAGGGTAGTGTAAAATTATCCTTATTTTATCTATTTATAATTTCAATGTTATATTTCACATTCCCAAAAAGGGTAACCTTAACCTTAAGGAGTGTGAAAATTACCACACCTTCGGTCTCATCAGCCATCAAAGCAAGGTCCTCCTACAAATAATTCTCAACAGGTTGAAACCCCAAGCTGAACAAATCATAGCTGAAGAACAAGCAGGATTCAGGGCAGGGCGATGTACCACTGAACAGATTTTCAACCTCAGAATAATCTGCAAGAAATACCTACAACACCAACAACATCTATATCATGTGTTTGTAGACTTCAAGAAAGTGAGTCTGGCATGCAGCTCTGTTGGCAACCATGAGAGTGTACAACATCACCCTTAACATTATTGAAGTCATCAAAAGCCTGTATGACAGGGTCACCAATGCAGTCCTTCACAACAGCGCCATCGGAAACTGGTTCAGAACAACAATCGGCGTGCGTCCAGGATGCCTACTCTCTCCAACACTCTTCAACATATTCATAGAGTGCATCATGTCAGAGGCCGTTTGCAGATTACGAAGTCACACTCAGCATAGGGGATACAGCTATCTCCAATCTCCGTTTTGCGGATGACATTGATGGATTGGCTGGAAAGGAACAAGAACTTGAACAGCTGATAAGAGGCTTGACACGAACTCAAGAGCCTTTGGAATGGAAATAAGTGCAGAGAAGACCAAAGGATGACCAACAACACCAATTGCTTCAATACTGGCATCCAAGACAAAGGCCAATCCCTCAACACAGTGCATAGCTTAAAATGTTTAGGAGCCATTGTATCAGACAATGGATCCCCACAGGAAGTCCTCCTCAGGATCGCACAAACAACTGCTGCCCTGATAAGGTTGAAGCCCATTTGGAAAGACAGGACCATCAGTCTACAATCCAAGGTAAGGCTGTAGCGTTCCCTTGTCATCTCCACCTTCCTATATGCTTGCAAAACATGGACCCACACAGCAGACCTAAAACGAAGAATACAAAGCATGGAGATGAGGTGCTACAGAAGATTTCTGGGCATTTCCTATACCCAGCACATCACCAACGATGAAGTTTGACAGACCATCACACAACCTATTTTAATTAGTTAGTTATTCATTGCTTACAAGGTCCAGCGGATTGCAATGAGCCAAATCAGGACCACAAAATCAAGACCACAACTTCGCTAAAAGAGGACTCACCCCCTTGATCCGCATAAAAGATCTGCCGAAACAATGGTAACACTGAAGGCACTCCTCCAGCTGGTCACTGTACAATAAAGGCATCCAACTCAGCAGATGCTGAGGCTATACTCTAATTTATTGAACCCCTCGTTTACAAAAACAAAATAGAATACAAACATCATTATAAAATGTCAACAAAACGCATACATATAAAATGCCTACATTGCTAAATAATAATATCATAGGAAGCACTAGTGACCATTTGGCAGAAAGCGTCCAATAGTCCCAAGCTGATACAACAGATCTCACATACAAATGAGGAGTTTTGTCCCTGAAAAGTTTTCAAGAAAAAAGGTAGGTGACTGGTCTAGTGATGAAGAAGATAGTATAGTATATTGATAAAACAGAGTAGGAACGCGAAAGAGGAAATGTGAAAGACAGCGACAGTGGGAATTTAAAGCATTAAATTTCCAGAAAGTGGGGATACTATTTAAACAGAAACCCCCGGCATCCCCATGGGAAGAACACATGCTAATTGTCAACATGATGACATGCTCACAATGGTGAAGAAAGGGAAACTCCCATGGTGTGGCCACGTCACTAGAGCATCATCAGGCCCTGCAAAGACCATCCTGCATAGCCTAAATAAAATGACAATAAAAAAATTAATTTCTGTAAAATAATAAATCGACAAATAAATAAACGAAGTCATCAAAAGCTTGTATGACAAGGCTACCAGTGGCGTCCTCCATAACAGCGCCATCGGACACTGGTTCAGAACAACAATCAGTGTGTGTCAAGGATGCCTACTCTCTCCAACACTCTTCAACATCTTCCTAGAGCGCATCAAGTCAGATGCCCTTGCAGATCACGAAGGCACAGTCAGCATAGGGGGAAGAGCAATCTCCAACCTTTGTTTTGCAGATGACAATGATGGATTGGCTGGAGAGGAACAAGAACTTGAACAGATGGTACAGAGGTTTCATATCACCTCAATAGCCTATGGAATGGAAATAAGTGCAGAGAAGACCAAAATGATGACCAACAACACCAATGGCATCAACACGGACATCAAAGTCCAAGTCCAATCCCTCAACAAAGTGCATAGCTTCAAATATTTAGGAGCCATTGCATCAGACAATGGGTCCCCACCGGAAATCCTCTCCAGGATCGCACAAACAACTGCTGCCCTGACAAGGTTGAAGCCCATTTGGAAAGACAAGACTATCAGTCTACATTTCAATTTAGACTGCTGTGCTCCCTTGTTATCTCCATCTTCCTACACGCTTGCAAAACATGGACCCTCACAGCAGATCTACAATGAAGAATACAAAGCATGAAGATGAGATGCTACAGTCGACCTGGGCATTTCCTATACCCAGCACATCACCAACAACGAAGTCGGACAGACCATCACAAAAGCCATTGGACAACACGATAACATGCTCACAGTGGTGAAGAATTGGAAACGCCGATGGTATGGCCACATCACCAGAGCATCAGGCCTTCCAAAGACCATCCTGCAAGGCAAAGAGCAAGGAGGTAGAAGAAGAGGGAGATCGAAAAAGTGGGAGGACAACATTCGAGAATGGACTGGCTTGACACTGAGCGAAGCCATCAGGGTTGCTGAGGACAGAGAAAGAAGGAAAACGCTGGTTAAACGATCATCTGTAGTGCCCCAACGACCTCCGAGTCAGGGGACAGGATAAATAAGCAATCCACTAAATCAAGAGCTTTAAGAAGTATATGAAATAAAATAATATCCAGGTAAAAGAAATGAGGAAGTGTTGGTACATGCAGTTGCAACTGCGCAATCATTTCCTCTTCTTTTTTTTTCAATACCGCTGCAATAATTAATTTTATAACGTATTAACATAATGTGACACTGATGGACTGTCTTCCTGATCATGACGCAAATTCTGTGCAAATTTCCGTGCAGAATCAAAAGGAAAATTGAGTTTAAATAGGGCTACCTTAACCATTATAAGGCAAGAATTCTCTCTCATCTCTGTAGAACAACTTTAAATCTCCAGTCCACTGCATATTCTAAGGTAAGACCAACCTTGTTTATTATGTAACAACAGTTTAGAATTCAATGTTCAGTTCGACCTCGGCCTCTAATATAACAATACACTGAAGTGTTTCAGCAAAACTTGCAACTTTTCGGACGTTTTCATTTAGCTAATGTTTATTAATCTAGCTTTAAGACTATGTACTCAATTTGTTAAAAAAAAATACCTTGTAGTTGTTTGCAGTGATTATTTAGTAAATAATGTTGATTAAACTATCATATAGTGAAATCAGGAAATTTGCATGGCAACTCTTGAATCAAATCGGAGCCTAATGTATATAGCAATATTAATAAAAACACATGTCTTGGACACTTTGGGAAAAAAAACACAATTTTTAAAAGTTACCACTTCGTAAATGTTTTATTGAACTCCAAATCTAAAATGTACTTGCAGTTCTGTAAAAAATTACATAACTTTCTGAAGTTATTTTGGCAAATTACACATTCAAATCTAAGTCTAATATAATGATACATTTAGTTTTTCAAGTTCTTAATACCATACAGAAAATGCTATCTATACTCTAATACAGTGAACTTCGGATATAGTAAAGTGCCCTGGGACCAAATAAATCTTTAGTATAACCGAATATTTAATATAACCGAAAATCCGTTTACAGTAAAGTTTTTAAAGTTTACTTTACTATAACCGAAACTTCGTTTATAATACAGTTTTAGAGGTTTACTTGACTATAACCGACTTCGTTTATAATAACGATTTTAGAGGGTTAATTTAGCATAACCGAAACTTTGTTTTTGTTTTAATTAAACGTTTACTAATCCGACACTCTCATTATAAAGAGACAGAAAACGCTGGTCTAAAGTGTATGTGGGTGCACAGGGCCGGATCAATCCATTTTCGAGGGAGGGGTTGGGGTGGGGTGCTAGTCTAGTTCTTTTTAAAATGTATGGTACAGAGTGGTGAAACACCACAAGTAAAACTCGTGGCGCAGTGGATAAGTCGCCGGTTTCCTATGCCGAAGGTCGCGGGTTCGATTGCCGCAAGGGGCGAACGTATGTGACTTAGGTACGAGACTATTGAGGTCATCGAGGGTTTTCTCCGGGCACTCCGGTTTCCTCCCTCCCTTCAATAATGGTACAGGATGCAGTCAATATAAAAATTTCAAAAATAAAAATTCTATTTTCTTCCGTCTTTCAATAGCGATCTCCATGCCTGTACACCTCCTGTTTGAGTGATGTATGTGTATTTGGTGTGTGTGAGGGTAAAATGAGACAGGTGAGCGAGTATGTTGGTATAGATCGCCGCCCTTTGAGCCTTGGGGAAAGGCGCGTACATAGCATAGCATCCTGTCCTGTCCTGTAACTAACTGCCTTACATAACGTATTTCCAGTTGAACAAAAACTTCCATCTTCTACTTTCTTTATTTTATTTATTTATTTATTTTTTTGTTGTTGCCAAGGGGTGGGAGTGGGGGATGCTGCAGCACTCCTAGCACCCCCCCCCCCCTACCCCCTGGATCCGGCCCTGGTGCAAGTAAAGAAGAAGAAAAGCAAAACAAATCAGTGAACAAAATAATGACTTCTCGAATTTCCATCTTTTACCAGAATTTCTGCAGACTGTAATCGTCTGGGTGTCTATTTGTCTGTGTGTTCACGTAACTCAACATCGTTCTAAATTGAGCTGACATTTGGCGCGTTATATACATGTACATTGGAATTGGATCCCATTAATTGATTAGATTCACATAGTTGAACAGTTAAAATAAGACAGTGCAAATCGAACGAATCGCTTTCGTTATTACATATTTTAATTTAGATTAATATTTCTGTGTTGGTTTGTTGTCCCTTGCTGAATTCCACACGAAAACTATGTTTTCCCATTTTAAAAAACACCCCCACCCTCCCCAGCTCCAGCCCCACACCCCCGGACAGCCGTTTATAAGTCGTCGTGGAGACGTTTGTCTTACCAGAGTTGCCAAGAACAAAATTCAAAGTATTTATTTGAGTGGTTGGACAAGCTCTCTCTCTCTCTCTCTCTCTCTCTCTCTCTCTCTCTCTCTCTCTCTCTCTCTGTCGAACATGGCCTTTTCACAATTTAGATTTTCTTCTTCTTTGTGTTTCCCTTCCCCCCCCACCCCCCAATGGGTATTACCTATTGCTATCGTAATTACAGGTAAATAGCAATTACGTTACTTGAGTGAACATTATGAATATGCACTCATCGTCAAGATCTATTGTTTCTGGACACAGCCACATGATAACAAGTGATATTTCACAAAAGTGAAAAGGTCCTTTTAGCCTTTCGTATGAAGCCACCAGAAATCCACGGGAAATAGCTGAAAAATATACTTTTTTAATGAACACTTGCAGTATGTCCATTGTCCCTTATTGAATTCCATTACGCTCACATATGTTGATTGATTATTTTTGTTTATTAACTCGGGTATTATAAACTCTTCAAGAATACCTCTCTTATAACGCAGTTTGTGTATATTGATTGAAATGTTACAGTATTATTTGTTTATGTCCGTGTGTGTAAGTTCACGTGAGTGAGTGTGTGTGTGTGTGAGAGAGAGAGAGTGAGAGGGTAAGAGAAAGAGAGAGAGAGAGAGAGAGAGAGAGAGAGAGAGAGAGAGAGAGTCCATTACCGATAAGAGATAACATGTGAGCCTTCGTGTCCTAATTATTTCAAACCAACCCTTTAATCGGAAGGATAAATCATAAAAGTAGATCATGAATTGTACATGTTGTACTATCGTCATTGTGGAAAAACAAAAAGCTCACAAAATTAAAGCAAACAAAGACATGAACAAAACCTAAACAATATGGTGGATTTAAAAAAAAATGGTTTGTCTTGCAAAGCTATGCAACAGCTTAGGAATAAATCTCTTCTTTACTTCTCATTTGAAAGTGCAGTCCAGTCAAAACGTTGGTTTCCCAGTTCTCCATTGATTCGGATTCATCTCAGTACAAAAGGTATAATTATAATGTGTTCAACTTATAACACCCTTATTTAGTCATAAACGCATTTCATCATGTATAGCGAAAGTGAAGTCTAATTTGCTTTGTAAGTTTCTAAGCTAGGTACTCTTTTTCTGCCAAACAGTTAAATCTCTCCTTCAGTTTTTCACTCTCCTTCATAATCACTGTTACTGTTGATGTGGAAATTCCAAAATTCCAAATTGTTCAGCAATTTCTTTCTTCTTTTTTTTTTCTTTTTTTTTTCATCTTTTCATCTTCAAGTGCGTGAATTAGATCTATTTTAGGCTTCAGGGTAAGCGTGACATGACGATGTTGTGTCATTATGAAGTCAGTAACTCTCATAAAACTTTAATACAGTAATCTCCCTTGAAACTTTATTATAAGCGGCAGCAAAACTCGCCAGGGGCCTTAGAAAACACTTTATTATAAGCGGACTTTACTATATTTTTTTTTATTATATCCGATTTTTAAAAACAGAGACAAAGAAGAGTTTTGGTTGGGACCAAGACTGGACTTTACTAAAACCGAATATTTACTTTATCCGGCCTTTATTATATCCGGAGTTCACTGTAGTAACGTAAAGATACAGAAGTAAAACCTATAGCAAACAAAACTTTAGAATACAAAAATAAATTTGCAAGAATATAAAGTCAAAAAAGAACTCAAAATTGAGCTGTAAATTATAATTCTATTGGAGTTACAAAACTTGGTTGTGTATTATATTTCAGTAGAATAAACATACAGTTCCAAATAACTAAAAATAGAAAAACTAACAGCACTTGCAATTTAATTATTACATTAAATTAATAAGAAACATCCAATTGTGTTAAAAACCAACAAAACCTTTTAGCAAAAGTTTAATTAACTCTTAATCTTATTATTTCTAAAAATTCATCAATCTTATAATGTCCAGAAATTCAACAATCTTATAATTTCTAAAAATTCACTTGCACTGTCGTTTTATAATGACAAATATAGTAATAATTTTCGTATTATTTCTAAAATTCCATCAATCTTATAATTTCCAGTAATTCACTAATCTTATAATTTTAGAAATTCACTTGCACTGTTGTTTTATAATGACAAATATAGTAATAATTTTGAATCTTCTTTCAAATATTTGTAAGAACAATTTAGGAAGATTTATTTTACCATAATACTTGCTCTGGTACTTTTGTTGTTATTTAACTGGCATCTATTGACTGGTGATTGCTTTCTGCACCTTTCAATAAAGATCACTGTGTGTTTCAGACACCTTTACAAAAAACAAGATGGCTTCCACAACTACCCTTGTTCTGTTCATGGCCCTGCTGGTGCTCCCTGCTGTCTTTGTCCAAGGTGACAACTCTTATGGCAGAAACCAAGGATATGGCAGAAACCAAGGATATGGCGGAAACCAAGGATATGGCAGAAACCATGGATACGGCGGAAACCACGGATATGGTGGAAACTATGGTGGAAACCGTGGTGGATACGCACATGGCGGATATGCAAAGGGCGGTTACGTGGCTGGAGGATATTAAACTTTCTATCCAGATAAAATGTGATGACTCGCAACCAAAATGAAGGTGCCTTCTTTTAAGCTAAATTCAACTTCTTATGAGTGAAACTACAAGCAACAAGAAAGAATGAAACACCTAAGACCTTTGTTTGGCTAAAGCTTGTGTACTGGCACTGTCAAACAGGACACAAGAAAAGCATGTAAATGAGAGAAATAAAAACACTTTTAAAAATGCATTTCAATCTTTTTGTGAATGTGAGTGAAATGGTACACCCGTTTAATTTCTACATCGCTTTCTATCAATTTTGTTAATTCTCTCCCTCTCAAAATACGCTGGTCCTTTCCAAATTACAATTTTTTTGTTCTTGAGTAAGAAAAGAAAGCTTTCTTCCATGCACAGTCTTTCTCATATTAATTATGCTTCCACTGTGTAGAGTGGTGCTAGTCAAAATCAAATTTAAACAAATACATTAATTGCATCGACGGGCAATCTAATTAATATCTTTCAACAGATAACACATTTACAATATTAAACCTTTTCTACCACTAAATACACAATTGGAATATAATATGATCACACTTATATTTAAAGTTCACAACAATTTTGCACCAACCTATCTAAACCATTTTTCAACTAAATCATCAGATATATATACACTCCCAATAGTATATCTTAACTAAACCAAGAATTGATCTGTACAAGTTTTGGATTTAGAACACAGTCTTTACGGAATAAACTTCCTCTTGTTATTAAACAAAACAAAACAATCATATCCCTTAAAACAATGCTTTTTAAACATATTTTAAATTCATTACATTTATTTTGTAAAAAATTGTCAACCTTTTTGCAATTACATGGTGCTTATTTTCTTTAACTAAAATATTCTAACGTTCGTATCACATTAATCTTATATAGCTATTTTATAGCTCAAGAACTGCTCAAGGAGCTGGTCAATGTTATAATACTATAATGTTTATATATGTTAAAGTTCCTATTTGTAAATTGTTGTAGTTGAATTTTCATATATGCAATATGTGGCAGGTTTAAATTATTGTATAAATGTAATATATATTTGCATGGGTGCCTGAAACAAAGACTATCTCTCCTATACCCCCTATCTCTCTTTCCTACACCCACCTCTCTCTCTTTCTCACTCTCTCTCTCTCTGTCTCTCTGTCTGTCTGTCTGTCTGTCTGTCTGTCTGTCTGTCTGTCTGTCTGTCTGTCTGTCTCTCTCTCTCTCTCTCTCTCTCTCTCTCTCTCTCTCTCTCTCTCTCTCTCTCTCTCTCTCTCTCTCTCTCTCTCTGCTTATCCTTTTTTTTCTATATTGCATGAAATGTAGTTTTAACAAATGTAAAAAGCTTCATCCAACTGAAACTTCAGTATGGATGATTCAAAGAAAGGTCACACAAATATAGTTATTACAAAATTAGTATAATTTGAATAACGTACTACAAATAATCAATCTCATGTTCTGCAAACATCTTCACACCCATGTCTGCTATTTGCAAAATAGTGATACAATATCTTAGTATGCTCACCAATGCAATATTCACATACTCACATATGACTCACAATGACATATACACCAATTAACATTCATACCTACGCCAATTGGGTAAGAAAAACATCTGATGACTTGCTGTTGTTTCAAATGAAGATATATCTCATACACACAGCAACAATGTACAAACACACTCTCACACCACTCCAACACACTCCCAAGAGTCAGTAAAGTTCCTCAGGCACATCATTCCTACAGCTCCCTTACAACAAAAGGCTCTACCCGCTGACACTGCTTTCAGTAAAAGGCAGATGGAACTGAAGGCCAAGATGAAGAAAAACTTTGACAAACGGCACTGAGCTAGATTCTCTTCCGAGCTGAAAACAGGTTAGATTGTACGTATCAAACCACAACAAAGTCTAGGAACCATCATCCAACCCCTAGGTCATATGAGGTAAAAATCCGTTGGCAAACCTGTTTACCCTCCACGTGGCTGGTGAGGATGATAAGTGAGTTATGAGGGAGATAAATTTGTCACTTCTAAGAGGAAACTTTAAAGCAGCTACCCCCCCCTCCCCCCCCCCCCATAAAAAAAAAGAAGAAAAGAAATCACACTTAAAACTGACACATTCACTGACTATCATTCTTTTAGCCATGTCTCACTTACAACTACTTGTGGCTTTTTTTTACATAGCATGCTATTGAAGACTTGATGCATGAAATCATCTACATAACAGTACACAAGAATCAGTAAATACAAAAAGAAAAAAAAAACACTCCTCAGGACAGGAAAAGCTGAATAAATTCAAAGATTCTTTTGTTAAATCAAGGAAAAAAACGAGTCAGAATAGTACAACTATTTATTACAAATATTGAAATAAATCAGCAAACAAGTAAAATAGTCAAACTATTTATTGTTCAGGTAATTCAGCAAAACAGACAAGAACAAAATTTAGTTTGGGTTATCTTTTTCGTGTCACTGGTCAAGTTTACAAGCTATGGATAGTTCAGCAAACCTGAAAAAAAGAATCATACACATCAAGACAGGATCAGCGGAAGAATGTCAACGATGCACCTAATGAAGTTTACAAGTTATCCTCAAAGGAGAACAGCTTATTTCTTCAGAGTCTGGTAATAAGCACCCTTGTGCTTCAGGAATGCATCACTCATCAGCAGTTTCGTGACTTTCTCGTTTAGGCGGCATGAATCAGTTGAAGATTCGACGTAAAACGCAGGAGCTACACATTCGCAAATATATAGAAGATGGAAGTTAAATGCTGACTGGATACTATTTTTGGACCCGCCAATCAGGAAAGCTTTTATTCAATACTGTTCTTGTATGCGGAAAATATGCTCTAAGATGACTATTCACAGAAAACTTACCTTTAAAAAATATATATATTTAAAAATTTTAAAAAGTCGAAAAAACAAAACATGCGGAAAATGTAAGAAGAAATGCAGAAGAGCGGGGGAAAAGTTCCAATATTCTTTACGCTGGAGAGTAAACAGGTCTGCTATTGCATAGGCAGTCAGAGAATGAATCTCTGTTTATGTTCCTTTTGACTCTTAGGTTGAGTTGCTGCACAACCATACACACCACTCAACTTTATCGTAAATACTTTTTTTAATCAAACATAAATTTGACCCACATTATACATCTCCACAGTGACTTGCTCAGCCTCAAAGATGTTGACCGTTTATTCAGACATTTTGACTATATGTCTAGGAGGTCATGGTAGCTCAATTGGGGACATGATGGGTAATCAACAACAGCTACACAAAGCGATCAAGAGGGAAAGACTAAACAGCTAAGCAACAGGCTAACATTGGTTCATACCACCCAACAGTCTGATAACATCACAATGATGCACAGGCAGGTGCCCTTACTCTTTTGGGATGAAAGTATAAGAGGTCCCACCTGTGCACACAATGTTGTCCATTGCATATGACCTTTAACCATCCTATCCTATCCTATCCTGTCCCGTAACCCGGAGGTCGTAGGGGCACCACAGATGATCGTTTAACCAGCATACTCCATCTTTCTCTGTCCTCAGCAGCCCTGATGGCTTCGCTCGGTGTCAAGCCAGTCCATTCTCGAATGTTGTCCTCCCACCTCTTTTTCGGTCTCCCACTTCTTCTACCTCCTTGCACTGTGCCTTGCAGAATAGTCTTTGCAAGGTCTGATGATCTGGTGACATGGCCATACCATCGGAGTTTCCGTTTCTTCACCACTGTAAGCAGGTCATCGTGTTGTCCAGTGGCTTGTGTGATGGTCTGTCGAACTTTGTCGTTGGTGGTGTGTTGTGTATAGGAAATGCCCAGAAGTCTTCTGTAGCACCTCATCTCCATGCTTTGTATTCTTCGTTGGAGATCGGCTGTGAGGGTCCATGCTTCGCAAGCATATAGGAAGATGGAGATGACAAGGGAGCGCAGCAGTCTTACTTTGGAATATAGACTGATGGTCCTGTCTTTCCAAATGGGCTTCAACCTTGTCAGGGCAGCAGTTGTTTGTGCGATCCTGGAGAGGACTTCTTGTCGGGACCCATTGTCTGATACAATGGCTCCTAAATATTTGAAGCTATGCACTGTGTTGAGGGATTGGCCTTGGACTTTGATGTCCGTGTTGATGCCATTGGTGTTGTTGGTCATCATTTTGGTCTTCTCTGCACTTATTTCCATTCCATAAGCTCTGGAGGTGGTGTCAAGCCTCTGTACCAGCTGTTCAAGTTCTTGTTCCTCTCCATCCAATCGCTCAATGTCATCCGCAAAACGAAGATTGGAGATTGCTCTACCCCCTATGCTGACTGTGCCTTCATGATCTGCAAGAGCATCTGACATGATGCGCTCTAGGAAGATATTGAAGAGTGTTGGAGAGAGTAGACATCTTTGACGCACACCGATTGTTGTTCTGAACCAGTTCCCGATGGCGCTGTTGTGGAGGACTGCACTGGTAGCTTTGTCATACAGGCTTTTGATGACTTCAATAATTTTAGGGCTGATGTTGTACACTTTCATTGTTGCCCATAGAGCTGCATGCCAGACTCGGTCAAACGCCTTCTTGAAGTCTATGAACACATGATATAGATGGTGCTGTAGGTATTTCTCACAGATTATTCCGAGGTTGAAAATCTGTTCAGTGGTACTTCGCCCTGCCCTGAATCCTGCTTGTTCTTCAGCTATGATTTGTTCAGCTTGGGGTTTCAACCTGTTGAGCATTATTTTCAGGAGGACCTTGCTGGGATGGCTGATGAGGCTGATGGTGCGGTAATTTTCACACTCCTGAAGGTTACCTTTTTTGGGAAGAGTGATGACAAGCGACTGGGTCCATGGTATAGGCCACTCCCCACTCTGCCAGATCTTGTTACAGATAACGGTGAGGGCACCAATCATCGCTTCTCCTCCTGCTTGTAGCAGTTCCGCGGGTATGTTGTCCACTCCCGCTGACTTCCCTTTCTTTAGCGATTGCACTGCTGCCTCATCTTCTTCCCGGAGAATTGGGAGGATTTCTTCTTCTTCTCTGTTCTCAAGACATGCTAGAACTGATGGGTCTCCATTTGGTGTATGGTTGTAAAGGTCAGAGCAGTACTCTGTCCATCTGTCCAAGACTTCTTGTTCTTCTGTAAGGCATATGCCAGACTTGCTTTGGATCGTGGAGACTTTGGGCTGTTTGACATTTGTCAGCCGCTTCACAGTCTGGTAGGCCTTCTTGTTGTTGTTCTTGTTCAGACTGTTCTCTATTTCCTGACATTGATCTTCTATCCAGTTCTCCTTTGCTGTGCGCATGCCTTTTCGGATGTCATTGTTGATTTTTCGGTAGGCATCAGCTCCCTGTGAGGTGTTCTTTTTCTTTTTCATCTCTCTTCGTTTATCACACAGATCCAAAAGTGCAGGTGTGATCCACGGCTTCTTCTTTGGTCGGTGCTTGCCAAGGATCTCAGTGGCGGCATCTGTCACAGCTGAGTTGAAGGTGGTGGTCATGGTGTTGACATCTACTTCACCAGCTCCCAAAATGAGCAGTGGTGAAAATTTCCGTCCAATTGTGGCCTGAAAAAGTTCTGCCACCTCCGGGTCTTGCAGTTTGTCCAGGTCGAACTTCAGTCTAGTGCATTTTGATGTATTTACTCTCTTCAAGTGGACCGGAAAGACATCATCACGAGATCGTGGTCACTTCTGATGTCAGCTCCTGGAAAAGTGCCGAGACAAATGACAGGGGTCTGAGACTCTTGGAGTTTGCCAGATACAATAATCTGTTACTGGCAAACACGCTTGGTCTCCACAAAAACTCCAGACGATGGACATGGCACAGTCCCGGCTGGGAGCATCACAACCAAATAGACTACATCATGGTCAAGAAACGCTTCAGATCAAGCATCAACATTGGAAGGACACGCACTTTAACCATCTGCAGTAGTAATATTAAATAGTGCACCAATGAGTCTCTATCCTATTTAAATTTTCTCAATCTTCCCTTATTTCGTTACGTGTATAATCACGAAGGACAAGACTTTTTATCCCAATGGAAATGTTTTCCAAAAAAACATGTAAAATCAAAATAATAAATATTTGTATAAAACCACTCACACTTAAAAACTATTAAAAGTGCATGTTCACAACCACATGCAAATGAGTCACTGCAGACCTAAACCATGTCCCAAACTACACACAGCAATCACACTGTCCTTCCTCATTCACAACTTCCTCCGGTAATCATATGTGGCAAGTAGGGACTCAAACTGTGATAAATGGGACACTTTTGCATAAATCATTTCTTGGATGGTGATGCTTAGAGAAAAGGGGAGGAAGAGCATCC
The DNA here is from genome assembly GCA_036898135.1 of Oncomelania hupensis. Taxonomy (NCBI): domain Eukaryota; kingdom Metazoa; phylum Mollusca; class Gastropoda; order Littorinimorpha; family Pomatiopsidae; genus Oncomelania; species Oncomelania hupensis. The sequence continues at coordinate 10,210,487 of CM072519.1, read as the reverse complement.
TGAAGATTTATTTTCTTATTTATTTATTTAGATTTTCTTTATTTGTTTATCTTCAACCGCTACCATTTGTTTCCAATAAAACGATAACTATCATCCTAGGAAAACAGAAAATACAATCATGCACGCAGTTGGAGTGGGAGCAGGGGGAGGGGGAAAGACCAGACAAACAGCCACTCCATTCATTCTTACCCTCAGCCACCATCCATTCCTTTCCCCCAACTGCATCATCGACACTTCCTCTCTGCCCTTCAGGCTGTTGTGGAGACATGGACCCACACTCGTTAACCTATGTAGTCAATACAGAAGACCCCCTCCCCTTTCCCCCTCCTCCTGCTGTAATGCATGGGAAGAAAAAAACAAATGAACAAAACCAAAGTTACAATTAAAAAAAAAATTTCATAATTAATTTTTTTACATTTTATTTATTAAATTTGTTTAAAAATTCAAACATGTAAATTCAAATGTAAAGTAGCCTCTTAACCCACCACCACCATCATTTTCACACTTGTCTCCAACAGAGTGTATGATGATGATGATGATGATAATAATAATAATAATAATAATAATACAGGATGCTATGTACACGCCTTTCCCCAAGGCTCAAAGCGCGGCGATCTATACCAACATACACGCTCACCTGTCTCATTTACCCTCACACACACCAAATACACATATATCAATCAAACAGGTGGTGTAAAAGCAGGGAGATCGCTATAAGAAGACGGAAGAAAACCGAATTTTTATTTTTGAAATTTTTATATTGACTGCATCCTGTACCATTATTGAAGGAAGGGAGGAAACCGGAGTGCCCGGAGAAAACCCTCAGTGACCTCAACAGTCTTGTACCTAAGTCACATACGTTCGCCCCTTGCGGGAATCGATCCCGTGACCTTCGGCATAGGAAACCGGCGACTTATCCACTGCGCCACGAGGCCACCCATGATATGATGATGATGATGATGATGATGATAATTTATTTTATACAGTGCAAAATTCAACTAAGCTCTCCAAGGCATCCCCACATATTCAAACACACATATAAACACACACACAAAATGTAGTCATCGGAAAGCGTTTTTTTTTTTTATATGGAAAAAGCGAAAAATTTATAGCAAGGTCCTCCTGAAACCCCAAGCTGAACAAATCATAGCTGAAGAACAAGCAGGATTCAGGGCAGGGCAAAGTACCACTGAACAGATTTTCAACCTCAGAATAATCTGCGAGAAATACCTACAGCACCAACAACATCTATATCATGTTTTTGTAGACTTCAAGAAAGCGTTTGACCGAGTATGGCATGCAGCTCTGTGGCAACCATGAGAGTGTACAACATCAGCCCTAAAAATATTGAAGTCATCAAAAGCCTGTATGACAAGGCTACCAGTGCAGTCCTCCACAACAGCGCCATCGGGAACTGGTTCAGAACAACAATCGGTGTGCATCAAGGATGCCTATTCTGTACAACACTCTTTAATATCTTCCTAGAGCGCATCATGTCAGATGCCCTTGCAGAGCATGAAGGCATAGTCATCATAGGGGGTACAGCAAACTCCAACCATCGTTTTGGGGATGACATTGATGGATTGGTTGGGGAGGAACAAGAACTTGAACAGCTGGTACAGAGGCTAGACACCACCTCCAGAGCCTATGGAATGGAAATAAGTGCAGAGAATACGAATACGAATACGAATCTTTATTGTCCATAGTTAAAATACAATAACATGGAAATTTGTCCTTAGTAGCACAAAGACTAAGACAGAAGGATTAAAAACTAAAAAAAATATTAACAGTTTTTGTTATATAAAACATTAATTAAGACAACCATACGCATGACAAATAGCTGACTTCATTGCACAACTCACATCATATTACATTCCATCATCACAGTACACAGAAGAAAAATGTAGCCATTGTAGGTAACTGGGGGTATTACAGTTTGCTTAAATTTAAGATGCGGATTGCACTTGGTACATAAGAGTGGCCATACAAGTTTCTTTTCCAGGCCGGGGTTCTACCAAAATGATGACCAACAACATCAAAGGCATCAACATGGACATCGAAGTCCAAGGCCAATCCCTCAACACAGTGCATAGCTTCAAATATCTAGGAACCATTGTATCAGACAATGGGTCCTGACAAGGAGTCCCCTCCAGGATTGCACAAACAACTGCTGCCTTGACAAGGTTAAAGCCCATTTGAAAAGACAGGACCATCAGTCTACATTCCTAGATAAGGCTGCTATGCTCCCTTTTCATCTCCATCTTCCTACACGCTTGCGAAAAATGGACTCTCAAAGCAGATCTACAATGATTATGAAGAATACAAAGCATTGAGATGAGGAGCTACAGAAGACTTCTGGGCATTTCCTATACCCAGCAATCACCAACAACGAAGTCCGATGGACCATCATACAAGCCATTGGACAACACGATGACATGCTCACAGTGGTGAAGAAACTGAAACTCCGATGGTATGGCCACGTCACTAGAGCATCAGGCCTTGCAAAAACCATCCTGCAAGGCACAGTGCAAGGAGGCAGAAGAAGAGGGAGACAGAAAACGAGGTGGGGGGACAACATTTGAAAATGGACTGGTTTGACATTGAACGAAGCCATGAGGGTTGCTGATGACAGAGAAAGATGGAGTATGCTGGTTGAACGATCATCCTACGACCTTTGAGTTATGGGATATGATAGGAACGGATAGGATAAGAAAAATGTATCTTCAAATTTAAGAATTACATCAAACTATGGCTCTTATTGTTAAAAAGTTGACCTATTTTGTCTTCTAACCCTAACCTTTACCCTAACTTTTTACTTCAAATTTGTCCAGAGGACAGCCCGTTCCTGATTGAGCACTCCCATATATTTAAAACAGTTCCATGCATGACAACAGCACTCCGGTGTACTAAAAGAGCACTCCCATATATTTAAAAGTTCCATGCATGACCGTGTACTAAAAGAGCACTCCCATGTACTTAGAAAAAAGTGGGACTCGAGCTAAATGCCCCATTTTGTGCATAAAAAGGCAAGTTTAGCACCCCACATGTCCATGAATGCACGCCCACACACACACACCCACACACAAACAGATGTTAAAATATAATCATAATCATACCAATAACCAATGGTTCTTTGTACTTTCCTTCATTACCTTTTGTATTTATAAACCATTTGTCAACTGCAGACTGTCAGGGTAGTGTAAAATTATCCTTATTTTATCTATTTATTATTTCAGTGTTATATTTCACATTGTGCACAGGTTAGTTTGTAACTTGGATTTTGAATACTGGAAATGCTTCTGGACCTCCAAATGAATAAAAGCTCAATAAACTACAAAAACCAAAGTGAACGGTAACAAAAAAACCCCACTTCCCTGATGTTCCAAATGAAAAAATATATCGACATAATAAGATAATAAGAGAAAAACTCAAAAGTCATCAAGTTACACAGCCTGAAAGGCATGTTTAAGGGTGGATTCTAATTAATTTATTTATATACAGTCGAATATCCGGTATCCGTCTCTCTTGTATACGACTTCCTCGGCCTAAAAACTTCTGACAGATCTACTTCCAATAATAAATGACCTCTGGTATGCGACATCCTCATTTATGCGACCACCGACAATGTCTTAAGCCCTTTAAACGACTGTCTTAGGCACTTTAAAAGAGATATCAGTTAATTTACTGACTGGACCTTTTGTTTTTTCTCTCATGTTAGTGTATACTTGCTGTTGTCTGCTATTTCCGGTTCGCAAGTAAGGGACATTACTCGCGCAAGTAAGGGACATTACTCGCCTACACTGGCTTGTCAACTTGGCATCGCGCAAGAAGAAAGTTTTGAGTTTTGAGAATGAAAGCAACTGAAAGAAGTGAAAAGGGGGATAGTTGTTTGTCTATTGCTAGAAGTTTAGACGTTGGGAAGACCCAAATTCAGCTTATCATAAAGGATAAAAAATTATGACTACATACCCATCCGATCCTGAATCCTCCGCTCCCCCCTTATTTCCAGTATAAGACCACCTCTATTATAAGACCGTTTTTTCTCAGATTTTGGACGGACTTATACCGGAGGTTCCCCTGTACTACACCCCAGTGCACCCAGCTGTAAAACGATACCCAGGCCGCGCCAACTCCATGTAGTTTCAGGGACGCCTTTACTGTTATGTTGTTTTACGATGCTATTTTAGTTTATTTCATGAAAACTATCTTCTTATCTAAATAAAATGATCCTTATAACTTGTGAAGTCAACCTGATATTATTTCAACTAATAAAATATACAATGTTGATATAATCACCATTTAATTCACAAAAGTCAACTGTAAAAATTACAAACTAGATCTAAAGTTATGTAAAATCTACCTGTAAATAAAGCAGAGAGGTTTGTAAGAATACACTGCCAATTTAGATCTTCTGTTAAATATTTCATATCTAATAAGCCTATTTTGACAATTGTAAACAGTTTTCTTCTTTTAGTATTCCTTTAAGATCCAATGTATCATATAAATATGATCCATCAATATTGGCCTTTGATTTAGATCTGAAAAATAATCAAAATAATTTTAAAACATTTTAGTATCCATTTCATTTCAATACAATGTGCCAAAATATAATAATAAAAACAATAGCAATGTGTTGTTTTTTTTCAGTAACATAGCTGTTAAAAAAATACTGATCCTGATTTACCTCGGAAGAGTCCGCTGGACCTAAAGCAATAATTATGTAATGTAGTGTAATGTAATGTTCAAAAAATAGATTTAAATTTTACCGTTTTTTTTTTTTTTTTTTAGCTCTAGTCATGCAAGAAAAACTTAGATATGGAAGTCTGGCGCCCAACCCAGCATAGTGGTTACAGTAGCATACTCTATTTAAATATTTATGTTTTGGGTTCTCCCAAACAATACTGGTGTTCAGCAAAAGGCATAAAAAAACCGCATGTATCCTATCTAATACAAATGGTTCTAGAGGGTTAAGTAAGGTAATGAAATGTTTAAAAAAAATTGCAATTACACGATACCAACAGCATTCTAAAATAGAAACAATGATGAAATATGAACATTTTAATAAAATGACATGGTTTATAATTGCAAGATGTAAAATATAGATAGATATATATGTAAAATATTAAATCGACAAAAAAATAAAGAAATAAATTAAGAGCCTTAAGCAGTATGTGAAAGAACATGATATCCAGAGGGAAGAAATAAGGAAGTGTTGTTACATACAGTTCAACTGCACAATCATTCCCCTTTTTTTTTTTAATCCAGCTGCAATAATGAATTATATTATAATGTATAAACATAAAGTGACAGTGATGGACTGTTTTCCCGATCATGAAGTAAATTGTGTGCAAATTTCCGTGCAGCATTAATGGAAAAATTGTGCATAAATAGAGCTTCCTTCCCCATGACCAGGCAAGAGTTCTTTCACCTCCAGTAGAACAATTTTCAACTTGCCAGTCCACTGCATATTCTAAGGTAAGACCAATCTTGTTTATCATGTAGCAACAGTTTAGAATTTAATGTTCAATTTCACCTCTAATACAACGATACACTAAAGTGTTTCAGCAAAACTTGCAACTGTTTGGACATTATTATTTAGCTAATGTTTATTTATTAACCTAGCTTTAAGACTATGTGCTCAATTTGTAAAGAATATCTTGTAGCTTTTTGCAGTAATTATTTAGTACATAATGTTGATTCAACTATCATATAATGAATCAGGAAATTTGAAAAAAAAATTCATGGCAAATGTTGAATCAAATGAGGAGTCTATTGTAGTATATATAAATGTAAAACAATAGGTATATGCACACATCTTGCACACTTTGGGGAAATCTTTTTTTTTTAAGTTACCAATTAGTAAATGTTTTATTGAACTCTAAATCTAAAATGTTGTTTTAGCAAATTACACATTCAAATCTAAGCCTAATATAATGATAGACTTAGTTTTTCAAGTTATTAATTACCAAACAGTAAATGCTACCTATACTCAAATAGTAAAATAAAGATACAGAAGTAAAACCTTAGCAAACAATAATTTAGAAAGAAAAAAATGTTGCAAGAATATAAAGTCAAAAAAGAACTCAAAATATTTATTGGAGCTACAAAATTTGGTTGTGTATTATATTACAGTAGAATAAACATACAGTTCCAAACAACTAAAAATAGAAAAACAATCAGCACTTGCAATTTAATTATGATCTTAAATTAATAAGATACATCCAATTGTGTTAAAACCTACAAAACCTTTTAGTAAAAAGTTTCACTCAGTCTTGTCATTGCTAGAAGTTCACCAATCTTCTAATTTAAAAAAATTCACCAATCTTATAATTTCTAGAAATTCACTTGCATTGTCGTATTATGACAGATATGGTAATAATTTTGATTCTTCTTCAAAATAATTGTAAGAACAATTTAGGAACATTTGTGTTACCAGATTACTTGCTCTGGTAGTTTTTTGTTGTTTAACTGGCATCTAGTGACTGGTGACGGCTCTCTGCACCCCTCAATAACGATCACTGTATGTTTCAGACACCTTTACAAAACAAGATGGCTTCCACAACTACCCTTGTTCTGTTCATGGCCCTGCTGGTGCTCCCTGCTGTCTTTGTCCAAGGTGACAACTCTTATGGCATAGGATATGGCGGAAACCAAGGATATGGCGGAAACCAAGGATACGGCGGAAACCACGGATATGGTGGAAACCGCGGATATGGTGGAAATCATGGCGGAAACCATGGTGGATACGCGCGAGGTGGATACGCAAAGGGCTACAGGGCTGGAGGATATTAAAGTTTCTCTTCAGATAAAAGACAATGACTCGCAATTAATTGTCATTAATCTTAATGAAACTTCTTATGAGTATAATTAAAAGCAACAACAAAGAACCAAACCGCTAAGACCTTTGGTTGGGTAACACTTGTGTACTGGCAGTGTCATCAAACAGTACACAAAAAAGCATGTAAAGAAGAGAAATAAAAACATCTTTCAAGGTGCATTTGAAGCTTTCCGAGTTGCTATTTACTGTGAATGTGAGTGAAATGATAAACCCGTTTTTTTTCAACATATGTTTTTATTTAATCATTCTTATATATTTAATTGTTCTTATATAGCGCTTTTCCAGCTCAAGAGCTGCTCAAGGCGCTGGCCGATACAGGATCTAACTCAAGCCGCCTGAGGCGCCAACTTGCAGCCGTTGGGCTCACCGTAACAACGCCCCAGACAACTGAGCACAATCCTGGGCAACCAGGGATGGGGGGAGAAGGACCTAGTGCATGTTGGGTGTGTTCTTGTCACCGGCACTCACCTGTCTAGGATATGAGCGTCAGGATCTTTAAAGTCCGTTATGATGGAATGTATGCGACACAGACTAGACCTCAGTTTATACTCTCATCCGAAGGAGTAGGAAACGGGAGTAAAGTGTCTTTCCCAAGGACACAACACAATGCCCCGGCCTGGGCTCGAACCCGGGACCTTCAGATCCGCAAGCCAAAGCTCTACCATTAGGCCACCGTGCCTCCCCTATCAATGTTTCTATCAATTCTTGTTATTCTCTCTCTCTCTCTCTCTCTCTCTCTCTCTCTCTCTCTCTCTCTCTCTCTCTGTCTTTTTCCATTTCCTCTGTATTGCATAAAATACAATTTTCAAAATGTAAAGGGCTTCAGTCTATGGAAACTTCTATTTCTCAACTATCCAGTTAGGAATATTTTGACCTTTACTCGCCTATTATTACTGTTCCTTTTCTATTCTTCTATTCTTGTCCAAATTAGCATTCTGCTGGTTTATGTACAGATTTGTTTTTCATTATTGACACTTCTGTATGGATGATTGAAAGAAATGTCACACAAATATAGTTGTTAAACAAAATTTTAAAAAGAATCAAAATTATTATGAGTAACATATTAAAAATACTTAATGCATACATCTTCAAACCCCTGGGCAGTATTCGAAAAATAGAGATAAAAAATGTTTGTATGCTCATCAGCACAATATTCACATACTCACATGCACACCAACAATGATGTACAGATCAACACTCACATATACCAATTGTGTAAGAAAATACTCACTTTTTCACCTACCTTGCACGTGCAGTTACAACGAGGTCATGATTCTGACCCTGCTACAGGTGAGCGAGTTGAATTCTACTACACACGCGATCAACTTTTATCAATGAAGGCTACTCGTTTGACCCCTGACCTCGTGCGTTGCCTGAGATATTTCTGTATTGGCCGTGACCTTCCACGCAAACGAACAAGACGTGGTGGAAGAAGAAAACAACGATGCATTCAAGTAGTAGGCCTATCCACTGATTGCTCGCTTGCCTGTAACGTAGGCATTCAACCGTTCGACGACTCGCTGCCGTGGTCCGCCGATGTACGACTGCCGTATGGTAGGCCTATTCTACGCTGCGCGAACGCCTGCAACCTCGTCACAGTCCGCCGGTCCACCATATCTTCGTCGAATGTTGACAGTGAGCTGCGAGTTGCTTCATTTAATGCTCAGTCCCTTGGTCCTCCTCAAAAACGCACTGCAGTCAGTGAATTCATCAAAGACAGACACATTGACATCTTGTTTATTCAAGAGACGTGGTTTAAATTAGTTGGGGATGAAGGGAGGTGTGCAGATCTGGCACCTTTGGGTTTTACAGCTAAGTCTTATCCGCGCTCTCACCGTGGTGGGGGTCTGGCTGTTGTGTATAAGGATGCTATGTCAAATCATTTGAGCTTCATTGTAGACTTTCCGTTCCCTCACACTTCCTTTGAAGCTGTGCAAGTTACGTTGTCAACATCACAGCAAAATGTACATTTCATTTGTATTTATAGAACTTATCCTAAAAAGAAGAACAACCTTACTGATGCGATCTTTTTTCATGAGTTTCCTGAAATGTTAGACTATTGTAACAACATGTCTGGTACTTACCTCATTGTTGGCGATGTAAACTTTCATTTTAATGAACCTCATTTAGCTAGTACAAGAAAAATGATTGACCTTTTAAACATGTTTAGCTTAGAACAATCTGTCACTCAGCCTACCCATTCTGGTGGTCACCTGATTGACTGGGTAATGCACAGGCCCCAAGATAATGTAGTGCGATCCACCATTGTTACTCAGGAGCTGTCATCTGATCACTTTTGTGTGGTCTGTGATCTTACTGTTGTAGCTCCTTCTCCTCCAGCTTTGTTGAGGGAGACACGTAACCTTCGCGCCATGGACAGAGACGCCTTCAAGCGCGACCTGAGTGTGGAAGTGTCCCCGTCCCTTTGCCCCTCTGTGGAACAGCTGGATGCCACACTTAGTGCCGTGCTGGATAGGCATGCTCCCGTCTCCCGCCGCAAGGTTAGGGTCGGTCGTTCGGAGCCGTGGTACGATAGTATTAAAACTGAGCTTCGTGAGGCGAAAAGACAGAGGCGCCGAGCTGAAAGACAATGGCTCAAGTCGGGACTTACGGTTTTTAAGCAGGTGTATTGCGCGGCAAAAAGGTATGTCACGCATATTGTGCATCAAGCTAAGTCAAGTTACTATAGTAATCAAATCACAACTAGTAAAACAAGTAAGCAACTCTTTGGAGTGTGTGACCGCCTTCGGGGAAAAGACAGAAAAACGGTTCTGCCTTCTACACACCCTGTATGCCAGCTGCCCAATATTTTCAGTGATTTCTTCACTAGTAAAGTAGTTGACATTCGGGCAAAATTAGATGGCTTGAATTCTATGTCTTCTTCCATTCATTGTGCTGACCTACGAGGAGATACATACCCCACTGATTCATCACTTAATGTTTTTCAACCAGTGTCTGAGCAAGAAATTAGAAATGTGATTTTGAAGTCAAAGCCTACAACTTGTTCTCTTGATTCCCTTCCTACCCCTCTGTTAGTAGAATGCATAGACCAGCTGTTACCAACTATAACCAACATTATAAATGATAGCCTGTCCTCTGGTGTTGTTCCATCATCAATGAAATCTGCTGTTGTAAAGCCTTTACTCAAGAAACCTAGTTTAGACAAGAATACCCTTCAGAACTATAGACCAGTGTCAAACCTATCATTTTTGTCAAAGATATTGGAAAAGATTGTTTTGAAACAGTTATTTTCATATTTAAATACACATTCTTTGATCTGCTCCAACCAGTCGGCTTACAGACCTTTTCATAGTACCGAAACAGCTCTGTTAAAAGTTACCAATGACCTGTTGCTCGCTCTGGACTGTGGAAATGTTTCAGTTCTCACTCTGCTAGATTTATCTGCAGCATTTGATACTGTAGATCATGACATTTTGCTTAAAACTCTTCAGCTTCATTTTGGTATCTCTGGGTCGGTACTACATTGGTTTCAGTCTTATCTCTTTGAAAGGAAGCAGGCTGTTGTTGTCGATGGCAGCGTGTCTAATGAGACAGAAATGATCTTTGGTGTGCCACAGGGTTCTGTTTTAGGACCTGTGCTTTTTGTGATGTACACCAGACCATTGCTGTTACTTCTTGATAATCATGCCATTGATAACCAGTCGTTCGCTGACGATACACAGCTGTACAATTCTTCCCGCCCTTTCGAGATTCATTCTTGCATCCAGAGCGTGCAGCAGTGCATTTCTGATGTAAGGTCTTGGATGGCTCACAACAAACTTAAATTGAATGATGACAAAACAGAAGCGCTGTTATTCCATAATCCTAGATTGTCTTCACACTCTACCCTTCCTACTTCTATTTATGTTGGCAACTCTGACATTACTTTCTCATCCTCTGCCAGGAATCTCGGTTACATCATATCTGATGACATGTCCCTTGATAACCATGTCTCACATGTTTGTCGTTCTGCATACACTGCCATTCGCCAAATCAGCTCAATCCGTCAGTATCTTACAGTATATGCCACCAAAACTCTGGTGTGTGCCTTTGTTCTCTCTCGTCTTGACTATTGTAACTCCCTACTCACTGGCTGTCCTAAATCTTTGATCGATAAACTACAAAAAGTTCAAAATTCTGCAGCACGGCTCGTACTGAAAGCAAAAAAACGCGATCACGTGACACCACTACTATTTTCCCTTCACTGGCTTCCTATCCAAGCACGCATTGACTACAAACTGTCAGTTCTCTGTCACAGTTTCTTCTCTGATACCTGTCCATCCTATCTTAGTCAACTCCTGTCTGCTTACTCACCTGCCCGACAGTTGCGTTCATCCGCAGACACTCATGTCCTCACCACACAAAGAGTACGCACAAAAACCTACGGTGAAAGATCTTTTGCTTTTTGTGGCCCTAAACAATGGAATTCGCTGCCAGCTAACATTCGTTGTATTGCATCCACGCAGACTTTCAAGAAAGCACTCAAAACACATCTTTTCAAGCAATACTTTCCCACTGATTGAACTAGCGAACATCACAATTCTTCTGCCTGCTGACATCCAGTCGACTGCCCAGTTTTAAACTATTACCTCGAGGTGAATGCTTGTATTGTGTCCGTGTTGAAAGTCATCTATTAATTTTTTATATAAGAGTATTTACCAATGTCGTACAAGTTCTTTTATACTACTAGTTTAGTTAAATGTATCTGTTGTAGTTGAGTCTAGTCCCTTTTAATGTTGTGATTGATGTCTTTTCATTGTATTTTACTGTTTTAAGAAATGTTTACAATCATATGTTTTGTTTTTAAGGTGTGTAATATTTTTAGTTGTATTGTTTTGTTAAATGATGTGATAATGAATGCTTTTATTGTGACATGTACTTTGGCCAGGCGCTCGTGCGTCTGTGTGTGAGTGATTGTGTGTGTGTGTCTGTGTGTGTGCTGTTAATTAAGGTACATACTTCTGGTTTAGCATTTTTTACTAGGCATGTTTTTGTTTTACATATTTTATTTTGTTTTGTTTTTAATACTATTGCTTTTTTATTGCATTGTAAAGCGTGGCGAGCCCATGTTTGTTGGGGTACCACGCTATATAAATCTACCGTATTATTATTATTATTATTATTAATAAAGGTACATCTAATACACACAACCGCAATGTCTATAAACACACCCTCACACCCACTCAAACACTCTCCACCTCCCAAAACATACACTCACCATTTCACTCACATTCACAGTAAATAGCAACTCAGAAAGGTTAAAATGCATTTTGAAAGATGTTTTTATTTCTTTTAGTAACTTGATTTTTGTGTGTGCTGTTTGATGACAGTGCCAGTACACAAGCGTTACCCAACCAAAGGTCTTAGGTGTTTGGTTCTGTGTTGTTGCAAGCAAACAAACACACGCAAGCGCACAACGCACACCAAATCAAATCACTGTATGCATGCAGGTGCATCACTTACTGCAAGTCTGCCTCATTGTCAGCTAGGAACCAATGGATCTTGGCCTTTGAGGAGGGTTTCTGTGGAATGGCCAGGACCTGCTTAATGGATTCTCCAGGCGGTAGATTCGGCCGTTCTGACATTGAGCTTGTGTGCTCCCCATAGGCAAACCATTTTCTCACATCCTGAAAGCAGGAAAACGAAAATACAATAATTAATGTGGTCTGCAAGCTCTTTGAGGGCTTTGTCAGGAATACTTTGACAAAACACCTCTCAGATCACAATCTCTTATCAAAAAGAGCGTATGGATCATGCACAACACATCTACGGACGACAGTTAACGACGATTATTAACAATGACAAGAGTAAACCTGTAGCAATTATTTAATTTGGATCTCCAGAAGGCCTTTGACACTGTGCCTGATGGGAGGCTTATAAACGAATAAGAGGGTTATGGAATACGCGGGTCACTCCTGACATGTATCAAAGACTTCTTAACTGATCGTACACAGTTTGTAAAGTTAAATATTTCCTCATTAACAAATATACCAATTTGCTTTCTAACACTACCAAATGTAAGGTGATTCACTTTGGTCAGAAGAACCCAAACTATGACTGCTTTATGAAAGATTACATAACTGCCAAATTACTGGAAAATACTCGGTGTGAGAAAAACTTGGCAGTCATTGTTGATATAGAAACCTCTTTTTTGAAGATCACATCAATGACATAGTAAAAAGACCAACAGACTGTTAGGCCTGTTAATAACATCAATCATGTTTAAAAGCAAAGAAATAATTATCCTTCTGTTCAAGGCCCTTATTCATCCTATACTGGAGTTCGGAAATATGGTGTGGAGTCCTAAGTTCAAAAAGTATATCAACAAGATTGAGGCTGTACAAAGACACTTCACCAAGTGAATCTTAGTGCTAAAGGACCTCAGTTATGAATATAGGTGAAAGTGCCTTCGGCTTCCGAGCCTTGTGTATAAATGTCTAAGGTGTTCAAAATCCAGCTTCATAGTTTATACCAGCACTTTTTAACTAACAGAATTATTAAGACATGGAACAGTCTGCTAGGTGATGTTGTCCCAGTTGGTACCACAAAATGACAAATGCATTTAAAAATAGCCTACATAAGTTTTTGTCTAACATAGAGTACTCCACTGACTTGGAATGGATGGAGACTCCCTCACCCCACACAATTTATCACACAACTGATACCTGAAAGCCTGCTAGTGTAACTAAAAACACATATATGCCATCACTACTATTACTGTACTATACTATACTATATTATACTATACTATACTATACTATACTATACTATACTATACTATACTATACTATACTATACTATACTATTCTATATTATACTATACTATTCTATACTATAATTAATATACTATACTGTCCATTAAAAATAAACAACAACTAAAGATTTAACAAACTGGTAGACCCAACAGGTAAATGTTTTTAAATGTTAAGATTAATGATTGATATAGTGCATTTCCAGCTCAAGAGCAGCTCAAGGCGCTGGCCAATACAAGTTCTAACTCAAGCTGCCCAAGGCTCCCACCTGCAGCCTTTGGGCGCAACATTTGATGCACAGACACCAGCATCATCTTGGGCCACCGTCTGCTTCACTTGTCACTTTCAGTCATAGGGGAAAGAAGTGTTTGGGATGTACCTTTTCTCAGGGCCAGCTTCATGAGGGCACAGCTCATGTCTGTTGTTTATCCTTCCCCAGTTATTATTATTTTTATTATTGAGGACTTGTATAGCGCACATATTTCACCATACTTGGTGACTCAAGGCGCTGGCCGATACAGGATCTAACTCAAGCCGCCCGAGGCGCTAACACTGAACCACGCCCCTCACCTGGTTGACACACTGATGTACACCATAGTTAGTGTTCACTTTTACTTGTGTGTGTCTCTTAACCCCAAAATATGCTATTCCCTTTCATAATAATAAACAAATACATATATATGAAAAAAATAATTAATGAATTAAAAAATTAAAATGTATTAAGCGCACAAACATTTCCACACAAAACGCATGATCACAATGCTGATAATAATAAAAGTAGTAGTAGTAGTAGTAGTAGTAGTAGTAGTAGTAGTAGTAGTAGTAGTAGTAGTAGTAGTAGTAGTAGTAGTAATAATAGTAGTAGTAGTAGTAGTAGTAGTAGTAGTAGTAGTAGTAGTAGTAGTAGTAGTAGTAGTAGTAGTAGTAGTAGTAATAGCAATAATAATAATAGTAGTAGTTGTAGTAATAATAATAATAATAATAATAATAATAATAATAATAATAATAATAATAATAATCACCATAATCATCATCACCACCAGCAGCAGCATCCTCATCATTATAATTAACACATAGATTAAAATGGAAAAATAACTCAGCTAACTAAAACATTTCTCAGTTGACCAAAATACTTGGGATAGTGAGGAAAATAGCTTTTGTATAAGACGTAATGCTGAAAATTGCTAGTATGAAAAAGATATTTATACACAAATATGTATGTCGATTTATCTGGGATCATACCAGCAATTTTTAATTATACATCCATATATATGAAAGCTACATTACTCACTCTCCCAAGAATGTAGGGTTAAGGTTAGGGCTAAACTATAAATCTATAACAACTTACAAAGAGATTGATGGTACCCATAGGAGAGGAGTCGCCCTGTTTCTTATACACCACAAGGGTTGTGTCTTGATATAACACTACCCATACTCTGTTCCACCCACCACTAAGAATACTCTCTGTAACACAACAAAGTATTACAATTAATTACAATCAAAATAATTCAAACTCTTGGAAAAACTATCTACATATAATTGGGTAACTGTTATGTAAGTGTGTGTGCGTGGGTGGCTGGGTCAGCAACACACATACAGCTTTTGAAATGCTGCATCAATTCCACCCACCACTAAGAAGACTCTCTGTAACACAACACACATTATTATAATTATTAATTAATCATGACTAAGATAACTAAAACACGTGTAATGAGACTAAAATTATACAGCATTTATAATCAATCAGAATCGAAACAACTAAAACCTAAAGAAGCGAGCCTCTAAAATCTCCGCAACCCAAGACCTATAATATATATAGGTTTTTGTCTAACATAGTGTATTCCGCTGACTTGGGTAATTATAAATACATTAATTTATAATTATATCACCATAATTCATATATACTGATTAATAACAACAATACTAATAATAATAATATTAATAATAATAATAATAATAATAATAATAATAATAATAATAATAATAATAATAATAATAATAATAATAATATTAATAATAATAATAATACTGGATGCTATATACGTGCCTTTCCCCAAATCAATCAGGCTCAAAGCGCGGCGACTGTACCAACATACACACTCACCTGTCTCATCCACCCTCACACACACACACACACACACACAACAAATACACATCCATCACTCAAACACGTAGTGTAAAGGCAGAGAGATCGCTATTGGAAGATGGAAAGAAAGTCGAATTTTTATTTCTGAAATTTTATATTGACTGCGTCCAGTACCATTATTGAAGGGAGGGAGGAAACCGGAGTGCCCTGAGAAAACCCTCGGTGATTTCAATAATAATCAGTTTCTTCTTCTTGCTGGGTTGAGTAGCAGCAAAAAGTGTGAACAGATTGATTTAATTCAATGATTCATCATAGGTTGTCCTTCCCTGAATCTGCTTCTTCCTCTCATTGATAATATAACAATATATAATATGGAAACTGTGGTGCTGGGAACAAACTGACCACACAAAAACTAAAAACAAATGTCACCAGATGTATGTTCTTACATCCTCAGAGAGAGAAAGACAAAATGATTCAGATTTAGAGATATATATATTTTATTCACAATGATTTTTAGGCGAAGAGCCCTAACTAGCAATATTTCTTAGAATCATTCACAGAATACAGAATCCTCTAATGTCCTCATAAATATACACAAGGAGAATTGTGACTAACACCGGAGGCAAGGTGGCAGAGTGGTTAGAGTGTTGGCTTGCGAATCTGAAGGTCCCGAGTTTGAGCCCAGGCTGGGGCATTGTGTTGTGTCCTTGGGAAAGACACTTAATACTCCTTGTTACGTTGAAACGCGAACGAAAGTATGTCGGAAGCGTGTACGATAGATCTAATCGTTTCGATTTGCAAAGTATTCAATAATGGAGTTTATTTACCTTTGATTTGAGTTTGCATTGTTGTTAGGAGAGGCTTTGTATAACGTTGATAATTTTCGTTGGTCGATATTGTCGGAGAATACTCTGGATTTCCTTGTTTACCATCGATCGAAGGTTCGGGACGATTGTCGAAGTAAGAGAAGGTTCGGGGTATGTGTGGAGAGATGAATGACGTAAGTCAGTGATGACGATCTTTTATTCGATTGGTGGCAGTGCGTCATTTCTACGGTATTCGAAATCTTTCCGGAAAAGAGAGAGATTATAAAATTGTGTGCCGCACTGTTGTTGAGGGAGAGTAAAGTTGTTGATAGTGATTTGGAGAGTTGCTGTGAAAGTTGTTGAGTTGAGTTGAGAATTGTATGCAGTTGTTGGTGTGTGCTAAATAAAAAGTGGAAAACTTCATACGTCGACTTAGTGACTTGTATGCTGCTTGAGCGGGTTGCGTGAATAAACGAATCTGAGTTACACCCTATCAGGAATTCAGCATTGGGGCTGAATCGGATACTGATAGAAAACACCAACATCAAACCGAGTGTAACATTTTGGGGGTCAAGCCGCGATTCACGCCATAGCCAAGGGTTCAACTGCTACAACAAGCGAGTCAACGTTACGAGAGGCAGTCATCGAGGGTAGCCGCCAACGAGTTGCGTCGAGAGGGGCCAACATACTGGGACTACATCACCGATAGGTTCGGGTTGACTGCAAGGGCGTGTAGTCGCTGAAGAGTTGCTTCGTGAGCGAACAACAAATCGGGACTACGTGGCTGCCGTAAGACTACGTCGAGGGACAGTCTCGGAGCTACATCGCCAGTGTTACAGAGAGCGGCGAGCGGACATCGCGTCTACTTCAGCACAGGAGCGTATACATCAACACCAGCGTGGTGCAGCGTCGCATACGACGAGGACAGCGGGGCCTGCGTCAGCGAAGGCGACTAGTGACAAGCATCAGCGCTACTGCAGAAAGCGTGCTGTTCTAGAACAGTCTAGAAAGGTACAGCACAGTCAAGAACTTTCAAGAAAAAGAACTCTACAGTCAAGAACTTTCTAGAAAAAGAACTTTCCAGAAAAGAACTTTCCAGAAGCATCAAGATGGCTGACTTCTGGCAGAAAGGGGTTGAACTAAATCTAAAAGGCAAACAGCTGACGGAGTACGTCAAATGCCAGGAGAGAATATTGCGTGAAGAAAGAGAAGAACAGCGAAGGCGCGAAGAAAGAGAATTGGAAGAGAAGCGTCTAGAAAAAGAAATAGAATTAGAACAGAAGCGTCTAGAATTAGAGGAGCAGCGACGCCGAGAAGAAAAGGACGAACAGCGTCGCCGAGAAGAAAGAGAAGACCGGCGTCAAGAAAGAGAATTAGAGGAACAGCGTCGGCGTGACGAGATGGAAGAGAGACGATTAGAAGCTGAGCGTCAATACCAGCTAGAGTTGGCGCGTATCCAAAACAATCAGCATGCGCCACAAGTTATCAGTGACAACAAAGCTCCAAAATTGCCAGCATTCGTCGACGGGAAGGACCAGATCGACAGCTATCTAGCGAGGTTTGAAAGGTTCGCCGAAAGCGCTAAATGGCAACGTCAAGACTGGGCGATCATACTCAGCGCACTACTGACAGGGAAGGCGCTCGATGTCTACAGTAGACTGTCGAATACTGACGCCAAAGACTACGACGTTTTGAAAGCGGCCCTATTGCAGTGCTACAACTTTACAGAAAAGGGCTACCGTCAACGCTTTCGTGAATGCCGGCCTTTGTCAGACGAGACACCAAAGCAATTTGTGGAGCGCCTGTCATCATATCTACACAAGTGGGTGGAATTATCAGGCAAAGGGAAGACTTACGAGAGTCTCCATGAGCTGATCGTGAGGGAACAATTACTCAACGCCTGCCCTAAGGACCTCGCGATCCACTTGGAAATACAAAAGTTGCAGACGCTAAAAGACGTTGCTGAGGCTGCTGAAAGATATCTCATCGCTCATGAGAAAACGTTGGGGCCACCCAGCGCGACGAAACACTTTCAGAAGACGGCAAGCCATGGGAACCAGATCCAGGGGAGCCAGACGAGCCAGAGACACACTGACTCCACGCCTCCTCCCAGGGAAGGGCATTCAAGAGGCTGTTTCACCTGCAACGCTACAGACCACAGAGCGGCTAACTGTCCTCAAAACAAAAGTAGCGGACAGCGGAGCAGTACGGACAATGCAGCGGCGGGCAACCGACAGAGACGTTTCTCCAATCAACGGCAAACCAGTAGATCTGACCATCAAGTGTGCGGCGGGAGCGTCATTCTTCCGAGTGAGACCGAGCGCGCAGCTACTCCCGCGGACGTGCAAGAGTGCATAACCGATGGCCAACTTCTCCTTGCCAACGGGAAATCCATCCCCGTCGTCGCCAGCGCAGCTGTGACCGTCCAGAACATGCCTGTTTCAAAGGGACGCGTCGGAAATCATGAAGTGACTGTCTTAAGAGACTCTGGCTGTAGTGGGGTCATCGTCAGAGAAGACCTAATCGCTAAAGAACAATTCACTGGCGATTCTAAATGGACACTCATGGCCGACAGCAAATGTGTGAGAGCGCCAGTTGCGAAGATTCATGTCAACACCCCTTTCTACATAGGCGAAGTCGAAGCGGTTTGCCTGAAGAAGCCGCTGTACGATTTGATGATCGGGAATATCGACGGCGCGAGACGACCCGACGACCCCGATCCAGAGTGGAGTCCTGCCTCAACCCAACACGTCGAAGTTGTGGAGGAGGATCCATTGCCGTTTCCCGATGGAGACCTTACAGAGCTGCTACGGGACAATGTGGTTACTCCGGCTCAGCCCTGCCGACCAGAGATCGTCGGTGCTGTTACAACCAGGGCCCAGGCCAAGAGAGACAAGACGTCTACGCCACTGAAGGTCGCCGACAACTCCAAAGCTGCCATCGTGGACAGAGATAAGCTGATTCAGCTCCAGGAAGCTGATAGCACTTTAAACAAGTACAGGAACCGCCAAGACCACGTGACCAAAGGCAGTGGTACGGTCTATTTTGAGGTGAAGGCCAAGATCCTGTACAGAATCTTCCAGCATCCAAGTGTCAACGGAGGTAAACCACTACGTCAAGTCTTGGTACCATTACCCCTAAGGCGCCAAGTGATGGAAGTAGCACATGACTCAATCATGGGAGGTCACCTAGGCATCAAGAAGACGTCGGATAGAATCCAGGCGGTGTTCTACTGGCCAGGACTTCATGCGGACGTCAGCCGTTTCTGCCGATCATGTGACATTTGCCAGAAGACCATACCTCGAGGAAGGGTCCCGAAAGTGCCTATGCAGAGGATGCCTTTGATCGACCGACCTTTCAAGAGGGTGGCCTTAGACTTAATCGGCGAAATAAGACCTCCGAGTGAAGAAGGTCATCGATGGGTACTGACTTTAGTAGACTATGCGACTCGGTACCCAGAAGCAGTGCCTCTGAAAAAGATTGACACTGAAACTGTTGCAGAGGCGCTAGTGGACATGTTCAGTAGACTTGGAGTGCCTGAAGAGATCCTGACAGACCTCGGGACGCAGTTCGTCTCTGACTGCATGAAGGAGGTCAACAGACTGCTGAGCATCCGGCATTTGACTACGACACCCTACCATCCGATGTGCAACGGGCTTGTCGAAAAGTTCAATGCTACGTTGAAGTCCACCCTGAAGAAACTGTGCAGCGAGCAGCCCAGACAATGGCATCGCTATATTAACGCCTTACTTTTCGCCTACAGAGAAGTACCGCAGGAGTCCACCGGCTTTTCTCCGTTCGAGCTGCTGTACGGAAGAACCATCCGAGGGCCGATGCACATCCTAAAAGAACTGTGGACGAAAGAAGTAGACACCCCAGAGGTGAAGAACAGCTACCAGTACGTGTTTGAGCTACGGGAGAAGCTGGAGCAGACTCTCGAGATAGCCAGAGAAAACCTGGAGAAGTCCCAAGACTGTGGAAAGCACTACTACGATCGTAGGGCTGTGAACAGGAAGTTTAAACCTGGCAACAAAGTGCTGGTGCTGCTACCTACTGATCACAACAAGTTGCTGATGCAGTGGAAAGGCCCGTACGAAGTGGAGACCGTGGTGGGAATCAACGACTACAAGGTGAAGGTCGGCCAGCATTCCAAGATATACCACGCCAACCTCCTTAAGCTGTACGTGGAAAGGCCATCAGAGACTGTGCACGCAGCCACAGCAGCTGTGACCGACGACAGCTTTGACAGCGAAGAACTGTTGGAACTGGGAGACTTCCACAGCAAAGAAGGCATCGATGATGTTAAGCTAGGACCGAGCTTGACGGAAGGTCAAAAGATGGAGCTCAAGGACCTTATGGGCGAGTTTCCCCATAGCTTCAGTGATGTCCTAGGCTCTACGACTTTGGTCGAACATGAAGTCCACACCCAGACCTGGAAGGAGCAGCATCTGCAGACCTTGAGGGAGCTGTTCCACCGTCCCGCAGAAGCCAACCTGACCGTGAGACCCAGCGAATGCATTCTGGGAGCTGACAACGTCGACTGCGTCGGACATCCGACGGGAGAGGAAGACAACGGAGGATGCACTGACTCCAGGAAAGCCCACGAGATCACTGTCTTTGACCCTGGGCCGATGACGACCGCAACTGACGAGGGCGTCGTTTCCTTGCGGTTGAAAGAACATTGACTGTGTGGAGAACATTGGCAATATCTAAACAGACTTGCAGATGAGAAACATTGACCTTGTGTGAATGAACTGTGAACATTGACAGTATCCAGAAAGACTTGCGGATGAAAAACATGGACTCCGTGTATATAAACTGAGAACATTGACAGTAAATGAGACAGTATGAAGTAAGTTTTAATTCTGTACATTGTTTGTGCATTACGTTTCAACGTTGTTGAAAGAAATTGGGTAAATTTCTTCTTGAGTGGGGGGTTATGTTACGTTGAAACGCGAACGAAAGTATGTCGGAAACGTGTACGATAGATCTAATCGTTTCGATTTGCAAAGTATTCAATAATGGAGTTTATTTACCTTTGATTTGAGTTTGCATTGTTGTTAGGAGAGGCTTTGTATAACGTTGATAATTTTCGTTGGTCGATATTGTCGGAGAATACTCTGGATTTCCTTGTTTACCATCGATCGAAGGTTCGGGACGATTGTCGAAGTAAGAGAAGGTTCGGGGTATGTGTGGAGAGATGAATGACGTAAGTCAGTGATGACGATCTTTTATTCGATTGGTGGCAGTGCGTCATTTCTACGGTATTCGAAATCTTTCCGGAAAAGAGAGAGATTATAAAATTGTGTGCCGCACTGTTGTTGAGGGAGAGTAAAGTTGTTGATAGTGATTTGGAGAGTTGCTGTGAAAGTTGTTGAGTTGAGTTGAGAATTGTATGCAGTTGTTGGTGTGTGCTGAATAAAAAGTGGAAAACTTCATACGTCGACTTAGTGACTTGTATGCTGCTTGAGCGGGTTGCGTGAATAAACGAATCTGAGTTACACCCTATCAGGAATTCAGCATTGGGGCTGAATCGGATACTGATAGAAAACACCAACATCAAACCGAGTGTAACACTCCTGTTTCCTACTCCTTCGGATGAGAGTATAAACCGAGGTATAGTCTGTGTCGCATGCATTCCATCATAACGGACTTTAAAGATCCTGACGCTCATGTCCTAAACGGGTGAATGCTGGTGACAAGAATACACCCAGCACGTACCTGGGGTAAAGCTCTTCACTTGAGGCTGCTGTACTTTTAAAAATGAAAGTGCCCAAATTTCACCTCGGTGATAATAAAGTTAAAACGGGACAGGATAGGATAGGATAGAATAGGATAATAAAGTTATAGATTAAAAAAAAGTAAAAAAACCCAACCAAAAAAAAATCATTCACATTCTCCGACATCCTATCCTATCCCTTAACTCGGAGGTCGTAGGGGCACCACAGATGATCGTTTAACCAGCATACTCCATCTTTCTCTGTCCTCAGCAACCCTCATGGCTTCGCTCAATGTCAAACCAGGCACTTCTCGAATGTTGTCCTCCCACCTCTTTTTTTGTCTCCCTCTTCTTCTACCTCCTTGCACTGTGCCTTGCAGGATGGTCTTTGTTATGCCTGATGATCTGGTGACGTGGCCATACCATCGGAGGTTCCGTTTCTTACCACTGTGAGCAGGTCATCGTGTTGTCCAATGGCTTGTGTGATGGTCTGTCGGATTTCGTCGTTGGTGATGTGCTGGGTATACTATAGGAAACGCCTTGAAGTCTTCTGTTGCACCGCATCTCCATGCTTTGTATTCTTCGTTGTAGATCTGCTGTGAGGGTCCATGTTTCTCAAGTGTCTCAGATATGTAAAAAAAAAAAAAGGTAGGTAAAGATGGTCCCATAGCCTTGCAGCCGTAGGGGAGCGTGATGTTGGAGATCACACTTATCTTGGGCCAGCGTAATGAGGGTGATGCCCATCTCTCTCCCTCGCTGCTTTACCTTCCCCACCCTTAAGAGAGTAGGTACTCAGTCACAGTTGAGTTGACTGGGGGCGTTGTTATTTGTCGCTTCACGGTTTGCGGTCACCCATCCAAATGCTAGCCCCCGTTGGGGTGCCGGGGGTTTCAGTATAAATAGTATCCCCACTTTCTGGAAATTTAGTGCTTTAAATTCCCACTGTCGCTGTCTTTCTCATTTGCTCTTTCTCATTCCTGCTCTTTTCTATCAATCTGCTATACTATATCGTCTTCTTCGCTAGACCAGTCTCCTACCTTTTTTCTTGAAAACTCTTCCGGGACAAGACTCCTTGTTTGTGTATGAGGTCTGTTGGATCAGCTTGGGAATATTGGACGCTTTCTGCCAGGTGGTCACTAGGCTACGCTCCCTATGATGTTATTATTTAGCAATGTAGGCATTTTATATGTATGTGTTTTGTTGATAATTTATAATGATGTTTGTATTCTATTTTGTTTTTGTATCGCGTGTGTGTGCTTGTGTGATGTTTTTTAAATTTATGTATTTATTGTTTTGTTTTGTTTTTTGTTTTTTACAAAAAATGGTTTATGATACATTTTTTGAGTATCTTTTATGCTGCCTCATAAACATAATAATGTAATTGCCCTTTGGGATGAATAAAGTTATATTGTATTGTATTGTATTGTATTGTAAACGGGGGTTCGATAAGTTAAGGTGAAGCCTCAACCGTCCCCTGCGTGGGATGTCTTTATTGTAAAGTGACTGGCTGGTGGAGAGCTTTCGGTTTTACCACTAGGGTTGTTTCAGCAGATCTTTTATGCGGATCGGGGGTTGTCCGGTCCTGATTTGGCTCGGAAGAGTCCGCTGGACCTAAAGCAATAATAATGTAATGTAATGTAATCCAAGTGCTAACCGCACTGGATGGTGCTTAACTTGCGACACAATAGCGAGTGATCGAACCACTGCGCTATCCGACACCCCCTCACTGCCTCAGATATGTATTCAGATATATATGCATGCCAAGAGAGAGAGAGCGAGAGCGAGAGAGAGAGAGAGATGAATACTATGACCGCAGTGCCCACTAGTGGCATTGTGACAGTTAGGCTTTATCAATGGTGGTGTGCTGCTACAGAAAATCTTCATCTTTACACTACAGTTGCTCTTTCCTAATCCTTATTCAAGCTTGGGATCTATTGCCATTGGGTGATATGTAAACACCTGTTTTCTCTTTTCACATTTTATTTTCAAAATTAATACTATGAGAAGGAGATAGAGAGAGAAAAAGAGAGAGAGATTGAGAAAGAGAGAGAGTTTGAGAAAGAGAGAGAGAGAGAGATTGAGAGAGATAAAGATTGAGAGAGAGAGAGAGAGAGAGAGAGACTCAGAGAGAGAGAGAGAGAGAGAGAGAGAGAGAGAGAGAGAGAGAGATTAATTTGCTAATTAAAGGTGAAGAAAGTGAAACAAAACTACTTACTGCTATGTTTCCTGAGATAACCACTCTTGACTACACTCATCTGAAAAGTAGCAACAACGCAAATTTGAAAGGGAGCGGATGCAATTTGTATGCTAGTCTGTGTACAGACTACAGAGAAACATGACAGTGCTAGCATGCAGAGTAGAGGAAAATATTCCTGCGGGTCAGTAGATGCTCTCCATGCAGATCTTGGGATAGTGTCCCTTGTTAGTGAAAGCAAAGAATGTAATACCCACAAGTACAGGGCATAGTCAAATGTCACAACTACTGAACTAGCGTAAAAGTTCTTGTCGTGACGTGATCTGCAAGTGCAATAAGACAATCATCAGCTGAACGGCACTGCTGACCTGGTCCTGTGGTACAAACACCATTACAGGGGTGAGATTTAACCCAGGAGACTAACTAGCCCGCCGGGCTAGCTAGTAAGTAAAGTGCGGTAGCCCGCATGGTTTTTAGGCAGCCCGACAATCGCGTATTTACGGCAATGTGTACAGTACATTAGACCAACTTCTTTATCGAAAATGAGCCAAGATCGATCTTCACCATCTGAACGTTTCAGCCATGCAGTCTGAAAATTTCTTTTTCTCTTCGATTCATACTCTTTGTCACGCTCTTTCTTCTCCGAACTAGATTTCGCCTTCTTTGGCGGGGGTTCGTTGACCCCAGAAATAAAGTTCCACATTTTCGGATCAACAACCGTCACCTTAACAATACATGTAATTTGTAGCGAGTGTCTTTTTCACAAACAAAGCAGACGGCGCGCTTGGCGCGAAAGGGAAGTAGGCAAAGGGAAATAACGCTCGCGTATGCTTCATAGTCGTAGCAGACGAACAGTGACCTAAAAACGCTCTCGCATCGGACCGAGCTTCTAGAAGTCTGCAAGTAGTATGATATCATTTTTTTTTTAGGTCGCCAGGCGGGCTGGCTCAATTATAAAGTGAGGTCGCCCGAGCCGGTTTTAAGTCGCCTCGGGCGACCGGGCGACCACTAAATCTCACTCCTGCCATTATGTAAAATACTAACAAGAAACTACTGCTCAATGCAAGCACTCTCTGGAACTATTTTGTTCGCTGTGCCCGTTCGGTGTCCGGCCGGAAGTAACATTTGCACATTTTTGTCTGAAACTAATGGTCAAATTTGTTAGAAATTTGGTATTTAGTTAGGAAACAGTAGACCCTACAAGATGACAAAAAAGTATGCACTGACATCATCATGGTGACATGATAATTTGTTGTGTTTTTTCGAATCCTATTTTCTCCCAAACTACTTGAGGGACTTGGTTCAAGTTTGGTATGTACTTAGACTTTACCTGTACCTCCAAGATAAAACCAAACATATGCAAACTGAGTGATGTAATCACAGTAATGTTATTTTTTTTACAATTATATTTCTTGTCCACATCACTATTTGTCTAAAATTAGTACTTAGTTATTTGACATTGCTATCAGCGCATTTGTATTAACTTTGAATCAGTTTGACATAATAATTTAAAATTAAAAAGCATATTATGCCAATAATGAATAATGGCAGTGACAGTTTATATCTAATATAGGTCTCATTTTGATATATATAATATATAAACACATTCATATAATTGATATAATCATAAATCAAGAATGTTGGAAAGCTACAACCATACATAGTTACTCAATGTAAAGTTCTATTTTTCACACACTTCACAAACCTTTCTGTTGAATCCTGTAAGGCGTAACTCTAAAATAAACGCGTCCTGTTTCAGCAAATAGTCAAACGAGTCTTTCTACATCACAGTGAACAATTCTGTGAGTCACAGAATGAGAATCTTCTACTTCTACGTATAATATTATGCAACCTGAAGTACTTTTTTTAATTCCTACCAAAATTCAACTTGTGCTAAAACAGAACGTTTCTTTTTATTACAGTACATTCGGTTTGTTAAAACACAAAACAATAATTATTTTTGTGAAGAAGAATGTGTTCAATCAGATTAAAAATTTTGCCAAAATTACAGCAGACGGTATAAACAACCTTAACCGGATGTTGACTTGTTTCCGGAGTATACAGGAAGCACAAAAAGACACGAAAATAATCCCCTCCCTTCGTTTAGTATTTTTGTTCATTTTCGTGACAACTATCATATTAAAAAAGAAGGGAAAAATTCGTGAATTTTTTTTGTTGTTGTTTGTTTTGTTTTTGAATTAGAAATTCTTGGCATCATTGCCTACTCTCTCTAACACTCTTCAACATCTTCCTGGAGCGCATCATGTCAGATGCCCTTGCAGATCACGAAGGCACAGTCAGCATATCATTATTGTATGTTACATTTTGCTCTTTTTCTCATTCATTTTTTTCATCATCAATGACAATCTAGATCTAAAATGGGAAAATTAGATCTAAAATACACTGAAAATGTTTTATCACCAATTCAACCCTTAATTATTAGAAATGTTAAAATATACAATGAGACTTTGACCACCCAAATTTGTTTTGTTTTATTAATTTTAATGAAACTGAATTTAAATTTTTTCCCCCCACAATCCAGAATCCCAACCATAAAGGGTGATAAACTGAAGAATCCATGGTTCAGTTAACACAGAATAATAGAAAAACTAAACCGAAAGTACGCGAGCATTGGTTACTTCCATTATGCCACAATAATAACAATTTTTGTAATATTATCAGGTTACTATAGTAAAAAAATTTGTATTATTGGGCAGTCTATAGTCATGATACTTTTGAAGAAGAAAATGAGTGGAAAAGAGAGGAAGAGAGAGAGAGAAGAGAGAGAGAGGAGAGAAGAGAGAGAGAGAGAGAGAGAGATTAGAGAGAAGAGAGAGAGAGATATATGCACAAAGTGTGACTCCAATCTAGCAACCCAAACCAACGAGAGAGAGAGAGATAGAGAGAGAGAGAGAGAGAGAGAGAGAAGAGAGAGAGAGAGAGAGAGAGAGAGAGAGAGAGAGAGAGAGAAGATAAAATAACAATTTTATTTAACAAGTGTAAACTGATTGATTTTTTTGATTGATTGATTTATTGTTGCTTTAGGTCCAGCGGACTCTTCCGAGCCAAATCAGGACCGGACAACCCCCGATCCGCATAAAAGATCTGCTGAAACAACCCCAGTGGGAAAATTGAATGCCCTCCAACGGCCAGTCACTTTACAATAAAGACATCCCACGCGGGGGACGGCTGAGGGTTGACCTCAACTACGCAAACACCCCGGTTACAAAAACAAAATAGAATACAAACATCATTATAAATCATCAAAAAAACACATACATATAAAATGCCTATAGTGCTAAATAGTACAATCATAGGAAGCCCTAGTGACCACCCGGCAGAAAGCGTCCAACACTCCCAAGCTGATCCAACAGACCTCATACACAAACAAGGAGTCTTGTCCAGGAAGAGTTTTCAAGAAAAAAGGTAGGTCATTGATCTAGCGAAGAAGAAGATAGTATAGCAGAGTGAAGGACAGAGCAGGAATAGGAAAGAGTAAATGAGGAAGACAGGACAGTGGGAATTTAAAGCACTAAATTTCCATAAAGTGGGGATACTATTTATACTGAAAACCCCCGGCACTCCAACGGGGGTACTGTTGCCGCAGTGAATCTGTCTTGCCTATAAAGGAAAGACAGGTTTTCAACTGTGGCTTTCACTGTTCCCTTTATAGGTTTGAACAATCT
The DNA here is from genome assembly GCA_036898135.1 of Oncomelania hupensis. Lineage (NCBI taxonomy): Eukaryota > Metazoa > Mollusca > Gastropoda > Littorinimorpha > Pomatiopsidae > Oncomelania > Oncomelania hupensis. The sequence goes on along the minus strand of CM072519.1, from coordinate 10,182,406 downwards.
ACAGTGGCAAGATTGCTCATGACCCCAAGGGGTAACAAGTGTAAACAAGTAAGCACTGGGTGAGAGAGAGAGAGAGAGAGAGAGAGATAAGATAAGATAAGATAACAATTTTATTTTGCAAGGGTAAAAGAATAAGCGCTGGATGCACTTTTTTACATCTTGCCCTTGGGGTTTTAACAATAACTATTAAATACAACTCAAGGTTATAACATTCACATCATGGAACAATAACAAATAAACAAAGTCATCATTAGATAAAATCCTTTTCAAACAATTGAAATCAAATTAATGTTGTTAATCTCAATCAACAACATTAACAATTAATGTGTATTTAATTTTTAATGTGTTTTAGGAGACGTGTTCTAAATGATGTAAATTTAGATGCTGGAGTGCGGAGATCTTCAGGAAAGTTATTCCACAAAATGGAACCGGAATAAGCTAGACTAGTTTTGTAGAGATCAATTCTTGGAATTGGAACATTTAATTTTGTGGACGATCTGGCAGTTTTTTTTTTTGAAAAAAAGAGAAGAAAGATAGGAAGGTGCATTGCCAGAAAGGACCTTGTGCATGAAAACGCCTTTATTAAATTTTAGTCTGTCGGTAAGGGGTAGAATATTGATCCGTTTATAGTCATCTGGAGAGATTTTTTGTTTCAGCAAAATTTGTTTAATTGCACGTTTGTGAATTCTAATTAAAGGTTTCATTGCATTGCCACTGGCAGAATCCCAAATAGTAGAAGAATAATCAATAAATGATTGAATATGACCGGAGTAAAATAGTTTACGAGAATGTAAATTTAATAAATGCTTTATCCTTGACAATTGGTAAGTCTTTTTAGAAATAGTTTTACTAATATTTGAAATATGTTTTACCCAGACAAATTATTGTCTATAGTTACTCCAAGTAGTTTATGACACTGTACTTCAGCAATTATTGTATTGCCAATTTTTAATGGAAGAAGTTTTATTGATACATTTTGTCTTTTCTGTCTTGTTGTAATTAGCATGGATTTTGTTTTGTCTGGATTGAGGGCCATGTGGTTGTATTCAGTCCATTCCTGTAGTTCACTAGCCCCTTTTTGTAATGAGGAGGAGAGTTTATTCAAGTCTCTATTTTGAGAATGTAATGTAGTGTCATCAGCAAAGAGTTCACAAGAAGTAGAAATATAAAGGGGGAGATCATTTATGTAGATAGAAAATAACAACGGTCCTAAAACAGATCCTTGCGGTACTCCAGCTGTAACAATTTCAAATTGTGACTTTTGGTTATTTACATAAACACACTGTTCTCTGTCCGAAATAAACGATTTAAGAAACTCAAGAGATTTGGAATGAATGCCATATAGGTTTAGTTTACGTAGAAGAAGGTCATGGTCTATTACATCAAAAGCTTTTGCGAAGTCAACAAATAATGTTCCAGAAAATTGTCCCTTATTAATATTATTTAGCCATTGTTCTATCATTGATGTAAGAGCTGTGTGACAAGAGTGTTTAGCTCTGAAACCCGACTGATTTTCATGTAAGAGGCTGTTTTCAGTGAAATGATCAAGAATATTATTATTTATGTGCTTTTCAAGAGGTTTAGAGAGAGTAGAAAGAATCGAAATAGGCCTATAGTTCGATGGGTCAGTGCTATCACCATTCTTGAAAAGGGGTATAACCTTAGCTTTTTTGAACATTATAAGAAAATGTGATTTGTCTATGCATAGGTTGTATATATACGTTAAAGTGTCAGTAATAAATGACGCAGACAATTTTAGTATTTTACTATCCAATTCATCAATTCCTCTTGAATTTGTTTGCTTAAGGTTTGTTAGTGCTTTGTGTACAAATTCTGTAGACAAATAAGGAATGTCTAGTTTGCTTTTAATGTTCTTAGAATGACAAAAGTTTGCTAATTTCTCTAGATTGTTTTCTTTTGATTTGTCAATAGTAATAATCCTATCAGACATTTTAACAAAATGTAAATTCAGAATATTAGGAGAAATATCTTTAATCACTGGTGATATACTGGATTTGTTTGTTAAGTGATTAATTGCTTTCCAAATCGTTTTAGAACTGTTTTTGGACGAGATTAAATTTGTAATAAATGCTTTCTTTTTTTTTCTTTTGAGTGAAGTTACTGCATTTCTTTGTTTTTTGTATTCATCTTCTTTACCACTTTTCTTTAAATAATCTCTTAATTTAATGGCATTTTGCAGTTCTGTGTCTAGCCACGGTGGTTTGGAATAGTACTTAACTCTTTTGGTATATATAGGAGCATGCTTATTGTATATATTCATAAATGTGTCATACCAGTACGCTAAAGCAACATCAGGGTTAGTAAAATTATAAACATTTGAGAGAGCGCTGTTGCTGAGGTCAAAGAGAAAATCATCTGTAATAAATTTGGAAAAAGATCTGTATGTTATAGTTTTATGTCCTGGTTTGGGTATTTTAGCTCCTTTCTTTTTCCAGGTCAAACAAACAGGATAATGATCACTGCAAGCAAAGACTGGAACACAAACTTCTACAACATGCGTCTTGTTATTTGTATATATGTGATCAATGAGTGTGCTTGAAGTCGCAGCTACTCTGGTTGGTCCTGACACTAGTTGTTCAAAGTTGCACAGTTTAATAGTATCGGTCCAGTGTTTATTAGGTTTAAACAGGTCAATATTAAAATCCCCTAAAATGAAGAAATCTTTAGATTCTAATAACAGTTCATCGATCATTGAAGTAAAGTTACTAATCCAGTCCACATGTACATCAGGATGCCTGTATAAGAATCCGACGATGATTGGGGCTGAATGTTTTATATTTATTTCAAGCCAAATAGACTCAACTTGATGCTGCTCAAGGTAATGTAGACGTTTGAAATTAAGCGTTTCACTAATGTATATTAATAAACCAGTTTCTTGATTTCTTGTTCTATGACGTATTATTAAAGAATAACCTGGTATCGCCATTTCAGAATCAACAGTCTGAGTGCATAACCAAGATTCAGAAAAGCCAAATATATGAAATGGTGTATTATGGTTGTTTAAAATTGATGCTATTTCATGTGTTTTGTTGAGTGCATGACATATATTAAGATGGCCAATTCGAAAACCATCTTTGGAAGGCCATGTTGTAAGTGACATTTCTTCTATAGAAGGTAACACAATGGAGGAAGGTGGACAGGGATTGGGAGAGGAGATTTAACAGAAAAAGTAAATGTAAAAAATAAAAGTAGTTGGGAGACAGGAGGTATGGATGAGTGCAAAAGAATCAGAACAGTTACAATATAATTATATATCAAATTAAAATGGAATTGGCATAAGCAATTAAAATTAACAACAAATACTAGAGTCAGTAGATGGGAATATCAAATCACAATACAATGTGTGTGTGCGTGTGTGTGTCTGTGTGTGTGTGAGAGAGAGAGAGAGAGAACAAAACCTAATAATATAAAATATATACTATTACAAATTTAAGGTTACACAAGGGTTTCTATCACAAAGAATAAATGCTCAAGAATGTTATCAGAAATGTTACAGTTTGGCTGTACATAATGAAAAGGAGGGGAGAGGATCGAGTACAAAAGTGTTCTGTGTTTGAGTGTAGGCTATGCATGTCGTGTTTGAAAGTTGACTGCACCTACGTTATTCACCATTAAAAATAAACTACAGTCAGGTTATTAGACCTAGAAACATTTAGTTTAGGAGTCGGACAAGGTATTCAAAAGTATGCTTTTTTCCTTGTCGTTTAGGGGTGAGGAATGACTCTGATTAGAGAGGTCTAAAGGTGTCTCATTGTGAAACTGCAGTTGCTGTTGCTGCTGACGATTCAGTTGACTATTGTGCGCTGACATGGGCCTCACAGGGTTGTTTAACAGCGGCTGTGGTAACTTTTGGCGGGGAACAGCAGGCGACAAGGTGGGTGCGTACGATTTGGAACCTCTCACGACCGCCGAATACAGTGGCTTGGGCTTTTGGATTAGCATTAGATTTTGCCGTGATTCATCCGATGGACGTGGTGTAACGTTGCTCTGTTGAGAATGGAGAACTTGACCACAGACTGACTGTACTACTGACTTTTGGCTAGTGTCGCCTTTCAGCTGAGGACGACGCGGAGTCTGCATAAGAGATGCAGAGTAGCAACGTTTGATGTTGACAGCCAGGCCACTGCTACCCCGAGTGTTCGGATGCACAGCGTCCCTCATCCAACCTGTTTTAATACCCCCTTTCTTGGTGTAGAAGGCAGTGTCATTGTCGACTACATCAACTCCAGTGAATTGTTGGCAAACTTGTTTTAGGCAGTGATTTGAGTTTTTGATACAAGAGCTGATGTGATCATGACCATCACGGTGTGGTAGAATGGTAGATAGCATGATTCTAGCTGTTGGGAAACAACGACGACATTCTTTAACGACTGCACGCCACGTTGAGTTACCCAGCACATAGCCACGCTTGCAGTCATTAATGCCAATATGCTGAACCAAGAGAGTGACATCAGGGTGAATAGCCGTACCCCGCAGCACTGTTAGAAGGGATGACCTGTCCAGCCCAGAAATTGTAATAACCTGGGATTTCTCGCTTGCTACTGACATCTTGGCTTCATGCAGGCCTGCTACCACAGAATCGCCCAGAATCAATGTTTTTGTATTTGAATTCAGACCTGAGAGTTGTGGCCAGTCATTATCAGACGAGTCAGGTGAGTTAGTGTTATAAGATACAGCATGCTTGCCAAGTGAAGAGCGTGTATCGGAAAACGCAATCTCATGTACTGAACGATCCGTACACACACTGATGTCATCTTGCATGTTTGAGTCACCATCAGTGTCCAAAGCACACTTAGGTTCTAGGTCCGGGCAGCTGTGTTGGAAAGAGCGTTTGGTGGGTTGCTGTGGTGTGAGTTTGAGAACCACAGAGCTGGGATTGGATGTTTTGGTGCGAGGCTGTGGTGTTGGTTTGTGAACCACTGAGTTAGGCTGAAAGGGTTTGTTGCGAGGATGTGGTATGGGTGTAACCATCGTGCTAGACTGAGAGGGTTTAGGTTGAGACTGTTGAGCGTGACTTGATGGACAATGTGAGGACCTGTAGCTTGTAGTACCAGACTGGTAAGCAGTGTCAGGGCGCTCCTTGTTCTTCACTAGCAACTCCAAGTCGTTCATCTCAATCTTCATTGAGTACCTCATTTCCCGTATGGCAGAACGAAGTGCTGCTATTTCATCACGTAAGTTGTTTGTTACGCGATTAAATTCCTCAAGAGGCACGCAGTCTTCATGACTGTTACATGTTACTTGAACCCCTACATTGCAAGAGGTAAGTGTGATCTGATTTAGAGCAATCAGGTCAGACTGAAGGGTTACACCTGACTTGCCGCCCGTGCGGTCATCCGTCTCTTCATCAACAGCAACTAGAGGAGACAGCTGAGAGAGGGGTTCTTCAGAAGAGGTATGAACGTAGGACAGGCACGATGATGGCAGTGGACCGAGAGGTCCGCAGGTTGCGGCTTCAATTTCATCGTCCCCATCAACAGAGTTTACAACCGCACAAGTATCAGAGGCGGGATACATACTATCAACATCCGATGAAATGGCACAAATACAATTATCAACCGGTCCCTTGAGGTCCGACTGCTGATACTGACGACGACAAGCAGGGCTTGCAGAGGTGCCAACCCCCTAATCTTCTTGTCAGTATTTCTGGACCCGTTTGTCAGTATTTTTTAACACTTGTCAGTATTTTTTTTCTCTCGCAAAACCTAGCCTATGATACTATAAAGTAACGACAGGCTTCCTTCTGAAACAGAAGGCTATTTTCAATCCTCTAAAATCACGATAAAAATCAGCTTGTTGAACACCACACTTGTTTTACTCTAAAATCACCATGAAAATCAGCTTGTTGAACACAGCGACGTTCAGTGAGTGCAGGAGTACTATTATGAGACCAGAAACCGGTACAGAAGCACCGCTGGCAAAGATAAACGATCGGCAACTTTTCCTCCGTATTTTTATAAAAGCTACCGTATTTCCGTATTTAATTCACTTCGCCGGAATTAAATACGGTCAATCCGTACTGGTTGGCACCTCTGGGCTTGTTAAGATAAGAGGTGATGAGGGCGCAGACATTAGTTGTAGGGAGGTTTGGGAGTGACCCTCATCAACGTCACGTTGCCGCCTTCGGAGACGGCTGGAGCGCCGTGTTGGCTGTTTAGCTGCTTGGCGCTTAGCGACTGCCCCTGAAGCTGGAGGTAGAGGTAGCCTTTGTATGGATTGCCTGGCCTCCTCTCGTTGCGCGGCAGTAAGGTGGCTGTCAAGGGTGTTGATTAATGCCACTAGAGAGAGAGAGAGAGAGAGAGAGAGAGAGAGAGAGAGAGAGAGAGAGAGAGAGAGAGAGAGAGAGAGAGAGAGAGAGAGAGAAGAAAAACAAAGAGAGAGAGAGAGAGAGAGAGAGAGAGAGAGAGAGAGAGAGAGAGAGAGAGAGAGAGAGAGAGAGAAAGTTAGTTAGTTATTCATTGCTAACAAGGTCCAGCGGACTGCAAAGATCCGAATCAGGACAACAAAATCAAGACCCCAACTTTGCTGAAAGAGGACTCGCCCCTCATCCGCATAAAAGATCTGACGAAACAACCCTAGTGGTAACACTGAAGGCACTCCACCAGCCAGTCACTTTACAGTAAAGACATCCCACGCAGGGGACGCTGAGGCTATACTCTAATTTATCGAACCCCCGTTTACAAAAACAAAATAGAATATAAACATCATTATAAAATATCAACCAAAAACATTCATATAAAATGCCTACATTGCCAAATAATAACATCATAGGAAGCCCTAGTGACCACTTGGTAGAAAGCGTCCAATATTCCCAAGCTGATTCAACAGACTTCACACACAAATGAAGAGTTTTCCAGAAAAAAGGTAGGTGACTGGTCTAGCAAAGAAAAAGATAGTATATAGTAGATTGATGGAACAGATCGAGTAGGAATGATGAAGATCAAAGGAGAAAGACAACGACAGTGGGAATTTAAAGCACTAAATTTCCAAAAAGTAGGGATACTATTTATACTGAAACCCCTGGCACCCCTATGTATGGGGGAAGAGAGAGAAAGACAGAGAGAGAATGAAGAGGAGCGGAACATGATGAAGTCACACAATCAACAACAACAATGTGGCCTGAATGAATCACTAATCCATAGTCATACTATCTCTTTTTTCTTTTATTTAGATGTATTATGTTAGTGTACATAAGCAATATTCTTTAAAATTAAATAACAACAACGCAACAATAACAACACAACAATCTATTGTAACCCATAACTCGAAAGTTGTTGGGGCATTGCAGATGATCATTTTCATCTTTCTCTGTCCTCAGCAACCCTCATGGCTTCGCTCAGTGTCAAGCCAGTCCATTCTCGAAGGTTGTCTCCCTCTTCTTCTGTCTCCTTGCACTGTGCCTTGCAGGATGGTCTTTGCAATTTAATATAATATGACCATGCTTATGTAGTTCACAACAAACAATTTGAATATAATATGATGAACTTATGTTTACAGTTCACAACAAACTATCTATCTATCCTATCCTATCTAGTAACTCGAAATTTGTAGGGGCACCATAGATGAACGTTTAACCAGCGTACGCCATCTTTCTCTGTCCTCAGCAACCCTCATGGCTTCGATGAGTGTCAAGCCAGTCCATTCGCGAATGGTGTCCTCCCACCTCTTTTTCTGTCTCCCTCTTCTTCTGCCTCCTTGCACCGTGCCTTGCAGGATGGTCTTTGCAAGGCCTGATGCTCTGGTGACGTGGCCATACCACTGGAGTTTCCCTTACTTCACCACTGTGAGCATGTCATCGTGGTGTCCAATGGCTTGTGTGATGTGTTGGACTTCGTTGTTATTGGCCTTGTACCTTAATGTCCATGTTGATGCCATTGGTGTTGTTAGTCATCATTTTGGTCTTCTCTGCACTTATTTCCATTCCATGGGCTCTGGAGGTGGTGTCCAGCCTCTGTACCAGCTATTCAAGTTCTTATTCCTCTCCAGCCAATCCATCAATGTCATCCGCAAAACGGAGGTTGGAGATTGCTCTACCCCCTGTGCTGACTGTGCCTTTATGATCTGCAAGGGTATCTGACATGGTGCGCTCTAGGAAAATGTTGAAGAGTGTTGGAGAGAGTAGCAATCCTTGACGCACGCCAATTGTTCTGAACCAATTCCTAATGGCGCTGTTGTGGAGGACTGCACTGGTAGCCTTGTCATACAGGCTTTTGAGGACTCCAACAATTTTAACACAACAATTATAATAATAAATAAAACAAGGCTTTATAGTGTGCATTTATCCCATATACACACAGTGATTGGAAGCGCAAAATTAAATACCAAATATTTGCAACTGGAATGATCAATGCATCACATATGATCAAACAGATCTTTTAAAGTTAACTCAACAGCGTCATAAAAAATGAAAAGCAATTGTTCCTTCACCTTGTACAATTTCAACCACTTACTTACTTTTTTTTAAAATCAAACAAAATAAATCAAAGCAGAAAAGGACATAAAATCTACAACAAAATTTTCAGGGAATGTCAACAATAATTATGTGTTAGCAATGAGTTAGAAATGATCAACACTCAAATGACTGATTCCTTGATCACCACTTCTGCCACTGCCAAGAAAATATCACTGTACTTCACCAAAGAACATGTTAATCACCTCAAAAACACGAATAAAAGGAATGCTCTTTTAATAAAGGTGGTGACACGATGATTCATTCTCACACAAAACATCATTAAACTTTGTTCTTCGCACGTTCTTCATAAAAATATCAAATGAAAACAAGGAAAAAGGCAACTTTAAAAAATTTACATGCAACAAAAAAACAAGTATCTATTGATATAAAAGACGAGGATTCAAACATGATCCATCACCACCAAATGCCCATTAAAAAAGGCACAGAATACACATTTCATACACAATTTAAAAAACATGACAGAAGAAACAAAGAATATAGGAGTAACCATCAACCATACTAAAATAACATTATTACAAACTTTTGAAAATGGTCAAAATATTTGATATTGCAACACTATAAACAAAAATATAGGAGTAACTATACCAAAATAACAATAATATAACAAAAGTTAAAAACTTGCAAATGTATCTGACAATGCAACCATATTCAAAATATCAAGTAAATAATATGGAAGATAAATTATTAGCGTTAAAAATATCTTAATTAATATTTTATTTAGCAAAATAAATGCCTTGATCAGTACAAATGCACCTATATAGGCTATATCAATAAATTTTTACCTCTGGCTTACATACCGACATAAGAAAATTGTTTGATTAAGTACATAAATGAGTGTATTTGTATTTATGTACCTAAAATCATTGTATCAATGAAAAGATATTAAATTTTAAAAAATGAAACTGAAACCACTGGCAATGTAAGAAATTAACAGTATAATTGTTAGCCCGAATTAAACATGTTTTCAATACATTATAATTTCTTTTGGTTATTTGAGAATACATTGTATTTACATGACTGTAGATTTACAATATCATGTATTCGGTCGAATCCTTTAGATTTGTATCTGATCATAGAGACTTTAACTGATGTAGCTGCAAACTGATTGGTCTAATTCTCTAGGTATTATCCAATCACAGAGAAAGTGACTAATGTGAATGCAAGTTGCTTGCTCATCCAATACTTCTAAATTTTTACAAATCACAGACGGCGAGTGACCGATGTAATTGCAAGTTCTCTCACGGCTGGTCCTGTCACTGCTGTTGTCTGTTGGTTTCATCTGGCCTCATTTTATCCAATCCCAGATAGCGACAGATTCGGTTGCAAACTGGATGCTGATTAGTCCAAAATGCGTCCATTCCTTCCTTGTGTCGATCCCCAATGGAAAATTCCCGCATGTTGAGCGTGTGGAAAACGGGATCTGTCAAATATACCACACCTGAAAAATAAACGATACAATATAAACAAACAATTTATTACAGGAATAAAGTCCATGTAAATCCAGTTCAATTCTTTCCCTCCCCTTCGCTAATAATGATACTGGATGCAAAAAAGAAATAATTAAAAAATGTAAAAAAAAATCCTTTCATTTCTGTTTTCTATAATAATTAATAGCAAGCCCTTTAGGTGACCACACTTTAAGTTTGACAAAAGAAAAATGGTTTTAGCATCCGGTATTTACTATGAAGTAAATTTTAAAAAATTAAAAAGTAAATAAACAAACAAATAATCCCCATTAAGTTGAACATTTCTTAATTTTTAATGTTATCTTTTTAACAAAAAAGTGACCCCAATCAAATGAAATTAGAGCGGAGAACATCTGTGTGGCAAACCTTTGCCGCCTGCAGGCATCCACCCTTGCATGTCCACTATCATGAGAGCTCCTCCTGTTTCCACGTAGGAGAAATGCGACAGGGCTGTGGCCACCTCCACCCCTTTCTCATTGTTCTCAGCCTTGGAGACAAAGTGCAGGTTGTTGGTGAGCTTGATGAAGCTGCCTTGCAGGAAGGGCTCAATGTTCATCCAGTCAATCACTCTGCCGTCACTGTTCAACAGCTGCAAGTGTGCGGCACTTAGAAACTGCACCTGTGAACAGGATGAATGAGTGTAAGATGGATGAATGGGTGGGTGAGTGGATGGATAGATGGCAATATACTCTCATGCTATCAACATGCTCACTTAATTAAGGTGTCCAGAAAAAGTGGGAGTTGACGGAGGAGGGTAATGCCAGCACAAAAAAACTATAGGAAAAAATGAAGTCTTACACAGTCAGTATTTACTACAATATATAATAACAACTTGCCTGCAACATGTCTTCAGGGCAGTGCTGCAAGGCTTGGTTGAAGCGTGTGACGTAGAACCCCGCTAACATCTGACACACAACATCCTGCATATAGACGTTAGGAGGCTTCTGGCGGCGGCGATAGCGCTTTCCAACGTACCTATACATAATCAATTAAAGGTTGATAGGGAATTCTCATCAGTGGTTCAGGCAAGGTGCCCCGTGTCATGGCAGTGCTTAATGTTCCATCACATGAGTGTTAGGGACAAGTGGTTGCATATGGGATCAGTAAGATTAATTGCAGCAGACCCCATATAGTTATGTCCAGAAAATGTAAAATATGTAATGGTATGCTGAAAACACCTACCCTGTAGCCAAATGCAAGTATAGCTCAGCTCATTCACCCTACTGGTGACCCATTTTGCTGTCCGGTCCATTCTCTCCACCCATTCTATTTTTAACGTCATAGAATTGCAAACTGTGTTCTATTACTTTTTGTGATAGTTGTTTACAAACTAGTGAGAACTACTGGGAGGTAGGGCAGGTGTGAGGGGTAGGGGAGAGGGTAAGTAACTGTGCCTGTTACTAACCTGATTTTCAGCACACTTGCTGTGGAAAGGTGTTACGTATGGGACGCGCACGATAGATCCAATCATTTTGTTTTCCAAAGCATGCAATAAGAGATCTGTATTTACCTTTGATTTGATTTTGCGTTGTTGCTAGAAGAAGCTTTGTATAACGTTTATAATTATTGTCGGTCGATATTGTTGAGAATTTCCTAGAATTACTTATTTACTATCGACCGAAGCTTCGCAATAAATCTAGTAATAGCTAAGCGACTTTTCTATCCTAAATAAGGTTATGTGACGTAAGACAGTGCATAGTTCAGGTGACGAGTTTTATTTTGATTGGATGTTATAGCGTCATGCTGGAATGATCAAATTTTTTCTCGATTGCAGAGAGGCTATATAAGTGATGCACTGTGTCTGCTCGAGTAGTAAAGGAGTGATTGATTTATGGAGATTTTTGATGATGATCTCTGAAGTGATTTTCTGAAAGAGATTCTGTTTGCAGTTGTTGATGTATGCTGAATAAAGTTGGAAAACTTCATACGACTCCTGCCTTGTTACTGAGTGAACAGGCTGCGTGGATAAATGAATCTGAGTTACACTTATCAAAGTGTTAAATATGAAGTTAACTAGTAATTGGCTGCCACAGTACTAAAATAATGTGATCACACTAAAAGATTGATAGGAACAGGCTTTCCACATCAATATATCACAACAATTAAAATGCAAACCTTCCAAGGGGCTCATCCTGATGCAGAAAATTTATGTGGAAGGCATCGCGGTTTGATCCCTTGGTGACAGTGTTGAGCGATTTTCCCTGGTAGGCAAGAGTTGTCTGTGCTGACCACACTCCATTTATGGGATTGTACATCATAAGTACTGCCCCTGACGACACAGTATTAAGTCAGTGACTTAGAGTTCATAAAATAGCACTAATAATAGTTTCCATTGTTCTTCATTTTAAAATTAAAAACCTCATGAAAGTACAGAAAAATTGTACTGTTTCACTCTGACTTCATTAGGTCCTAAAAAATATCAAGATACACAACCACACTAAACAAATATTGTGAATCAAATAAGGTGCACTAATCATAACAAGAAAGACATGCAGCTAGGGGGGAAAAACTCACTATGAACATCCTTGTTATCAGCTGGAGTGAAGTTTGCCAAGAATTCGCTTGAATCACTCGTCTCTACACTATCACCGAGATGAAGGTCAGACATCACTGCACAAGCAGATGACACATCCACCAAGGGAGACAACTTTCCTTCCTCAGAGGAAGCAGTTGTATCCGATGGAGACGATGGTTCAGTTTGTGCCAAAGGATCGACTGTAGCAGACGACGATGACTGAACAGGTCTTGATCTTGCCTGATGACCTTGACTTTTTGACCCCGATGAAATATTTGACCAGGAAGACCATTGGCCACTGCTGCTGGAACTATCATTTCGACCTGAAAGATCGCTGGAACTTTCCGTGGTTGCTGAAGAAGTGCTGCTTGTTTCTGCTGAACGGTCAACAGTAGCAGACTTGATACTTTCCTTTATCAGAACAAACATAACATTTTATTTGATAATACATATCGTGACCCAGAAAATAAATATTACAAAGACTTGTAGGACATCAAGGTGGTTAGGTAATATATAGATTATATTCTTTTATGAAGTTAGGGGCATTTACACAACAACCTACATTTTCTCTTACAAAAACAATAAACATATGAACAACAATAGCAACACTATTAGAAACATTTCAGATTGGGCGAAAAAAATACAATTTTATATATAATAATAAAAAAACCTACTCATAATAGCAATGGAATTAATGGACACGGACATAAAAAATCAAAAGAGTGGCATCTTATTTTTGTGTACTTAAAGTACCTTGTTTGACGGATCTCCAGAGCTGCAGTTCTCACTCCCTTTGGAAGACGCTGAAGAAAAGGTGAGTGATGAGAGGAGAAGCGACTCCACATCTACATGGCTCTTTCCACTCCCATCACCACCTTCATCATCAGCTAGGATGACATTATCAGCCAAAGCAGGACATGTCATGGCCAGGAGGTCTTCTTTGTTCAATGTGAGCCCTATGTACTTCTGGCCAGGTCTGTTTTGTGCAGGAACTCTCCCTCTTCCTGTCAACTTAGATGTTGTGGTTTTTGCTGCTGAAGGAAATGTGTGGGCCTTCACTGTCTTAGATGCACTAACTGAGCTTCGCTCACCTGCTAGTGAGATGAGTCTTTCTTCTGGTCCTCCTTCTGAACGACTTTGTTGTTTTGACTGACCCTTACCTTGTGGCCCTGACTGACCTTGATCTTGTAGTTCTGACTGACCTTTAGACCCTGACTGACCTTGACCCTGTAGTTCTGACTGACTTTGAGACTCTGGCTGGCCCTGATGTAATGACTCTGGCTGCATCTGCGACTTTGACTGATGTTGGGAAGAGGAGAAACTGCTGATGCTGCTTTCACTTGAAGGTGCTGTAATGCTAATGTTAGAACTGGATGAAACCAGGACATAAGAAGATGATGATGATCCAGTTGAGACATTTTGTGAAGAAATGTTCTGCCCAGAATCCTTCTCCTCCTTGTTTAAGCCCTCTTTTTCATCTTCTTCAGTTGCTGGCTGACTTGCACTACTGGCAAGTTCTTTTCTCTCCACTTCCCTCCATTTTTTTTCCACCTCCTTCTTTTCAACATCTGCACTTCCTTCAAGGGCAGGCAACCCTAGCAGTGCCAAAGCGCTGTTCATGAGGCGAACAGAGTAGGCTGTCTGGGAAAGGGAGGGAGTAGTGATCCCTTCGTCACTGGAAGACTGTGAACACATAAAGCCGTACAGCTCCAGGCTCAACTTTTCAAGAAATCTTGCCAGATGTTCGTCCTGCTCCACCGGTGAGAAAGCCAGGGTTAGGTTGATCATGAAGACAGCACGTACGAATGCCTGAAACACTTCCAGGCTGTGAAGGTAGCTCACAGTGCGATGGCCACCCAAGCTGCGGGTCATCTCCTTGACAATGACCTGAAACTGCTGTAACTTTTGATGCTCTGTCATATTCGATTGTTGGATGGTGAACATCAACAGCGATTCGTCTGCTACCAGCTGAAAAATTGAAGATGAACTATTAAGTACAAAATCTCACATTGTTGCATGCATCCAATTACATAAAAAGTGAGAGTTTCATCACTATGGTCTGCTATAATGCTATCATCTTCAAACAAACTGCTTGAAATGACTAACCAACAACAAAAAGTCAATTTTTTTTAAAAATCGACACACTATTACAATCTAATGAAGCATTTATGAAAATAACTAAAAGGGCAAAGCACATATAGCTCACATGCTCCTTATGGCAATATTTCACATGAAAATTAGTGCCCAGAAAAAAACAAAATAAAAAGTTGGCATTAAAATGCAAATATCGACTTCGATCTTTCTATGCTCTTGACCTTGATGGCATTTACAGAGCTGCCAACTGCTATTGTTGGTCGGGAGTAACAAAAAGGCAACTTGGGAGTAGCAAAATGGCGTTTAGGAGTAGCATTTCAACAAAATGTTAACCCTGAACAAGTTCATCCGCTTATTTACTTTTGCCTTGTCTTCGTGTGTTTTGGCTGTGACGTGCTTTTCTACAGCATGCATTCCACCATGGCTTATTTCAATGTCCATGTAGCAAATGCTACAAAACATGTGCTGGGCACTGACTTTTGAAGAAGTGATGCACGGATGTGTTTCACTGTATTTCGTTCGGTATTTCTGACAAGCATGACGCATTTTGGACTTGGGCGGTTCATTCGTTGTACTCGCTCCAGCAGGTCGCTTCGACATGTTGAAATGAAAATGGTAAAAATCTGCACACTCTGAAACGGTCTAAAACCATGAAGAACTAAGATGGCGGTTAAGCGTTTCCGGTAATTTTGTACTGCGCTTTCCGCTTGGCTAACACAGACGCAGTGTGCGTGCGTGCGGCAGATACAAAACGGTCACACGGCGACTTGCTGTTGCTGTGCGAGTTTTACACAGCCACTTTCTTGTCAAAAAGTGGTACGCTAGACAAAATTTGACCGGGCGTGGCAAATCGAGACCGGGCGTAACAGCGTAGCCAAGTCAACTCTAGCGTTGCAAACTACGCCCAAAGCGTAGCACTTGGCAGCTCTGCATTTACCTCCAGCTCCAAATACTCTCATGTATAGCAAAAATTGTATTAAGGCAACAAAAAATGGTGACCTTGAAATGACCTTGACCTTCAGTGACCTTGACATGACCTATACCTTCACATGACCTCTCATGCAGGTTTGTTGTTTTTGTTGTTTGTTTGTTTTGTAGATTATAGTCACACGACACTTTTGCATATAGGTGACTACTGGACCGATTTATACTGACACCAGCGGGCCAGTTGTTGGTAAAGGGGAAAATAATATGATCACACGTTGACCAATCCGGGATTCGAACCAGCGACCTTTCGGTTACTAGCAAGACGCTCTTACCAACTGAGCTACCCGGCCCCACTTCATGCAGGTCTGATCAAATAACCCAATGTTGTTGCCCACTAGTATACTACGGGTTAAATAAACAGCCATTGACCCCCGTTGGGGTGCTAGGGGTTTCAGTATAAATAGTATCCCCACTTTCTGGAAATTTAGTGCTTTAAATTCCAACTGTCACTGTCCTTCTCATTTGTTCTTTCTCAATCCTGCTCTGTTCTATCAATCTGCTATACTATTGTCTTCTTCGCTAGACCAGTCTCCTTCCTTTTTTCTTGAAAATTCTTCCGGGACAAGACTCCTTATTTGTGTGTGAGGTCTGTTGGATCAGCTTAGGAATATTGGACGCTTTCTGCCAGGTGGTCACTAGGGCTTCCTATGATGTTATTATTTAGCAATGTAGGCATTTTATATGTATGTGTTTAGCAATGTAGGCATTTTATATGTATGTGTTTTGTTGATAATTTATAATGATGTTTGTATTCTATTTTGTTTTTGTAAACAGGGGTTCGATAAATTAAGAGTATAGCGGCAGCGTCCCCTTTGTGGGATGTCTTTATTTTAAAGTGACTGGCTGGTGGAGAGCATTCAGTTTTACCACTAGGGTTGTTTCAGCAGATCTTTTATGCGAATCGGGGGTTGTCCGGTCCTGATTTGGCTCGGAAAAGTCCGCTGGACCTAAAGCAATAATCATGTAATGTAATGTAACAGCCATTGCACTGTACGATGACCTATTTTTTGTATGTTTTCTTGCAAAGCCTAAAATGACCTTGACCAAGATCAACGCAAAAACGGAACATATATGAAAGATCAATCTATCATCTCTAAATACAACAAGTTTGGACTTTAAATCTCTCATAGTTTAGGGTCAAGTAATTTCAAAGTACCTATACTAACTGACTTTGGACAGCTCCAGTGACCTTGACCTTGGAGTGAGATTGACCAAATTTGTAAAGTATGTTTGTCTCATTAATATCTATCACGCATCAAAGAATCATATGTTCAATATTAATAACCTAGAAAAAAAAGGGAAATTTTGTGAAAAATTGTCAGTTTTTTACTCATTTGTTGACTATGTGACCTTGAAATGAAGTCATTCATTCACTGATCATTTATAATGTCTCATGGTATATACCATCTCATGAAGTTTGGTTGTGATAGCTACAATAGGTTCTGAATACTTAGCAACTTTAAAGTGTTTGCACAGACGGATGGCGGACAGACAGGCGGACATTTTTTTTTCGATGCCATTTTCTATCAATTTAGGACATCTTGCACAGATTTGCAAAAATCTTGATTTTATTTTATTTTTTTAATTGGGGGGGGGAGGGGGAGGTAGGGGGATGAGAACATAGACTCACATTGCTAAGCCTGTGAGTCAAAAATGAATAACCAAAATAAATAAGTTAGTTAAATGTTGTTCACATTTTTAGGTCTTGAATCCTCCTTCAAAACAAAAAATCCCTCCATCCCTCCATCCATCCATTATGCAAATAATTACCTGATTGTGAGCCATGTACACAGTGGTGCCAAGATCTTCAATCAACTGGACTGCTTCCAATCCTTTGACATAAGCCTCGTAGCATGGGTGGGAGTACTTGAAAACGTCCATCGTCCGATGTTGCAGATCCTCATAATCTTCTGTTCCCAGTTTTCTGAGGCAGCGAGAGAGAAGACCCAGTGAAGAGGATATTCCTTTCTTGTCGCCGATAACCACAAATGAGTTAACGGACTCCAAAAGAGGTACTACGGCTTCTTTCCAAAGACCTGCAATGACAAAAAAATGAAATAAATAGAATTTAACATTTTCACTGCCATGAAAACTTCATCCAGTTGTTGGAAACAGATTACATGTTCACAAACATGCATCATCAAAGTGACTGCAGGAGGTTGTTCCAGAGGTTTGGTGCAGCAGATATGAAGAAACAGGCTCCAAGTCGCTTCTTGTTGGTATTGTGATAGTAACCAGGGCGTAGGTGACACTAGGCGACACGCAGGTTTGTTTAGTGGAAAACGTTTCGACAGGTACAGTGGTGTGGAAAAAGGGTCAGCTTTATTAAAATGAGTTGGTATTTCATTGTCAACTTACCAAGGTTATGCAGAATTTGACCCTTTATTTGAACGCACACTGCTTTAGTATTTTCATACTGATCCTGATCCTTGTAGTCCCATTTGCGTTCTGAAACAAAAAACACATTCTTGTTAATTTTCTAAAATGCTTAACTGCTTATGAGAAAAATGAAAACGATGATTGCTGGTTATAGAGAGAGACTGAATGTTTTATTGCATCACCAAACCTATACTCTTGAGAAACATGAGCCCTCACAGCAGACCTACAATGAAGAAAATAAAAAGCATAGAGATGAGGTGCTACAGAAGACTTCTTGGCCTCTACTATATCCAAGCACATCACAAACGATAAAGTCCGACAGACCATCACACAAGCCATTGGACAATATGATGGCTTGCTAACAGTGGTGAAGAAAATGAAACTCAGAAAAAAGACCCTCCTGCAAGGCACGGTGCAAGGAGTCAGAAGAAGAGAGACAGAAAAAGAGGTGGGAAGACAACATTCAAGACATTGAGTGAAGCCATGAGGGTTGCAAAAGACAGAGAAGGAGTTCGCTGGTTAAACGATCATCTGTGGTGCCCCAAAACCTTTTGAGTTACCGGATTGGATAGGATAGGATAGGAAAACAAAATCCTATGTACTTGACTAATTGGGTAAAAATGGTATTTAGACCTGACTTGACTTGAAGAAGAACCATGCAACCTTTCTTTTTATGCTGAAGAAGGACACTAAAAACAAGATATTCCAACTTGCTCGCCAGACTAGTGACCCAGTCAAAGCCAGTGACCTGCCGGAATGTTCACTGGCTCCTTAACAGTTTTCACACACAATGAACCTAAAACTGGTGGGCATATGATTAGAGATAGGACATGATTTAGTGAAAGTCGACAAAAGTATAACCAGCCCTGAAAAAGGATGGGAATGGATGAGACAACAAAAGGTCACCCAATGAGCTGGAAATTTAGGTCGTCCATGTGAACTGTTACTCACATTTGCTGATTTTGGGACCACAGAAGTGCTTTTCAGCATCCCGCTGAACATGCACAATACAGCAACAAAACAAAAAAAATTAACAAAATTAAAAAATATAAAGCGAGTGTAGTGGCCACGTGGGCTAAGGCGGGGACTATCTTGCCTTGTCGACAGGCTAGAAACCAATGGTGACTGACAGATCCTGCCTTTGACTTGGGCAACGTCTCGGGGGATTTCTTCAGGTACTCCGGTTTGCTCCGCTAGCAAAATTCCAAAAAAACACAATAATAATAGATAGTTTGGGTTTGGGTGTGCCACAGGCTGCGACTATGCCTTCCCCAAGGGAGGCGGCCCAGAACTCTCCTATAAAATGGGACAATAAAGAGTCAAAAAAACAAAACAACAACAGACAATATTTACTTCATTTGGTAACAGCGCCAGTATACTGTTTCTCATATAGTTTTGAAAGTAATCGCATGCTGAACTAGATCTTTTTTTTAAAAACATGCTAAAAATAGCCACCTCTGCTGATGACATCATCAAGGACACGCATGGCAGTGTGAAGGTCACCGCTGTCTTTCATGACCCTGGCTTGACGCAAAATGATTTGGGGTGCAATTGGTGTGTCAGGGCTCAGGCGACTTATTTCCTCCACCACTCGTAGCAAAGCTGCTGATCGCCCAAACCTGTATAAAATAATGTTATATAATACTGAAATACAAATTACTATTATTAATACTGAGTATTATACATGATGAACATGCAATGCATAAAGTCCTATGATTAACAGACTAGTTGCCACTAAACAGGTGACCTTGACGCTAGCTGAGTGTCGGAGATCTATCAAGCATAGGGTGTGTGTATGTGTATGCCCCTGACCCTCAGATTGGAGTCAGCATCCTATTCAGACCAGCTACGTCTACTGCCTCTATTATAACCCAGTTAACCACAACTTCGGGGCCGGATCAAGCCTGGATCGGACAGCCCGATCGGGCCCGGATCGGGCTACAAATCTGAGCCCGATCTGGCAAATAAAATGGAAATTGGAACTGACTCGGGCCCGATTCGGGCGATCGTCGGGCTACCGGAAACTTACCCGATCGTAACCCCATGTTCGCCGAACAGTAGCCCGATTTTCGATAAAGATTGGGCGATCGTCGGGTACCCAAAATTTACCCGACTGTAACCCAACCTTTGCTGAACGGTAACCCGATTCCGGCAAAGACCAGGCATTCGTCAGGATACCCAAAACCAACCCTATTGTAACCCATCTTAAACCAGAAACAACCCGGATAATGCCCCATCCCTGGCCAATGTTGATTTACCCTAAAATCATATCCCACATATTGTTTATGATATGTGATTGCATGATGAAAGAATTGAGATGTCTGGTGTTAAAAGCGACTGTCGGCACAGGCGTTTTTGCTTTCGGAAGTCCTTGGTGTGTCCCCACTGAAGAATTTACACACCATTTCAATAACGATATATATTAACGTGATCTTCATCGCTATCAAAATCGAGTGTAAATACATTAACGAAAGGCTAAGTCCCAAAAAACAACCACAGCGGAATAGGTTTTCGCAGGAAAACAAAATATCCGAGCACATGCAACTGTAGAAGAAGACAACTGTAGAAGATTTTGGCGCCTTACTAAGGACAACCGAAAAAGACCAGCAGTAATGGGCATGGAAGTTTACCCTTGGCTTATAATGTATAAATAAATACAATAGTTAAAAGAAACACTTTAACAATATTTTACATATTGTATGATAAAAATTAAGAATTATAAGCACAATTAAATAATGAAATCTTGCTGAAATGATTTTGTATAAATATTTTTCACATGCATACACAGCAGCAAATGTGAAGCAGACGAAACAGTCCACAGACACTTTAGCCAATGAGAAGCAAGAGTAGGCCTATGTTAGCTTCTGGGCTACATGCTTTTGTGATGTGCAGAATCGGGAGACACGCGGGAGCGCGAATTGTTACGCATCCACATTTCTGGACTCCGCTACCAATCGGGTTTTTGTCAGGCTATATCGGTCCCTAGCCAGAAAAAAGTCAGGATAAGTACTGTGCCCTACGCGCCGCGAGTGGGGCCCAGATCGGGCTGCGCTGGTTTGCTGGGAAGCAAGTAGCATTCCAATGCAGCTTGATAGTGGCAAAAGGTCTATTAAGAAGTTTACGGCTCAAATAAAAACAACGGCGCATGCGTGCATGCTTTCCTTCATGCATGTGCTGTTGTACATGTATGTATGTGTATATGTGTGTGTGCATGTATGAGAGTATAAACCAAGCTATAGCCTGTGTATATGTGTGTGTGCATGTATGAGAGTATAAACCAAGCTATAGCCTGTGTATATGTGTGTGTGCATGTATGAGAGTATAAACCAAGCTATAGCCTGTGTATATGTGTGTGTGTGCATGTATGAGAGTATAAACCAAGCTATAGCCTGTGTATATATGTGTGTGTGCATGTATGAGAGTATAAACCAAGCTATAGCCTGTGTATATATGTGTGTGTGCATGTATAAGAGTATAAACCAAGCTATAGCCTGTGTATATGTGTGTGTGCATGTATGAGAGTATAAACCCAGCTATAGCCTGTGTATATGTGTGTGTGCATGTATGAGAGTATAAACCAAGCTATAGCCTGTGTATATGTGTGTGTGCATGTATGAGAGTATAAACCAAGCTATAGCCTGTGTATATGTGTGTGTGCATGTATGAGAGTATAAACCCAGCTATAGCCTGTGTATATGTGTGTGTGTGTGTGTGTGTGCATGTATGAGAGTATAAACCAAGCTATAGCCTGTGTATATGTGTGTGTGCATGTATGAGAGTATAAACCAAGCTATAGCCTGTGTATATGTGTGTGTGCATGTATGAGAGTATAAACCAAGCTATAGCCTGTGTATATGTGTGTGTGCATGTATGAGAGTATAAACCAAGCTATAGCCTGTGTATATGTGTGTGTGCATGTATAAGAGTATAAACCAAGCTATAGCCTGTGTATATGTGTGTGTGTGCATGTATGAGAGTATAAACCAAGCTATAGCCTGTGTATATGTGTGTGTGTGCATGTATCAGAGTATAAACCAAGCTATAGCCTGTGTATATGTGTGTGTGCATGTATGAGAGTATAAACCAAGCTATAGCCTGTGTATATGTTGTGCATGTATGAGAGTATAAACCCAGCTATAGCCTGTGTATATGTGTGTGTGCATGTATGAGAGTATAAACCAAGCTATAGCCTGTGTATATGTGTGTGTGCATGTATGAGAGTATAAACCAAGCTATAGCCTGTGTATATGTGTGTGTGCATGTATGAGAGTATAAACCAAGCTATAGCCTGTGTATATGTGTGTGTGCATGTATCAGAGTATAAACCAAGCTATAGCCTGTGTATATGTGTGTGTGCATGTATGAGAGTATAAACCAAGCTATAGCCTGTGTATATGTGTGTGTGCATGTATGAGAGTATAAACCCAGCTATAGCCTGTGTATATGTGTGTGTGCATGTATGAGAGTATAAACCAAGCTATAGCCTGTGCACGCAACATTCCGTCTCATGGACTTTAAAGATCCTGACACTCATGTCCTAGACAGGTGAGTGCCAGCTACACAAATACACCCAGCATGCACTAGGTCTCTTCTCCCCATCCCCGGTCGCCATGGATGGTGCTCAGTTGTCTGGGCATTAGACTATGTGTCCAAAGGTTGCAGGTGAGCGCCTCTGGTAGTGCTGAGTTAGTTCCTGTATCAACCAGCTCTTGAAAAGCGTTATTTAAAAGTAACAAAATAAATAAATTAATTAAAAAATAAATATTTTACGGTTATTATAGAAAAAAAACGTTCTCTTTGCTAGAAACTAAGAACGGCCCTTTATGCTTAATGAGGTCACCCCAGAAATGATGGCAGAGAATGTGTTGCAACAACTATAACATATCCTGTAAATTAATTTTAAAAAACTGAAAAAATAATAGCAGAGACGCAAATATACATTTTTTGTAGTCTCAGCTATTATGTATAATATATATATTATATATATACTTTACTAGAGTAGTTTACCTGTAACAAGCTCGATCCACAACATAAACAAGTGCTGCAGCCAAGCGGAAATCCTCTGCCTTCATTGCAAAGTCAATACAGCGCTGAAATAAACAATACAATACATTTCAAAAAGAGAATTTGCCAAAATTCACCACAGTTGCCATTATGGTCAAGAAATGCCTCAGATCAAGCGTCAACATTGACAGGACATGCACTTTCCCAGGAGCAGACATTGGAAGTGACCAACATCTTGTGATGTCTTTCTGGCTCCGCTTGAAGAGAGTAAACACAGCAAAGAGCACCAGATAAGACTGAAGTTTGACCTGGACAATCTGCAAGACCCGGAGGTGGCAGAAATATTCCAAGCCACAAATGGAGGGAAATTTGCACTACTGCTCATTTTGGGAGCTGGTGAAGTAGAAGTACAAAGTCAACACCATGACCACCACCTTCAATTCAGCTGTGACAGATGCCGCCACTGAGATCCTTGGCAAACATCACCCAAAGAAGAAACCGTAGATCACGCCTGAACTTTTGGACCTGTGTGGCAAACGAAGAAAGATGAAAAAGAAAATCTCACAGGGTGCCAAAAAATCAACAATGAAATCTAAAAAGGCATGTGCACAGCAAAGGAGAACTGGATAGAAGATCAATGCCAGGAAATAGAGAACAGTCTGAACAAGAACAACTGCAAAAGGCTTACCAGACTGTGAAGCAGCTGACAAGTGTTAAACAGCCCTAAGTCTCCATGATCCAAAGCATGTTGGCATGTGCCTTACAGAAGAACAATAAGTCTTGGATAGATGGACAGAGTACTGCTCTGACCTTTACAAACACACATCAAACAGAGACCCATCAGTTCTAGCATGTCACCAGAACAGAGAAGAAGAAATCCTCCAAATTCTCCGAGAAGAAGTTGAGGCAGCATTGCAATCGCTGAAGAAGGGGAAGTCAATAGGAGTGGACAACATACCCGCAGAATTGCTCCAAGCAGGAGGGGAAGTGATTGACGCCCTCACCATTATCTGTAAAACATCTTGCCGAGTGGGGAGTGGTCTACACCATGGGCCCATTTGCTTGTCATCACTCTTCCCCAAAATGGTAACCTTCAGGAGTGTGAAAATTACCACACCATCAGCCTCATCAGCCTCATCAGCCATCCCAGCAAGGTCCTCCTGAAAATAATACTCAACAGATTGAAACCCCAAGCTGAACAAATCATAGCTGAACAACAAGCATGATTCAGGGTAAGACGAAGTACCACTTAACATATTTTCAACCTCAAAATAATCTGTGAGAAATACTTACAGCACCAATATCTATATTATGTGTTTGTAGACTTCAAGAAAGAGTTTGACCAAGTCTGGCAAGCAGTCATGAGTGTACAACATCAGCCCTAACATTATTGAAGTCATCAAAAGCCTGTATGACAAGGCTACCAGTACAGTCTTCCACAACAGCGCCATCTGGAACTGGTTCAAAACAACAATCGGAGTGCGTCAAGGATGCCTGCTCTCTTCAACATATTCCTAAAGCGCATCATGTGAGGTGCCCTTGCAGATCATGAAGGCAAGGTCAGCATAGGGGGTAGAGCAATCTCCAACCTCCCTTTTGCAGATGACATTGATGGATTGGCTGGAGAGGAATAAGAACTTGAACAGCTGTACAGGGGCTTGACTCCACCTCCAGAGCATTTGGAATGGAAATGAAAATAAGTGCAGAGATGACCAACAACACCAGTGGCATCAACAAGGACATCAAAGTCCAAGGCCAATCCCGCAACAGCACAGTTTCAAATATTTAGGAGCCGTTGTCTCAGACAATGCCCCCCACAAACCTGCCGGTTGCCCAAATCCAACAGTCTCTTCCGCAAAACCAGCAATTCTTTTAAACAGAACCAGCACATAATTTCATAAAATTTCAAGTAGTAAGTTCTTGAAAACGCCTTTGCCAATCTCACTCATCCATCAAAGTCGCCTGGCCTGCAAAACAGCCCCCAGAATCGCAAAATCGCCTTTGCCACACTCATCCCTCATATATATGACAAACTGCCAACTTGCCCGCAACCCACCACCAACCACGCAGAATCCGCTAAAAAAAAAAAAAAAAAAAAAAAATCACTGTACCTTTCAGTTTCCTCTAAAAACAAGAACCTGGAGAAACACTTGTATACATTTCATTTTTAGTTCATTGTCTTTTGTCAACATCGCTGTCATTTGTCACTCTCTCACCTGAATTTCAACCCATATATTATACGCACACATTAGTCATTACAGGAGACTTAAAAAAAAACTAAAAAAAACAAACAACTTTGTCAATGTCAATCTTTATGAATGTTGCCTACACATATACTTTTTCTCTCCCTGTCCAATCTGACTGTATAACAAAACTGTTTATATTCTATTATAGTCAAAGCTTGTTAATGTTATATTTTGATATATATATTCAATAGGTAAAAGATTAAGAATTTCAGTACATTTTGTCAAGATATGCTCGATACACTCATTTTATGTCCTCATATATGCAAGTACTGTTACCGCAATATTTTGTTCTTCATGCATTCTAAAGTAACCTGTGAGCAAGACTATATTGATTTGCCCAGAATTTGCTCAAAATGATCTGGAAATTTATTCATAATAATTACTTTGTTTACGTACAACATTTTGATTAATGTTCTACATTTCATTTTTTTATAAGCGAATATATCATTTCAGCTAGGCTAATATATTTTTTGCACCAAGACACTGAATAATCTGAAACACTGAGGTCTACTCACGTAGATAATTTCAATGTGGTTCATGGACGGCACGGTTTCGTTTGGCTCTGCCATCATCTCGGGAGTGACCTCATTAGGCATAAAGGGTCGCTCCTGGTTCAGGGCAAAGTCAATCTGAATGGCAATGGGCTTTGGCAAAAGTTGACGCCATTTTACTAGGCTGGCTGCAGGTGAAGCAGTAATGCCTGGATCCATTGCATCATCTCCCCATATCGCTTTCAACACATCTGTTCAAATAAATTCATAAATTATATAGATCCAAGAAGCATGAGCTGATCACAAAATGATCCAAGATGGACTTTATAACAACATCAAAAAACTAGAAGAATTTAAAGAAGCAGGAGAAAATCTTATTGAGAAGAACTTGTTTTGAATTTCAAAGTTTTGTTTAAAATTAAATTAAATTACCATTTCCGATTTCGACTATTTTACTATGGTATAATATTTATACTGTAAATGTAATAGTAATTAATACCTTATTTTTAAAAGAAAGTTTTGAATGTATTACCCTGTCTAATCCCTGCAGTTAATCCAAAATCCTCCAACATAGATTTTTCCTCCATCTCGCCTCTCGGTCTGCAAATCATGTAGTTTAGTTTAGTTTTATAGATTAACGTCCCCGGTGTGACACATATGGGATAGGGATAGCGATAAAGGCGTAACGCATCCTTTTTTCGTAATGTTTACAAGCAATTCGGAATTTCCCGTTTCTATTCTAAACACTTCCGCTGTCAGACAGAAGAAATTACTGTATTTGATTTGAAACAAATCCTATCGTATCCTATCCCGTAATTCAAAAGTCGTTGGAGCATCACAGGTGATCGTTTTAACCAGCGTACTTCAACTTTCTCTACCCTCAGCAAGGGCAGCCATCATCATGGCTTCACTCAGTGTCAAATAAGTACAAAAAATTAACAGAACAAATGAAACTAACCGACTCACATATTATGTCTCCATGTATTTGTTTGCATAATTTATTTTTCAGATAAAATAATTAACAACTTTCAGGATCCTTAGAATCAGATCCAATGTTTGCTTTTCTTCCCACCCACAGGCTCTGAAGTTTCTTCTTTCGTCTTTGTATGTATAGTTAGTAATTGAGGCCTAAACTGGTAGGCCTCTTACATAATATACGTAGTAGTAGTATATTGATAAATATAATCATAGATATATCTATGATATAATGTATGTATAGTATGTAATTGAGGTTCCCCTATATGCAATAGTGTCCGGAGGCCTACGAAAGACAAGACTTCACAGCCTGTGCTCAATGACGTTTAAACTATTTACTGATTCTGGTACGAAGACGTGCACCATTTTCGTCGTAAGTTCGTGCATGTGCAAAGTGCTCTATTCAGTCCATGTGACAACGAAGTGGGAAGCGTTTGTGATATTTAACGCAAAACAGTGGTAAGAATCCGTTTTAGGTTGCATTATTAAAATAGTGATGGTTCAGAGTTCACTGTGTTAAAGAGTGAAGAGAAATGCTTAGCTGAATCATGAATGACACTAGACTAGTGTCGTGATCGGGGTAAACCAATATTGAATATTGGCGTTAAACTTAAACTTTAAAGTAATGCAAGTTCAGATAAACTCATAAAGCCACAGCGGAGATGATAACTGTGTAATGCTTGAAATATGTCATTGGACTTTGCTATAAAAGCATCGTATAATTTTATTTATTTATTTTTTTTAATGCTGATTATTCCAATTACAATGTGTTGTTCTATTTCTAAGTTTTGTATTCCCCGCTCCATGTAAGGGGATGAAACTCCGAACATTTGGGCAACATAGTCAAAGGCCATACGTAATTTTAAGTCTACACGTGGCATTTGACATTGTTGATAATCACTATAAAATAATGTCTAAACTGGACTGTTGTTTTGAAGGCTTAGCTCATAGCTGGTAATATTAGTTATTACTGCTTGGAGCTTCATATTTAGCTTTATAAAACTGTACATTCCAAAATATAATCATTCCTAAACTATTTTATAGTATTGGTTGAAGCTAACTAGTACCAAAGTCAAAGACTATCAATACATAGATCTAAGTACTGTCATCATCAGAGTTCCACCACTTGACAAAGGGCCTAGGCCTCATTATACTTGAATGACTAGTTTGGTAGTGTTTGAAAGTCGTTCAAAAGTGTTTATTTTATGGAGTGCATATATTGCCAGTAGCACATTTTAAAAAAGAAAAAGAATGGTGCATAAAATATTAAACAAGCGCTCTGACTGACCTCAACTTCTACTTCTTTCTCACTGTGTTGGTATATAATGTTCTTTTTTGCTATACATGTATCATCAGCTAGGCCTAAAAAAGCATCCACTTTTCAGGGGTCTATGCATAATTGTTGGGCATTTTAGATAGATCTAGAATCTAGTTAGTATATAATCTGAAAAATACATGCTGTGGAGTTTTTAATCAATTTCTATGATGAAGCTTCACTTATAGTATACATTACTTTACAATAATTATCAGATTCACATGTATGTAAAACAGTTACAGGTACCTATCGATTGTCACTTTGGCCCATATGATTCTTTATGAATGCCTAAATGGCCCATTGATTTTTCCATGCAAGGGGGCCAAGCTAACCCATAGGCTTTCTAATAGTAAATTGGTCGACAATATTCAGATACTCCCCTCGATATTATTATTTAAAATTTATATTTCCGGCGGAAACAAGGTATTTATATTGTCTGCAATGTGGGTGTTCATGTATAATTATTATTGCATTCTTTCTGTTAATAGAATGTAAAGAACTGAAAAAAATATTAAATGCCAAATGACTTTGGAGCTGTTACAAAGGTAAGGGGTATATCTGATTATTGCCAACTGGTCATGGTTTTCGTGGGAGCATTTATTTTTCTTCTCTCGGCTTTGGTATTTTAATTGAACTTGGTTGAAAGTATGGTTGTTAACACGGCTTTTGCCTGGTTAGCAGTTATATAATTGAATGTACTGTGTAAGTGTTATGATTGAGAGGCACACGATAGATCCGATATTTTGTTTTGCAAAGCATACAAAATAACAGTATGTTTATCTTTGATTTGATTTTGAAGCTTTGTATACTATAATGTTGATACTTTTCGTCAGTCGATATTGTTGAGAATTTGTTAAAATTACTTGTTTAGTATCGACTGAAGCTTCGAGATAGATCTGGTAATGGCTAAGCGATTCTCCTAACCTAACGACGTAAGACAATGCCATAGTTCCGGTGACATGTTTTATTTTGATTGGGTGTTATTGCGTCATGCTGGAATGTTAACATTTTTTCTCGATTGCAGAGAGGCTATATAAGTATTGCACTGTCTGCTCGTGGGGGTGATTTCTGATGATTTTTGATGGTCTTTGAAGTGATTTTCGGAAAGAGATCTTGTATACAGTTGTTGATGTTTGTTGAATAAAGCTAGAAAACTTTATGCGACAACACCTGCTTTGTTGCTGAGTGAACAAGCTGCGTGGATAAACAAATTCGAGTTACAGCTTACACTTATCAAGATTCAATCATCAAGGCTGAATCGGCTATTGATAAATACTAAAATAGCCACGTGTAACAGTAAATTATTTGGGATTATGAGTTCATGCAGTAACTATTACATTAACATATATTCTGCCCATGATTGATGATGACCTTTTAAAAACAATGTTCAATTTTAATTCCTTGACATGCTACATTCTTGCCAAAAACTAATATTGAACATAGATTTAAAAATGTCACCATGGACATAATACTATGGAATAATTGTTATTTAAAAAAAAAACAATTTTATTGTTAGTATCAGTTATTCAGTATGTTACTAGCTACTATCCATCTTTTGCAAAACTGTCATTTCATAGAATTTTGCCAATTTGTGTTTCAGATCATGGAATCTCCTGTGGATATTTTGATTCTTGAGGTAAGCCAGAACTCAAATTTAAATAAGGAAATGTACAGGGCTCCATTTTTGCAATGAATCTAAGGAGTGGGCTCACTTCCATTTTACAATTTTAAGGACTTTTTTCACTCCTTGTTAAGCATTTTAAGGAGTGGGTGAAAACGATGGGCAAAAGCATGTTCACACTCTTTTCATAAGTCAACACACACACACACGTAATGCACACATTCATACCACTGTACCAGTGATATAGACATGCATTCCCATATTCACATCAAACTACAGGGTTCGCACACACCCTACAAACTCTTAAAAGTCCCTAAATTTTGACAATTCGTTTTAGGGGCAACTTAAAGTCCCTAAATTTGCAGGCTAATAATTCTAGGCCCTAAAAGGCCCTACAAATCGAGATTGAGGTAAGTGAAAATTATCGTCTGCTGTTAGTGTTAGCTAGTCTGCCATCTTTTTTTTAATCTCTCCAGCAACAGTGGTGTCCCTTTTGTAATCTTCCGGCAAAAAAACAGTCTCTTTTCCGCTATTAGCATCTTTGTCTGCAAACCGCAAATTTCGATAAAGTGAAGTTAGCTAATTCTGAGCCGGCACCAAGGGAGAATTCGTTTTCCACGATGTATGGTTGAGTCACAAAGGCTATAAAGACTGTAAACGATGTGACAGTGAAGGCTTTTTGTCATCTGTGCTAAAAAACCCAACCCTGCATATATCTTGCTGGAAGCAGTAAGAGTGCGGGAAGCTTCCTGTGACATGGTTGTTAGTCAGTTCTCCAACTTGATTGATTATATTCAGGGTGATTGCACAACCAGAACCAAGTTCGAGTTCAGACCAGATGAAGACAGAGTTGACACACTACTGTACTACTCTCTTGTGTACAGGGCTCGAAATTAGCGAGGGCCCGGGACCAAAAACCCGCAAAGTTGATTTCGGGCTCGGAAAGTTGAAAAACGAAGGGCCCGCAAAATAATTCGTCTGTTACAGCTAGCTCTACTCAGCAGTTTCGTATTTGGGCCAAGGGAAGCAACCCACACCGGTGCCCTAAATTTGGACAGAAAAAAAAAAACAGAGAAAAGAAGCGAAAACCCTTTAATTTTGCACTCAAAAGTTTAATATACACTTAAATATCTTTGTAATATAATATAATAAACAAAAGGCCATGGCACAACATAAGCGCAAAATGTCCATCTTTGCAAATACGAAAGTATGGCTACATATCGTCGCCATACAGTTGCTAAATCAATCGGAGATGGCGTATTTTCCAATTTTTGGGAAACGAAAAACGCCAGAAGAAAACGTCGACAAAAGAAAAGAACAAGAAAAAGAGATAAAAAAGAAGTTTGAAGAGGAAAAAAGATCAAGGAACTACAATGAAGGGTGGAAAAAAAGATTTCCATGGCATGGCCTTGAAGTGAACGAGGAAGAGTACTGTTAAGTTTAGTTCCCTTTCATGGTTTTGTTTTGAACTTTTGTGCATTGAGGTCAGATTTTTTGTTAGGTTACTCATATTAAAAATTTAATGATGTGTATTGCTCGAGTCAAAAGTAAATAATATTCAGAGTAACATTATCATATGCCTTCGGATGATAGTATAAACCAAGGTCTAATCTGTATCGCATACATTCCCTCATAACGGACTTTAAAGATCCTGACGCTCATGTCCTAGACCGGTGAGTGCCGGTGACAAGAACACACCCAGCATGCACCTAGGTCCTTCTCCCACATTCCTGGCTGTCCAGGATTGTGCTCAGTTGTCTGGGGCGTTGTTACGATGCGCCCAAAGGCTGCAAGTTGGCGCCTCAGGCAGCTTGAGTTAGATCCTGTATCGGCCACGCGCCTTGAGTCGCCAAGTACGGCGACATATGTGCGTTATAATAAATCCTCCATAATAAAAAATAATTATTAATGCCCAGATGATGGATTGATCCCACTCAGTGTCAGACAGCATTGGTTTCTAGCCTGTGCACAAGGCAGGTTAGTCCCGCCTTAGACCACTTGGCCACAACGCTCGCTAGACATTTGTGCGCACATGTATGTCGTACATCTACAGATGTACATTTCTGCCCAAATGGTTATGCTACTGAATCACAGGTCTGCATGGTTGTTATATCCACAACGAAGATAAGACACACTTTGTCAGGCCACGTATTGATCCATCGCTGTTGTTTTATTATATAATTAGCCAAATCATGAAATGTTGTAAGTTTGTAAGTGGTCACCATTTCAATTTGAAACTTCAGGTGAAAAGTCCCTCGTCCTTCTCGGCCAAAATCACACTGCCCTGGGAGCGTGATGCCTATGAACAGGCCTCTCAGCACTGGCAGGCTGCCATGGAAATGATTGAACAGAAAACCATCATCAGCCATGACATTCAGAAGGTAAGACTGTTGAACTTGTATCAATGCAATGTTTGTTTCCACTAGTATGCAGGGGTTCCACTATCACGCTCAGGTTGACAAATTTGTGTTCACCGATACATGTACAAAGTATGTTGACGGCCGTGTTAACCAGAGTGCATATCAGTGGTAATTCTTCCTGAAAAAGTTCTAGGAACTTATAGAAAGAGATTATCTGTTGAACATTTTGCATGCTGTTGATTTTGCGTGGTAATGGAATTATTGGCTTTTGTGTGAAGCTGAACACATACAGTAAGTGTCCAGTATATGGGTCTGTCTACAAAGCTGGTTCACTTTTTGTGACATGGGTGCCCCCCAAAAAAAGGTGTCAAATACATACATTTTGTGGTTTATTTGAAAGATATGTATGTGTGTGATCATGCCATGCAGGTTAGAAGATAAGTTTTGACCTTATATGCATGTAGCCAGACCTTTAGTGTACACACTCAACGAAATGTCCAATGTAACACGGCAACCAAATAGTACTTAAAAACCAACTATATATAAAGTTGGCAAAGAATCTTTATTTATAAAGAGATTTGCTATCAAATAGATATAAGATTAAAAAGAAATGTTTACATTAGTAAAGAAGCTTATCTATTGATACATTATCAAGTCAGTCAATTTTCAACAAATTTTAATCATTAAAACTAAAGTTTTTTTATACCTAAAATGAAACAACCTGAAAAGCTACTGCACATACAAATTGTGTATAATATTATAACATAATCACAAAATAAAAGTGAGATCTTACAGGTCTCTATTAAAAGAAATCTGGTTCTTATTTAAAAAATAATGTCCAATGTAACACGGAAACCAAATTAAGCTTGACGATAAATTATATTCGGCTAAATAATATTTATCAAACTTAGCGTATCCAAATCAAGTCAAATAATAAATTTAAATAAGTTTACTTGTCACTGCTGTTTCAAAGAGCATTTTTATTTATTCATTAACAAATTTTGAACGGATCTCATCATCCATCGTAACAAGAACGACAAAAAAATAATGGTTTCTTGGCTTCTAATTACTTTGGACTAGCCGGAGATCTATTTTCATTAAAATAGGCACCACAGTCGAATTAAACTTATCCTAACAACTAAATAAACATAAAATATTATATAAACATGAAGAATCTTACCGTAAAGAGTCAGTTTTCTTGGTGACATTGCGTGCGATGTCCAACGTAACAACTACGAGATACTCAGAAACCACACACAATGAAAAAGATTCCCCGCGTAAAATGAAACCACGCGAGAAACTCAGAAGGGACGAGTGTATATCAATCCGCTAATGAGGCCTACTTTACGTCATTAAAATAGTTCTACTAGGTATGCTTTGAAATAAGCAAAATAAATTTGTGTGTAGTCGAACGTAACACGAAAATCCGGAAACGATGTCAACCGATGCTTTTCAGACCATCAAAGCATTTACATAACGACTAAATTGTTATTTGTAAACATTGGAATTCATTCATAACATACCACCAAGAAAGACAACTCTAAAAAAACATGTATTCTTGCGCTTACGCCAAAGATCAATTTTTGAAAACATTCTGCCTGTTTCGGAAACCATGCGTTACGTTGGACATCCAAATTTACTCTGGCTATAAATATAATACACAAAATACAAAAAACAACTTGTTTTTGTAAGTGGGGTGGCCTATGCCGAAGGTCGCGGGTTCGATTCCCGCAAGGGGAGAACGTATGTGACTTAGGTATGAGACTATTGAGGTCACCGAGGGTTTTCTCCGGGCACTCCGGTTTCCTCCCTCCCTTCCTGACGCAGTCAATATAAAAATTTCAAAAATAAAAATTCGATTTTCTTCCGTCTTCTAATAGCGATCTCCCTGCCTTTACACAACCTGTTTGAGTGATGTATACATGTGTATTTGGTGTGTGTGAGGGTAAATGAGACAGGTGAGCGTGTATGTTGGTATAGATCGCCGAGCTTTGAGCCTTGGGGAAAGGCGCGTACATAGCATCCTGTATTATTATTATTATTAAGTATTGTGCATGTTTAAACTATTACTAATGAGTTAGATTATAATAATGTTACGAGTTCTATGACATCTTTATTTATGTAAACACTTAAAAGAAAACCCGGTCATTCTCATGTCACAAAATTAGGTCAAATTTTAGGCCACTTTCAGACATTTACAAAGCAAATACAAAAGTTCTATAGACATTTTTGTCTTGAAATTATTAATACTATCTCTCCGATCACTTTTAAATAAGATAATAGCAAAAGGAAAGGCAAATAAGCAGCTTGTTGTGATAAATATTATCTAGAAAAGCAGCACCCTTCGCGGTGCTCAGCTTTGTAGACAGACCCATATCCCAGCAGAAGCCAAAGTGACACCCAACTTGTCAAATTTTATATCCATACATAATGATAATGACTATAGATAGATAGATCGATAGCTAGATAGATAGATAGATAGCTAGATAGATAGATAGATAGATAGATAGATAGATAGATAGATAGATAGATAGATAGATAGATAGATAGATAGATAGATAGATAGATAGATAGATAGATAGATAGATAGAGTTAGACTTCAGAACTTTATTTTAAAAGGTTAAGATTTTAGGCATAAGCCTATTCTTACGTTACAATCAGACCTTTTGTAATAAAATAACATCAAAATTTATTATTCCATTTAAAAAAAAAAAAAACCACGTGTATTACAACAAATACAAAAAAAAACTATTTATACTACCACTACTACTACTACAATAAACGGCTAGAAACATTAAGCAAATCTCATTAGGAGACAATAACAATAAAACAATCAATTATTTAAAAGCAAATTACACAACAACAAAAGTTTTACATATTTAGGAAACAAATTAATCAATATGAAGCAAAACATTTGATTTTTACATTCACATTTATGATATACAGTGGAGTCCACCTATAACGAACCTTGGAATAACGAACACCCGTGATTAGCGTACTACCATCCATTTCCAGACACACTCCCTTCTTTGTCTTACTATTTAATCCCTTCCTATAACGAACAAATCCAGCTAGGCAAATAACGAATCTCCGCTTGTAACGAACCCTTTGTGTATTCCCTTGGCCTACTTTGCCTCAATTGGCTCATCGCCAATAGCGAACAGCAGCAGAAGCATGCCAGTTCGTACATAGGTCAACCAGGCCTTGAAGTCATAACTGTCATTGGCTGCTATAAATAGCCTTGAATGAAGTCATTGTTGATAAACTTCGTAGGCCTAGGTCGATCTACGTACTGTATGTTGTGATGTGTACTCATCACCGGTGTGTACTTCCGTTTACAGTACAAATCTCTACAGCGAATCCCGCTTGTAACGAACCCGAAATTCCCCCCCTTGAGATTCGTTATACCCGGACTCCACTGTACACTATAATATGAATTTTACATTTACAATTATTATACAGTTTTTTTGTTGTTTTTTTTAAACAAAAAAACACTTAATATGTACGTTATGACAATTAAGGCTGTGACTTGGCTGTGACATAATTACCAACTTAGCATTAACAATATTGGTTTTATTTCATCTGATTGAATAAATGGTAGCGTAATTTTGTTTTGAAACCGCCAACTGTTTTCTGTTGTTGGATTTGTGTTGGGAGAAGGTTCCAAATTGAAGGTCCAGAAAATGAAAAGCTGGATTTGAATTTATTAGTGTGTGGTTATGGTAATAAATACCTTTTAGATCTGATGGATAGACTGGGGCTGCAGAGAGAAGGACCTTTAGATATTAAGTGATCGATTTGTGTGAACTTTGTATAAGCATTGCTTTGTTGTACCTAAATTGCATATCCAAAGGTAATATTTGCAGTTTTCATTTTTTGTACCAAATATATGTAGATGACGGATTTCTGTACACAAATCCGACAAGAAACGATTGAGAATGAGATTTATCCGCTTTTATTTCAAACCACATACACTCCATATTTTTGGATTCAAAGTCAGAACGTCTTTTGATAGAATGTAAGATGTTCTCATGGATATAGATGCCAAGTCCTGTTTGACCAGGATTTTAAGCATCTTGACGAATAAAGGAATAATTAGGAATTGATAAAATGTCATTAGATTTGTTTTCATCAAGACGAGTCTCAGTGATACCAAGCATGTGGAGGTATGGAGTTTGACTGATCAGGTTGTTTACATCATGCAATTTATTGTACAGGTGATCACGTGCCCAAAACGAAGGCCTTGCTTATGATTTAAATTTCTCGCCATAGTGCATATAATTTTGAAATAAACGATTGGACGAAAATATGTGAATGACAACAACAGAAGAATACAAACAGAATAAAAATCAAGAAAACTGGTAAAATTAACAATAAGCAAATAGCAAAAATCAAGCTTCGAGATAATATGGATTCACAGAAACAATTAGGAGCACTGTCTCTGTGCAAATAGGAGATCGATGCAAGCAGTCAACGTTCAGTAATAACTGCAAAGAAAATGGACAGCAACCACTCGCTAAAACGACAATCAACGGAATAATAGATTGTGGCAAGGGCAGACAAAACATTCATCATTCAACGCAACAAATTTTGTTTTCCAGTGTCATTCAACAATATATGTAACACACTACAAAACTACAGCACTACAAACGAAATGTGTTTATAATGATTATAGATAGATAGATGTATGTATTCGCTGCATGCATGCATTTAATCGGACAAACTTTTACAGATCCTGATGCTCAGGTTCTAGATAGATGCATCAGCACACCCAGCAAGCAAGCACTACATCCTCAAATCACAAACACCCACACCCACACACCTCATCTTGGGTGTGGCAATGAAGGCAATTAATTACAACTGAGGTCAATTCTGTTTCACTAAATAACGATATTCATATTGTGTACTATACCTGTGCAGTATTTCTTTCAATAGCTGCAACCCTTTATGATATCTTGTATTTAGCCATTTGCACACAGTCCTCAATTGTTTCCTTATAAATCTGTCGATGAGTACTGGCTGTTAAACTTAAAGGGACCTAAGATCATGTGTCAGGACCACATCCTTTTCAAGTTCACCAGTGTGGCAACACTGGAGAAAAAAAATTAAACCCAATTAAATAACCCCTTTCAAAAGTACAGTTTTGTAATAAATTGATGAATTACTTTAGTTATGTGCCTATTAATATCAACAAAGTATGCCCAATGGTTTGTGTACAAAACAAAGGAAAAGACGCCTGAGTTTCAAAGTTTAGCGGTGGGTTTGAGCGAAGATTGCCCATGATCATGTTTACCTGTGACAACACGGCCGTTTCCCAGGTAAACTCATTGTAACAAAAGTAAACGAACGTTCTTGATACCCTGCATCCTACCTCACTTGTGTTTTTCTGCAATAGTGATGATGCAGTTTGTTTTTTTTACAATTTTGTTTACCCATGTTTACAACCAGTTCTAACTCATGTGATGCATAATACCATTTTTATATACAAATACGGTTTCTTCAACAGTTCCTGCAACAGCTGTCAGTCTGCGTTAGTATTGCGATTGTTGGCTCATGTGCATTGTTGATTCAACATGCACACATAAGTATGAGTGTATTAATAACTTTTGGATTGTAAGTGTAAGGAGGGAAGTGGGGAGGGGGGGGGGTGGTGCTTTGTATATGTTATCCATAGCACTGTATTCACTAGTAGTATGATAATGTTTCATTGTCTCTTTCAGAATGAACTGTACGCAACCAAAAGGTGGAAGGATTTTGTGTGGCAACGAGTGAAGGTAGAACAGGTGTTTCAGACCAGCAAAGGAATTTGTGCCAAGTACGAATGGAATAACAAAAGTCTCTATCTTTACATTTTTTTTTGATATGTAGAATTTGCACACACCCAAACACACAAATATATTTACCTCTTTATAGGTTATTTGAATTTCAAAGACACATTTTGTGTGTGGGGGTAGGGTGGTGGTTGGGGAAACAGCAGCTGGTGATTTATACTTCTAGTGTAATTTGTCAGATAAGGTGTCAAAAGAGCGCTACATGTTAAAAAATGATGTTGACAATAGTTTGGTAAACCATCACCAGCCTTTTGATGGGTTTTTATTGCAACTTTCATAGATCGGTACCGAGGTGGTGGAAGGGAGATATAAATATATGACAGTTGAAGCTGGCAATAGCAGAGGTTAAACTGTACAAACAAAATACTTTATGTTTTGTAAAATTATGTGTAAATAATATAAACGTTTTGGTAAGTTGTAGTTACTTTGTTTTATGGTCTATAGTTTGCCTGTGTGGCCAGACAAGTATCTGTGATTCATCAACATTTACATTTCTGAATCCAAGTCTGATACGTAATTTTAAAGTGTATTTATTTTCTTTTTCTTTTTCCGAGTATTGTGTGTGGGGATGCAAGTAATATACTTTGGCCTTTGTAATGGTGAATAAGTAACTCTATCATTAAAATTAATGCTCAGTGCTTTCATTTCTTCCCCCAGGTGTTTCTATGTGGATTCTGGGGAGACTGAGACTCTGCCTCTCTTTAGGTATGTATGTTTGCTTCTTGGCAATCATCCGGTTTAGTTAGCCCCCCCATAATCATACACTGCAAATAGTCCACACTGGATTGATTCTAATTCACTAGGGTTGCGTTAGCTAACTGTAGCCTTAACCCTTACCCTAATTCTAACCATAACCTAAGCCCTAACCTTAACTCTTTTTTAGGATGATGTCATTATTCATGAGTCCTGATTTTGACCCTTGCCAACTTTTTATTACACTTGCAGTCATTAACCACAAGAAATATGCATGTCATTGAATCTTACCTGGTTTTATCCAGGTGGTGGATGTTAACATTTTGTGAACGTCACATATTTATAGAGCTCTTTTAAGCAGAAAATATTTCCACATCGGAGCATTTTAAATCAGTCGTTATACAGTAACATATTTAAAACAAGATGACAAGCCATTCAAATTAAGTTTTAGACACACTCACCTACCAACCGACTGACACACCAATATTTTGGCTCATTGCGATTCCCAGGCTATTTAAAAGTATTTTAAGAAAAGTTTGGAAATTCAAAAATGCCTTCCTTTTTTTTTTAAACTTCTTCAAGGTAATGACAATAGTGTTTCCATGGTGCACTTTGTTTTCCAGGCTGTTTACATTGCCTGAGCAATACAAGGAACATGAGGTGCCTTTCCAGGTTCGAAACCTGAAACTATGGAATCTGCAACCCATGACCATGAGCATGGAGATTGATGTCGCAAAAGGTGGTTTTGCCACCCCAATGAGGTGAGCTTTGAAGTTCAGTTGAATAATGTTGTGTTATTTAATGTCTGATCCTTTCTTTTGTGACGATAGACCTAGAACAAAGTTGAAGGTTGGGCAAGTGAGCTGCAAGGTTTTTGTCATCAGCACAAAATGTTTTAGCCCTGTGGGTTCGGGCACTGATAAGAATAGACCCAACGTTTCCCGACGTGTCGTAAGAGGTGACTAACAGGGGTGATGTCAGCACGGCATCACTGGGCGAAAGTCTTCTACACAGAAGTCACCGCCCAAGACACACTGCATGATGAATAAAACCATTGACTCAATGCCGGATAGGTCGTCGCCCGGATCACAAGGACCGCGCCTTCCGTTGGCCACCAGGACGGAGGCGATAAGTGTGCTACTGATGGGCAACTTAGCAAGATCCGCACCAGAAATAACATCGTCATAGGAACCTGGAATGTCAGGGAGGACAGGGAAAGATGGAGTACGCTGGTTAAACGATCATCTGTGGTGCCCCTACGACCTCCGGGTTATGGGATAGGATAGGACAAAATGTTTGCTTGTATTTGGAAAAAGACCAGCGCTTCCAACACTCCTGGTGTATGTTATTTATGTCTTGAGTTATCTCTTGCTCTCTCTCTCTCTCTGTCTCTGTCCGTCTGTGTCTCTGTCTGTCTGTCTGTCTCTCTCTCCATCTTTTATTCACGCTCTTGATTTA
Source organism: Oncomelania hupensis (assembly GCA_036898135.1). Taxonomy (NCBI): domain Eukaryota; kingdom Metazoa; phylum Mollusca; class Gastropoda; order Littorinimorpha; family Pomatiopsidae; genus Oncomelania; species Oncomelania hupensis. Next base: position 10,142,477 of record CM072519.1, on the reverse strand, counting down.
AATTTTCTTTGTTCTCATTATAGACCAAGCAGGAAATGGGATCAATCAGCGGAAGTTTATTTCATGGAGCTTACTGAAGGTATATTAGTTTTGATACTTTTAAACTCTTGGTTGTTTTATGAATGAAAAGGTATGTATTTTATTCTCCCAGTATTTGTTGTGCGATTGTTGATGTATAAGATTGCAATTCCATACATGGTTTTTCCACTTTCCCCCTCTCACCGTGTGTTTTATTCTTGTTACACAGACTGCGAAAGTGCCAGTGTGCATGTGAAGAAACAAGACAACGCTGGCAACATCTACGTAGAACTGCTGCTGAAGAAAAATGGGCAGATAATGAATGTCAACCAACAGCTCATTGAGAAGCAGTATGCCTGTTCGCTCACTGGTAAGCACACACAAAAATGTACCTTACATACATTTTTTTGCCATAAATCCACTGATAAATATACAGTCAATTTGAGATCTACATTAAATTGTGTTCATTTGTAGGTAGAGATTTGCCTGTTGTATTTGTGTTACAAATCGGTTATAAAATAAATAATGCAGACTGTCATTTTATCTTTGTGCTTAATGGCTGCAAGTCTGCAGTTAAACACAAAGATTAAAGCACAGATTTCTTTCTTAGTATATAAATCTTTTTCGTATTCATCTTTTTCTTTGATGTTCTTTTATTATATTTTATTTTTTTATTTGTTAATATTTTTATATTTATTTTATTTATGTCATCTTGAATAACCATTGCTTTTAACAGATGCTACTAAATATTCTACGACTACTACTTGTTCTTCTTCTTCTCTCCTTTTCATCTTGTCCGTCTTTGTCTTCATCACCTTCTTCTATCTTCTTCGTTTCCTCCTCATACTTTCTTCTTTTGATTTGTAATACTGCAGGAGCATTTAACATGATTGAATAAATACTTCATCATGATGAATGGAGTATGATAAAACACAAATAGACAAGAACACTTTTTGTTTAGCAGACTGAATAGCAGTAGGCCACTATACAGGGGACCTTGATGCTGTGTGAGATCTATGAAGCATTATGCTGTGTATGAGTGTGACACTGAGATGGGGGTCAGCATCACTTGTGGGCTGACTGTCTATATAACCTTGGTAACAGCCCTATGGCGCCAACATGTTTAGTAATGAAAATGGATCATTATTATCCTGATACAGATTGCGGTGATAGTACCCAACCAGGCTCTGAGGAAACTAGCAATGATGTAGTCCAACATCTGACATGTTCATCCCCCAGCAACATCAACAACATCATCATCAAAATCAAAGACAACAGTGGAAGTAACACGCCTGTATCCCAGCTACCTGCCATAGAGAGTTCCCAACAACATTCAGCAAAGAGGCACACATGCAGCCATGCGTCTGCTATGAACGGAGTGGAAGAAGAATCAGACATTGACAAGCTTGTGGAGTTGGCTGAAACCTTGTCAGACGCTGAGATTTCTCGCATCCTCAACAAGATGAATCGCTTCAAAGAATTGAAGGGAAATACGTCTGACACTGAATTGATGCTCAACCAACAAGGTCTCGAATTGAAATCTCCAACGGGAGGCCGGCCTGACAGCAGTGGGACAAAAGATACAAGTCCTCTTTGCAGATCTCCGCATGCTTCGCCTTTGTCTGGAGGGGGAGTGAAATCCAAAGGTTTCCCACCATCCCCACCTATAGCCAAGAACCTGTCTTCACCATTGAACGGAGTGAAAACTCATTCTCCTGTACTGTCAGCAAGCAGCAAGGTGTCATTAGCACAGAACAACAGCATGCACTCGCCCAGTGCTGTGATCCAGGCAGGCAGTTCACTAGTTGTGCAGATGCAGAATGGATCTATGGGAAAGCCAGCACCTCACCATGAGGGAATTCTACAATGTGGGGGACTACTTGCACCAACAGCCTTTGTCCCATTGATGGTGGACGTTGCTTCAGATTCAGAGACCACTGTGGTCAACTCTATCAGTCCATCCTCCATTGCTTCCTATCTGGCCAACAAAGCATCGCAACCCTCACCACCTACCTCATCAGCAACATCAAAAATAACCGCTTCATCAACAGCAGCATCCTTACCAGTAGCCACAACATCGCAGCTTTCATCTGCATCATCATCACAGAGGGCCACAACAAAAGCAGCAGTTTCTTCCACGTCAGCAGCACCATATGTGTTAGACAGTTCCCCTTCTCCTGCTGACTTATCTCCTTGGGGCGGCCGGGGTCGTGGATTCAAGAAACTTTTCAGTGAAAATATGGTCAGCCAGGTGGGTGGACATCAGACACCTGGTGCTAATGCTATGGATGGTGTGTTGAATAAACCCTTAACCCCTGTCCAAACCTCTCTCTACAGTACCACTACCACTCAAAGTGTTGATGTCACAGAGGTCACTGTGTTAGATGGCTGTGTTTATTACGGGGCTCGACCTAAAACCACCACTTCTTCAGGCACTGCCATGAAGCTTTCAACAACCAGCGTTGGAAATAAGCATTTGCTTACCACAGGAAAGAAGTCTGTGTCGGAGATAAGTTTGGATTGTAAACAGCAACAGCCTGTCATGAATGGTGCTGCTTCCACTGAGACTTGGGATTCTAATCAACAACAGAAGCAGAGTGGTGCACCTCCTTCCACTCTGGCTGATGCCACGCTCATTCCTGGGATTAAGCCCTGTCCAGCTAGCTCTGAGGATCGTTACCAAGTCACCCAGAGAGTCTTCTCCAAGCGCCTTCAGGGTCAGGGCAGTGGCTATGCCTCCAATGCTGAAGCTAGTGGCCAAATGATCGGAGGTCGAGTGTACAAAACTCGTGATTACAGCTCTGATACAGGGGTGGACTCTGCTCTGAATGAACTGATGAAGGAGAAAACCTCCCAGACAGCAGGAGAGAATGGAGCTGATGAGAGCAGTTCTACAACATTAACCACTGGCTTGGAGTAAGTTTGCAATTATTGTTTGTTTGTTCTTTCTACCGAGTTTCAGTAGGGAAACATTTTTATTTTCCTGAATTCCTTTTAACGTTTTGTATTAAGATTCATTTGTGTATTTTATTTTTTGCCTGGTTCTTTTGTTTTTAAATAACAGAAAGTTGTTTTGAGCATTAGTATCAACTACATGTGGAGTGTTTTTAACATTGTCTGATTGGGATGTTTAGCATTGCATAATTTGTGTATTCTGTATCATTACCAGTGAGTTCATACAAATTAACTTTCAAAACAACTTTCATTGTGGCTCTCAGCGAACAGTCCTTTTCAAAACTCCACGACAAGATCGAAATAATAGGAATCTATTTATTATGTTCCGCACGTTCCTCCTCTCTATCACCACTTTCCTCCCCACTCCCACACACCTATACATACCCCTCCTTATGCTTTTAATATTCTCTTGATTTGCATGGGAGAGACTTAGCGTGACAAGTTTGGGGTAAGAAGACAATATTTTAGAATGTGTTATTTTTATTGTTGCAGTTCACCAAAGTCAGTGTTTGGTGATCAAAAGGATTCAATCATGTTTAACAACAGCCAGAAACTCAGGGGGAAGGCCGCTGGAAATATGTACGTACTTAATAAATTTATTGCTTTATAATCTTATATTCATAAATATTTGTGCAAAATTAAAGCTGAATTAGTTTTGTTCTCAATTGTTTTTAAGTTCGGTTATTGTATGTATGTATATGTATGTATCAGTTTATAGTCCCCTCTCTTCCCGATAAGGATTTTCAGAGAGGAGACTGTATTAACTGAATGCCTGTGTGCTTTAATTTGTGTTTTAGAAAAAAATTGTGGGTTTTTCCTTACATTTTGTTTAGTGAATTCTCTCATTCTTTGGAAATGTATCTTCAACTTAGATTTTGTTTTTGAAAATCGTGGGGAACATTATTTTGTATTGAATTTATCATGTTTACATTTTAAAAGAAAGTTAAACAAGTTAACAAGGCCCAGTAGAAAAAAAAAGTGTTTTAGTATTTTTTTATTTTCTTTTTTTTTTAATTATTATTTTTTTCTTTTTAAGTCAACCAAGGGAAGTAATTAGGATTAAGTCCCTTGAATCTTCCCGGATATCAAAGAAAGTACAGCTACGCAAAGAAGGTTCATTTCGACTCTTACTGCGAAACGGAAGTTGCGAGCGCCAACTAGCGGAATAAGTGATAACTCGCTTCGGCCTTAGCGCTTAGCAATGGAGGAAAGCGTATCAAATCAAGTAAACAAACCTAGAATCCGTCCTGGTGGGCAACACTGCAGCGCTTTTAACTGCACAAATGGACGATACAAGTGCCCTGGACTTTCGTTTTTTAATTTTCCAAAGGAAGAATCAAACATAATTATAACCAAATCTAACAACGTTGATCTAGATCTACCACTCGATGTAAACTGTATTTTCTTTGTTGATACTGAAATTTATCATATCCCAATTTTTTACAAATGGAAGATGAGGGGAGGGGGGAGGGGAAGGCGTAGTTTTAATTGCTGCTTAAGAGTAATTTAAAAAAAAAGAAAAAGAAAAAATAGTAGGCCTAATGAAATAATGAAATATTATTGCATGACTCATTGACTGGATGTGTTGTCTTGTAAAGAAAAACTATTAAAAAAAAAAAGAAGTAATTTTTAAGCAAATAATTCTTCATAAATGCATCTAAGAATAAAAATCCAAGAGCAAAAACTATTAATTATTATCCTTTTAATGTATAATGCTACTAGTTAATTGTCTAGTATTATCAGATTTTGTTGTTGTTGCTGCATGTGAAATGTATGCAGAAAAAATACCAAATGTGATTTTTTTAATCTTTCAAATGTAAAATACCATTTTCTGTGTGACTGTATTCCCTTTCCATTACATTTGGTTTAAGCAGACAGGAAAAGGGTTAATTGTATTTGTTTTGTCTTGCAAAACTTCTGTTTCTTTGTAGGTATGTCTTAATCTTGCTAAACAAAAAGTAAACAACAGATTTAATTATAAAAACCTAACATTCTTACCCTTTTCATTATTTTAAACATACATTTATTGAGATGACAGTACTTTACAAAAAATGATAATTGCTGAAGTTTCCTTTATATGAGAGAGAGAGAGAGAGAGAGAGAGAGAGAGAGAGAGAGAGAGAGAGAGAGAGAGAGAGAGAGAGAGAGAGAGAGAGAGTCATCATTGTTGCTTTTTGTTGCTATAATATTCATATTAAATGTCAGAAAAAGAAACACAAATGTTTGAAGCTATTTTTTTCAGCTTTTATAAATGCATGATGGTTTAACAATAAAGTAACATAATTGATTCAGCCTGCTGCAATGTACAGATCTAATATTATAAATGACTACAAATATTTCTTATTTGACTATTTTTATTGTTGCACTCTTTGGTCTTATCTAGGTGCAATTTCCAATGTAATGATTCATGCCAAAAAAATAATGCTTTTAAACGTTAAATGTGTTTTCTTTAAAAGCTTCACTGTTCACTCTTCTTGTTGCATTGCTTTATTTCTCTACTTCTATAGTCTTGATGTCTGTTGGTTTATATATTATTTATTTCTTCAGAATACATATAAAATATATACATCACAAGCAGCAGGGACAAGCAACAAGCATGCTTATATAAGCCTATCCCTGTGCGAGTAAATTTCAGAGTTAAATTTGGCAGAAGAATATTAACATTGTGCAATATATACATATACACATACACACACATGTCTGTTCTTTTTCTTTAGTCTATCTTAACCTATCAAATTTCCTTTTGCAACTACAGTTCTATTATAGAGATAGCCTATATTAAACCATAATGATGATGATGATGAAAATGATGATGATAAACAGTAGGCCTAATAATTTATAGGCTTATTTACACAGTTGATCGAAACGAAAGCAGTAAATATAATTTTAAGATGAGAGCCTAACAGTAGGTTAGCAGCGATTAAAATCAGAAGTGCAGTGTAAATGAGATAAACAGTAGATTGGAACACAGTTATTAACTGGAAATGCTAAAGCAAGCAATGTTCAGAAAAGCTATTACCGGTATTCAAGCTTACTTTTGGGTTTGAGTTTTGACGGATCTAGGATGAGTACAGGCCGAGTACAGGCCTACTGAATCATCAGCATTGGTACGGTAATTTAATCGGCTGAATGCATAATTCAAGCAACTTGTTGGCAAGCTGTATTTACATTATTAAAATCAGACACTTATTAACTTACTTTCAAAAAAAAAAAGCAGAATCGCTTGTTAATTTAAGCAAGCGAGTGTCCGGAACATAATCTACTGAAGCGGTTTGTTTACATAGCGCTAAGAACAAATTATCGCCCTTGGAATCGTTTATCACGAGAATCGCTGGGGGGCGCTACGAGTGGCTACGTTTTGTAACTTTATATAGGCACTCGCCGAGATGAACCTTCTTTGCGTAGCTGTACTTTCTTTGCGGATATCTACTTTCAGTTTAGATAATTATATTCTTCCTCCTATTTTTGGAAAGATCGTGATGTTACAGGTTTCATTTGAGTTGACACACAATATATTACTTTCTCCTATTTTTAGAAAGATTGTGAGGTTGCAAGTTTCAGTTGAGTTGACAAACGGATGTCAATGTGTGTCTTCTGAATGACTGGTATTTTAGTGTTTACTGAGGTGTTAGTGTTGTGAGACTTTAGATTTGGTTATGATTTATTCATTGATCTTTACACAGCTAGTAATGGCCTCTATAGAATTTGTGTCATTTGCTTTCTGACTTGTGTTCATTAGCATCTGAGTCTAAATATGTAATAATGTATTACTTGTGCATTCTTCATATAATGTAGTGTGCAGGAGTTTAAGTTAACTGACTTGATGTTGTTAGAGTAAGTCAAGTAATGGTAATAGAGTTTGACTGTTTAATACAATATAATACAATATAATACAAGTATCCTTTGGATGAGACAATAAACTGAGGTCTAGTCTATGCACACAAGGCTTCACACAACACACTGTCTGGGACAAGTAGAACTAGTCAAGTCAATATATTCTTTATTCCATCAAAGAGGAAAATTTGTTTTGCCACCAGGATACGCACTGTATAAAAACACATATGCCCACCACATACTCATCGTCATCCTATCATAACTTACAACCACAAAACCATATCACATGTGTACTAATACACTAATACAGTTTAGCACAAATTAAAATAACACTATTCAATTTCTACAGCTATCATAACTAAGAGACAAAGTTAATAAATTGTATTAATACTACATATATATATATATATATATATATATATATATATATATATATATATATATATATATATATATATATATATATATATATATATATATATATATATATATATACACATACACACATACACATACACCTATATACATGCACACATGCCTACCTACCCAACGTTGTGTGGTAGGCACATTTTTAGCATCGTTGTGGGGTACATACACTACATAGCATATTTCACGTAATATTAGGTTATGCTGACTTTGGGCAGTTTTAACATAATTGCCGAGCAGTGACGAATGTTTTTCATCAAGAATGAGGCCAAACCGGTTACTTTGAAAATGGGAGCCTTGTGCTTATGTTGTGAGGTATAACTGCATGAATATTCATGAGGTCAACAGGAACTACCTCACAAGTACGTTACAGTGTTTCCAATTATGAAAATTATCTGTTGCAATACTCATTATGTAAGATAGGTTTTTTTGGTAATTAAATTATATATAAATGATAAATAAGCATAGCAGCATTATATAGTGTATGTACATGTAATTTGAAAATAAACACCGAGCAGATGTGACTTTTAAACCGTTAATTTTTCTACCTATCTGAACATATCATAGCATCATTCTTCCCGCGCAGATTGATATGATTAATTATTATTAGTCTCTTCTAACACAATGTTCTGTGAGGATTGTTATTGCTGTTGGTTAGTTATTTTGCGTCAATGTTTTACTTTTGTTCATAATGTTGCATAGCGGTTGTTTCATATTATCAAATTGTTGTTAATGTGCTTTATCTATTACATTGGAACCTCCAATATGTGATCTTGCAAAATGCACTCCAAATGTGATCTTATAATAGAAGGGTATGATAAATTAAACAGAGAGACAAAGCACACATACCACTTGTTCAGATCAAAAGTAAATTATTTCAAGAGAGAATTTTATATTAAAGGGATTACATTACAACGGAAACAGAGAGGCAAGGCACACATGCCACTCATTCAAAAGCAAACTATTTCAAACTTTTATTAACGAATTGTAAACGAATCTGTAGTATCTTTTTTCCTTTGTTTATTTTGTTGTTTTTGTTTGTTTGTTCAATTTAGCCTATACTCTATAAACCAGTCGGAAAGGATCGCTCCATTACAAAGGTGTAATTCATATTATAAGTAAACTTATCAGTCATAAATACAGGTCACACAATAGGCGAGGTATACTGGAGAGACAGACATTGGAGGTTTTACAGTATGTAAATTGTTTGTGGGAATACAGGATACAGTGGAAGTAAAATTCTGAAAGTAAAAGGTTGTGATTTACTTTAATATGTTTGTCGTGCTTGAATGACAACATATGTTGATTCACCACCACCATTACATTACAAACAACAAACAAGCATAAGTATTCAGTGCCCGAGTCAGCATGTTAGTGTCTGCGCTGTCATACAATTGATCTGGTTTGTGTTATTTTGTTTCTGTATAAACACATCATCAAACAATTGACATACATTTCCTCTTTTATTCAGATGAAACAAAATCAACAGGCGATCTAAATTTACAGGTCAAGTACTGTAACTTTGAACAATGAATAAATGCTAGAAGCAACAAGAACAATATGGAAATAATTTCAAATGGTGTTTTTTTCCAGATACAGTTATATATTTGCAAATCTTTAAACTACATTTGTGTTCACACATGAAAACAATAGCAAAAAAGTGTACTATTAATTGTCATATTTGACTAACATTGTTGACACTGTGAACTTGACTGTAAGTAATTCAATCACTGATACATTTCGACCACTCGTAGCTCTAAATACAACCTACCAGGTATAAAACAGACAGACATTACATTACATGACATGATTATTGCTTTAGGTCCAGCGGACTCTTCCGAGCCAAATCAGGACCAGACAACCCCTGATCCGCATAAAAGATCTGCTGAAACAACTCTAGTGGTAAAACTGAAGGCACTCCACCAGCCAGTCACTTTATAATAAAGACATCCCACGCAGGGGACGTTGAGGCTATACACTAATTTATCGAACCCCCATTTACAAAAACAAAATAGAATACAATCATTACAAAATATCAACAAAACACATATATATAAAATGCCTACATTGATAAATAATAACACCATATCAAGCCCTAGTGACCAACTGGCAGAAAGCGTCCAATATTCCCAAGCTTATCCAACAGACCTCACACACAAATAAGGAGTCTTGTCCCGGAAGAGTTTTCAAGAAAAAAGGTAGGTGACTGGTCTAGCGAAGAAGAAGATAGTATAGCAGATTGATAAAACAGAGCAGGAATGAGAAAGAGCAAATGAGAAAGACAGCGACAGTGGGAATTTAAAGCACTAAATTTCCAGAAAGTGGGGATACTATTTATACTGAAACTCCCGGCACCCCAACGGGAGTGACAGACGGACGGACAAGCATTTGTTTGGATTTCATTTTTGGACTGACTATTTCAGACTATATCGCGCAAATTTGCACAAATCGAGACACTTGAGTTTTGGGTTCATAGACTCACATTGTTATACATGTGAGTCAAAAATAGGTTTCGTGTAATTAGCCAGGTTACAGTACAAAGACATAGGTTTAGCGTAATCAACTAGGTTACAGTGTTTGCACAGAGGGGATGCACCACAGACTTGTATCTGGACACACAAAAGACACGTCACAGGCATAGGCATTCGCAAGTCAAGGTACAAGCGCCTGTGGGATGGACAGACCGATATTTCTTTGGATATCATTATTATTATTAGACTATTTAAGATTTATTTCGCACAGATTTGCAGAAATCTAACTAGAAGGACAAACTAAATATGACTCACATGTTCCTTTAAGAACTCACAATATTTAACATGAAAATGAGTGCCCAGAAAAACAAAATGATACGTGGCATTAAAATTCAAAGTAATACCGACTTTGATCTTTCTATCATGACTTTGAGATGGTAAAGGTAAAAAGCTAAAGGTTGTCCCATAGCCTTGTGGCCGTAGGGGAGCGTGATGTTGGAGATCACACTTATCTTGGGCCAGCGTAATGAGGGTGATGCCCATCTTTCTCCCTCGCTGCTTTACCTTCCCCCTCAACTGGGGGCGTTGTTATTTGTCGCTTCACGTTTTGCGGTCACCCATCCAAGTGCTAACCGCTTAACTTGTTTGTTTTGTTTTATTGTTGCTTTAGGTCCAGCGGACTCTTCCGAGCCAAATCAGGACCGGACAACCCCCGATCCGCATAAAAGATCTGCTGAAACAACCCCAGTGGAAAAATTGAACGCCCTCCACCGGCCAGTCACTTTACAATAAAGACATCCCACGCGGGGGACGGCTGAGGGTTTACCTCAACTACGCGAACCCCCGGTTACAAAAACAAAATAGAATACAAACATCATTACAAATCATCAACAAAACACATACATATAAAATGCCTATATTGCTAACTAATACAATCATAGGAAGCCCTAGTGACCACCCGGCAGAAAGCGTCCAACACTCCCAAGCTGATCCAACAGACCCCATACACAAACAAGGAGTCTTGTCCAGGAAGAGTTTTCAAGAAAAAAGGTAGGTCATTGATCTAGCGAAGAAGAAGATAGTATAGCAGAGTGATAGGACAGAGCAGGAATGGGAAAAGACAGCGACAGTGGGAATTTAAAGCACTAAATTTCCATAAAGTGGGGATACTATTTATACTGAAAACCCCCGGCACTCCAACGGGGGTACTGTTGCCGCAGTGAATCTGTCTTGCCTACAAAGGAAAGACAGGTTTTCAACTGTGGCTTTCACTTTTCCCTTTATAGGTTTGAACAATCTACAGTGGCTTAACTTGCGACACAGTAGCGAGTGCTCCAACCACTGCGCTATCCGACACCCCGACTTTGAGATGACCGGCTCCAAATCAAATAAACTACAGCAAAAGTTGTATTATGCCCAAAACAACGGTGACCTTGGGATGACCTTGATCTTCATGTGACTTCATGCATGTCTGATCAAATAACCCAATATTGTTGCATACTATGGGTTAAATAAATAGCCATTCCACTGTACAATGACCTAATTTTGTATGTTTTTGCGAGGCCTAAAATTACCTTGACCTTCAAGATCAAAGCAAAAAGGGAACATGTATACCAGATTAATCTATCATCTCTAAATTTAACAAGTCTGGACTTTATATATCTCATAGTCCATGGTCGTTGATATCTATTATGCATCAAAGAATCATAAGTTCAATACTAATAATCTAGAAAAAAAGAGTAAACTGTGTGAACAATTGTCATTAAAAAAAACAACAACTAATAATTGTTGACCCTGTGACCTTGATCTTGAGGTGAAGTCATTAATTCACTGATCCTTTATAAGGTCTCATAAGTATACACCATTTTAAGAAGTTTAGTTGTGATAGTTGAAATAGGTTCTTAGATATTAATCCACTTGCAAGTTTTGCACAGATGGCGGACAGACAGACGGACCGACGCACACACAGACGGACCGATGGACACAATTTTTATTAACATGTCATAGTTGGACTAATTTAGGACACATTTCGCACAGATTTGCAAAAATATAGACTTTCTTCTTTTTGGATGGGGTGGGGGGTGGGGGGTAGTGGGCAGGGGTGGCGGTGGGTGAGTGAATATGAATGTGAGTCAAAACATAAGTTGTTTGGGCAAGTACAGTAACATCAACATACATTTCAATGTATTTGAGTCAAAAACAATTTATTAAATAATTTCACTAAGAAATCTATAACACTGCTACCAGCATATTTAAAAAATTCGCCAATAAGCCCGTCTGGTCTAGGAGATTTACCACGCTTTAACTTCCAAATAGCTTGAAAAATTTCATCTCTTGTAATTAGTCTGTCTAAAACTTCTTCATAGTTTTGAACAAAGTCTGGGTCCCCACCTAAATGTTCATCATCCGTATCTAAAACAGCATTCAAATGTTCATACCATGCATCGATAGTAATGTCATTTTTTGGCTGAGTTCGTCTGCCAAACAACCTACTAATTTCTTGCCAAAACACCTGCTGGTTGCCTATCGATGAAATCAATTTATTGAACTGAGTATCATTAAACAACTTCTTTTTTCTACATATGAAATTCTTATATTCCCTACGTGCTCTACAGTAGCTTTGTCTCTTTTCACAAGTAGGATGTTTTTTAAATTGTCTAAGTAATTTTCGTACATTTCTCCTTTCATCCGAACACTCCCTATCAAACCATGCACAATTGCTCGTCTCGCCAACAATAAGTCTCCTCTTCATACACTCAGCTTTCTGCTTGACAAAATTATTAAACACTCCAATCGCTTCATTTATATTAAGATCAAGCAAGTTCAAGGCTCTTTGAAAAACAGACTTTGCTTCATGAGAGAGAGATTGATTGATTGATTGATTGATTGATTGTTGCTTTAGGTCCAGCGGACTCTTCCGAGCCAAATCAGGACCGGACAACCCCCGATCCGCATAAAAGATCTGCTGAAACAACCCTAGTGGGAAAACTGTATGCCCTCCACCGGCCAGTCACTTTACAATAAAGACATCCCACTCAGGGGACGGCTGAGGCTTTACCCCAACTAATCGAACCCCCGGTTACAAAAACAAAATAGCATACAAACATCATTATAAATTATCAACAAAACACATACATATAAAATGCCTATATTGCTAAATAATAACATCATAGGAAGCCCTAGTGACCACCCGGCAGAAAGCATCCAATACTCCCAAGCTGATCCAACAGACCCCATACACAAACAAGGAGTCTTGTCCAGGAAGAGTTTTCAAGAAAAAAGGTAGGTCATTGATCAAGCGAAGAAGAAGATAGTATAGCAGAGTGATAGGACAGAGCAGGAATGGGAAAGAGCAAATGAGGAAGACAGCGACAGTGGGAATTTAAAGCACTAAATTTCCAGAAAGTGGGGATACTATTTATACTGAAACCCCCGGCACTCCAACGGGGGTACTGTTGCCGCAGTGAATCGGTCATGCCTATAAAGGAAAGACAGGTTTTCAACTGGGGCTTTCACTTTTCCCTTTATAGGTTAGAACAATCTACAGTGGCAAGATTGCTCATGACCCCAAGGGGTGAGAGAGAGAGAGAGAGAGAGAGAGAGAGAGAGAGAGAGAGAGAGAGAGTCAAAACATAAGTTTTTTGGGTAAGTACAGTAACATCAACATACATTTCAATGCATTTGAGTCAAAAATACAATCAAAAGTTAAACTGATTTCCCCAATACACAATATAAAGTTAAACTTACTCAAGAATTAAGAAGTACATTATGCAACATACTTGTTGTCACAAAACAAATATTTGGATTTATCATCCCCATCAGCAACAGTATTGTTGTCTTTACCATTCTAATCATCATCAACAACAAAACAATTACAATCCATCCAAAACAATTAAATAAGGTGTACGAGTCCTTTTCTAAATTTTGAGATTCCACAATTTGGTTTGTCAGGGAAGGAAAACCATTTCAGCAGCGATATAAATGCATACTGGAAGTACACTTTGCTCGCACCTTCGATTTTAAAGGACGACAACTCGCGATACAACACTGAATGGTCGGCTATGGAAGTCTTCGATGTGGGCTTTGCGTGAATTAGTTGGACACTCATTTATCACGATTGCTACTTCAGCGATTTGGAAAAAATGTGGACGCACACAAACAAACTTTTCTGCATCAGTTTTCGTATTTGGTGCGTAATTAATGCACCACTGTGCCTAATCGGGAACATTGCTAGGAGCACTATACAGAAAATGCTTACAGGTAATACAGGGTCTAGCGGACTACCAAGGCGGAACCGAATCAGGACCACAGAAAACCAAAATCTGTTAAACCGTCAAAACATTACACCATTATAACTAGAAGGGTAAAGCCCCCATGACTCCATGCTTCTTATTTAACTTGCAATATTTAACATAATATGAGCAACAGAAAAGAAAAAGAAAATGAGACATTAAACGCAAATACCGACTTTGATCTTTCGATGCTCTTGACCTTGAGATGACCTTAACCTCCTGTTCCAAATACACTCATGTTCGATCAAATAAACTATAGCAAAAGTTGTATTATGCCAGGAACGCAGTTGGCTCCGTGGTTTACGCGATGTACTCGAATGTTAGACAATAACAGCCTGTACAGCCCGTGATTCAAAGTGCGTTAACGGCCAGGAGTAAAATAATAATAATTAATAATAATAATAATAATAATAATAATAATAATAATAATAATAATAATAAGTTTAAAAATAAATTACAAATAGTATTAATAATTTAAAATTAGAAGGACAAAAACCCATATGACGCACATGCTCCTTATGGAACTTGCAATATTTAACATTAAAATGAATGCCCAGAGAAAACCTAAATGTAACGGTGGCATTAAAACGCAAAGTCATACCAACTTTGATCTTTCTATGCTCTTGATCTTGAGATGACCTTGACCTCCAGCTCTAAATACACTCATGTAAGATCAAATACATTACAGCAAAAGATGCATTATGCCAAAAAAGCCAGTGACCTTGGAATGACCTTGACTTTCAATGGCATTGACTATAATGTGGCTTCTGATGCTCATATATTCTCAATTAACCAGAGTTTCCTACCCCAAAATGAATTTCAAGAACAGCACAGTGAAAAATAGGAACTATCCTATCCTATCCTATCCTATCCTATCCTATCCTTTCCCGTAATTCTAGGACACTCAGCCCTCTATCATTTGTCTCACCGACGCCATTCACATTGGCATTCCCAAATACTATCCTATCCTATCCCGTAACTCAAAGGTCATAGGGGCACCACACATATGCCCACGTACCCTACGTTGTGAGGTAAGCACATTTTTAGCATCGTTGTGGTGTACATGCAAACATCCGCGCGTGTGTGTGTAGGTGGTCGCACTCCAACGGTTTTGTGAGGTGGTTGAGATAAATGTATAGGCGATATACTTGGTAGCTCAGCACGTGGTTTCTAAGGTGGGCACTGTGGAGCATGGGAAAATGTACCTAATAAAATTTGGTACCTCACAACCTCGTCAGAAAGTCTTACACACAACCTCATAACCTACGGTACGTAAACGCAGATGATTGTTTAACCAGCGTACTCCATCTTTCCCTATCATCGGCAACCCTGATGGTTTCGCTCAGTGTCAAACCAGTCCATTCTTGAATGTTGTCCTCCCACCTCTTTTTCGGTCTCCCTCTTCTTCTGCCTCCTTGCACTGTGCCTTGCAGGATGGTATTTGCAAGACCTGATGATCTGGCGACGTGGCCATACCATCGGAGTTTCCGTTTTTTCACCTCTTTGAGCAGGTCATCGTGTTATCCAATGGCTTGTGTGATGGTCTGTCGGACTTCGTCGTTGGTGATTTGCTGGGTATAGGAAATGGCCAGAAGTCTTCTGTAGCACCTCATCTCCATGCGTTGTATTCTTCATTGTAGATCTGCTGTTAGGGTCCATGTTTCGCAAGCATATAGGAAGATGGAGATGACAAGGGAGCGCAGCAGTCTTACCTTGGAATGTAGGCTGATGATCCTGTCTTTCCAAATTGGCTTTAACCTCGCCAGGGCAGCAGTTGTTTGTGCGATCCTGGAGAGGACTTCCTGTCGGGACCCATTGTCTAATACAATGGCTCCTAAATATTTGAAGCTATGCACAGTGTTGAGGGATTGGCCTTGGACTTGGACTTTGATGTCCGTGTTGATGCCATTGGTGTTGTTGGTCATCACTTTGGTCCTCTCTGCACTTATTTCCATTCCACAGAAACATTGCACAGTTTCCAGGAACAATTATCATCGCACAAAGAGCATAATGCAACAAGGTCAAAACTACTTTTATACTCATCGTAACGGCATACCACACAACAGCAGCTACTAGTATAACACTTACACACTTTTGCTATACAAATAATTGATCTAGATTTAACATTTAGGCGTTCATATACCACGCCCTCAAATTTGTTCACAATGACAGTGTTGAATTTATGGTCCTGAACAGTGAATCACTAGTAGTATTTAATTTGTGCAGCCAAATCATGAATGTTCTTTGACTTAAACTCCTGAAGGGACTCGTATTTGTAGTATGCACTCTTCCGTTGTTTGTAGTCTGTCTGGCTGTATTTTCTTTCTAGTATTTTTCCTGACCTTGATTTGTTCACCAGCAGTGCTTCAGGTGTGCCTCCGTCTTCATGTTGATCCTCCAAAGTAGTAATGCTACTTGTACTAGTTGTAGAATGTCCCAGCAAAGCCATCTGTCCGGTCAGTCTTTCCAGGTCCTGAAGAAAGAAAAGCACAAACTCCATATAATTATAAGGACAATATAATTATTTGAGGTTTGAAGAAACATATCAAAAGTCTACGTCATTAATTCCGATTTAGGTGTGTTTGTAGGAAAGATGGGGGGACGAGGAGAGAGAGAGAGAGAAAGAGAGAGAGGGGGGGGGGAAGGGATAGTAGCTGTGTGTAAAATATCCTGTATTTATTTCGTTAGGTACAAACATTAATATAGACTAAAAGGGCAAAGCCAATAATTCACATGCCCCTTAGTGAACTTATTCACAATATCCTACATGAAAGTGAGTACCTAGTATGGATTTAGTTTGTGAAAAAAGAAAAAGAAAATAAGAAACAAACCGGCTGTATTAAACCATTTCTTACGCCTACCAAAAATGCAGAGTTTGAAACAAGGCTACTATTCATGAAGTCATTGTGAGAATAACAGGTTAATTCACCGCATGCCCGCCTACTCAACAGCGTGAGGTGGTCATTGTTACACAATCATTGCGAGCTACACAATACTTCATAACAAATTTGACGTAATAGTAGGCTATGCTGGCTGTGCAATTTTAACATAATTACCGAGCAGTGATGAATGTTTTTTCATCAAGAGAAAGGCCAAAACTGTTACTTTGAAAATGAATGCCCTTTGGAAATGTTTGCCATGAGCTACCCTGGAGAGGTATGTGTGTGCGTGTGTGTTTGTACTTTTGAATATGTCAGCAGTATTGTGAGGTGATTGAAATAAATACATAGAAGACATAGTGGTGAACTCCGCCAGTGGTTTGTGAGGTCTTCATTGCAATGTCATAGGAAAATGTACCTCATAAAACTGTCCACCTCTCAATCCCGTTAGAGATACCAACCTCATATATGTACATCAACGCAGCTGATTTTGAAGTGTCTGTAATACTTTGCTCTTCACTTGATCAAGCAATCATATCAAACTACATATCGGTTGGTTAGGAAGAAAAAAAGATATTGACGTGTGTAAATAAAAAACAATGAAAATATTTTTATTAAAGAAATTCCAGTGCAAAATAAAAACATCAATTTTGCATGCAACGGACCAACCAACAGACCGATATTAAATGTATGCTCTTTAAAAATGTATGCCCTGTGCTACCCTTGCGTGGTATGTGTGTGCATATAGTAAGTATGCCAGCGGTATTGTGAGGTGATATAAATACATGCATAGGACACTAGAGAATTTGGCAAGGGGGGTTTGAGATAGGTGCTGTGAGGTCATATGAAAATGTACCCCACAAAACCGAGTCTTCCACACAACCTCATAGTGCTATGTACATAAGTCTTAGAGTTGGCCGGTGGTTTACTGTACGTCCACTTCACATACACACTCCATCAACACAGTGCAAAACATGGAAGCTGATGGACAAGCATGCATTGGATTTGGATAAAAAATCTAGTATTTGTAATTAATCAATTGTTATGTTTTATTGTATTAAGATTACTTGAAATCTAAATGATTATTTTGTAATAATAATTATTATTAAATTTATTTAAAATTATTTTATACACGTTAGTTCAATACATTTATAAAATAACATGCAGTGACCAAGAATTGCTGAAAATTAACAAGCATACTCTTTGCTACGTACTATATAAAATGTAATAAGCGTATTTTCATAAAATGGCGTATGCGTGTAATTATTCACCCCGCCTGTATACATAGGTTTCACTCTGTCTCTCTGTCTGTCTGTGTGTGTGTGTGCCCAGCAATATCTCTGGTAATTACAATCCCGCTGAATTCAAACTTAGCATACAGGTTTCCTTCAATGACTGGTCGATGCACAATTAAAAAAAATAACATTCTTCACTTTTTCTGAAGGGTCACAGCCTCAATGCAGAGCTAAAATCAATAATATAAAAAAAAAATCTTTGCTGATTATTGCTCGATGGAGCTAATTCTTCAAGTCCCAGGAATGTGTGCAATAAAAAACGGGGTGGATTGACTAAAAGCATGGCGATGTACGGAAAGTGATGGGTTTCTTGGTGTGGAGTGTGAGTGTATAATGGTCAGTTAGTGTCCTGCACCTGTTAATAATTAACATCTTTAACATAACTTAGGTACACTTTTAATAACAAAGGTCAAGAGATATGTGTAAGTAATGGTGAAAGAGTGTGTATAACATTCTAGCGCGTATGTTGGTATAGATCGCAGCACGAGCTCTACCAGGCTGAATAAAAACGCTATATATGTCAAATTAGATTATATTACTTCATTATCTTTTGATCCCCATAACTTCTCGCTCTATTCACGTCATTTTAAAGTCATCTTAAAATGAACATGAAAGCAACTGGCGAGCGTTGCGGTCGAGTGGTAAAACGCGATACTAACTTTCCTTGTCCATAGGCTAGAATCCAATGGATACTGACGGGTGTGGGATCGATCCAGCATGGCGTTATGTTTTTTCGAATATTATTTTCTTTCGACTCGGGCAACGTCTCGGGGGTTTTCTCCGGGTATTTCGGTTTGCTCACCCAGCAAAATAAAAATAAAAAACACAACTAATATTAGGTAGGTTGAGTTTGGGTGCGCCACAGGTTACAACGACACCTTCCCCAGGGGAGACGGCCCAGAATTTCCCGATAAAAAGGGACAATAAAATGTGAAAAAATGCTCACGTCAGAAATGAAAATGACAATCCCGCAAAGGGGAGAGGGGGAAGGGGGAAACTAGCTGACAATGTGACACTAGTCAATGATGATTCTCCTAATTAAGTTGATATTCTGCAGACTGCTTGACTAAAATTATTCCAACCTATTTGGAAGATCTACAACGAAGAATACAAAGCATGGAGATGAGGTGCTACAGAAGACTTCAGGCCATTTCCTATACTCAGCACATCACCAACAACAGACCCACAGACCATCACACTTCCATTGGACAACATGACATGCTCACAGTGGTGAAGAAACGGAAACTCCGATGGTATGGCTACGTCACCAGAGCATCAGGCCTCGCAAAAACCATCCTACAAGGCACGGTGCAAGAAGGCAGAAGAAGAGGGAGACAGAAAAAGAGGTGGGAGGACAACATTCGAGATTGGACTGGTTTGACACTGAACGAAGCCATGAGGGTTGCTGAGAACAGAGAAAGATGGAGTACGCTGGTTAAACGATCATCTGTGCTGCCCCAACGACCTTTGAGTTGCGGGATAGGATAGCGTAGGGACAGTATTAAAAAATAACTGTGTAACTCTTATACATTTTCTGAAAAATTATTACATTTTCTAAACAAATAAAAGGACATTTTAAAAATATTTTTACTAGTATTTTTTAATTTTTATGTTTTATGTTTTAATTTTGTTAGTTATTTTTTAGTTACTTAAATATTAATCTTATTACCTGATTTATTGTTTGCAGGACACTTGGCTAATGCAGCCATTAGCTGCCCTCTTCCATAGTGACGGTAGAGAAGCCTTTTTTTCAAATCCATTGGTGCAACTGGAAAATATAGAGAAAAAACATGTGTGATAGTAGTTTATAATTAGAACCTCAGCTTCATAAATTAATTTAATGCATCCAATTGAGAGTAACAGCAGAAGACTGTGCTACCCTAAGCAGAACATGTTTAAAGCTGCAAGGCGTCCAGTGCGGTAGCAATGGAGTTCGCATGTGTAAAATAATGTTTGCTTTCAGTTATGTTCTTGTGAATGGCATAATTAGGTGTTACAAACAAGCGTCTTTCTCGCTGTTCCTTTTGACTATTTTAGCCTCAACTAGCGAGGCACCTCCACTTATCAACCAGGCTGGGTCGAGGGCTGTGGCGTGCGAATACGATTCCAGGTCTCGTGGTCGGCGGTGGCAGTACAGAAGTTGAAACCGCGGCAGTCGTCGTCTCAGCTTGCGCAGGGGCGCTTTCTGCTCCGTCGGAGGACTTGTCCGCAGTTCTTGCCATTCTCTGAAATCGAGACGATCGGGAGCCCAAAGATGGTGCAGCTCTGCTTCTTGCAGAAGTTAATTCCAGGAGACGTTCAGACGCGCGGACACTGCGGCGTGCCGATAGGAGGAGGATGCACCGTCCCGTGGGTGGCACGCCAGAAGTTGAAGCCACCGCAGCTGTCCGCGAGAGATTCCGACACGACTCTCCACTTCACACTACAACTTTCATCTTCTCTATTGTTGGGCTCCTCTGGCCGGGCGGCGGTTGCTCTGCGTGGAAGGGCCCTCCTCGTTCCGTCTCCGTCTCCGTCTGCCCGGCCTCTGGCTGCCCATTACCTTTTTTTAATTATTGGGCGACGTGGAGTTCCCTGTGGAGAGTGGCGACCTCCGGACAACAGGTGTTTTCACCGCCAGCGGCATTCTGCGTTTTGCCTACCCTCCTTCACGTGGCCTCTACTTGGTCATCTTCTTGCGGCTCCATCGGCCCATTCTTCTACGGCCTCTTCGGCACCTTTCGTCCGGCCTTTCCGTGGCGTCCTGTTTGGCACCCTTACAGTCATTTTCGCAGCTGCTTCGTGCGCTCCAAACCCCATGCATTCGCACTTCACTTTCCGTCCTGATTCATCGTGCCTTCTCATCTGAATGTCGCAGCTCGCTTTTGAAGTCACCATCCTACCGCAACACGTCTTCTTACATCATACTGCCTTCACTCATCCAGTCCCCTATACGCTCCGTTTCCGGGAACGGTAATCTACTTAACGCAACGCACCTCCACTCACTGCCGCAATGACCCGACAGCAGGCGCAACATCATGCCAGTCTCTCACATGCCTCACAAACTGTTGGTGTTGGTTGTTGAATATACTATGCAGCAAATACATTATTTTGAGTGTCTACCTATTGTAGGCCTGTCAATATTGGTTTGTAATTACATACCCCAGGTATGCTACTACAATTGATAAAGTCAGAAATACAGTGATAATAATGATGGTGGTAATGCTCTAAAAAAATAATACAAGACATGCTTACAAAAATATGCATAACACAGTAGCAGGGCTTCTGAAAGACTTTTTTTTCAACTAGCCCGCCGGGCTAGTTACTTAGAAAAGTTACTAGCCCGCAAGAATTTTGACTAGCCCTGCTGAAATGGCAAAGCATCAAATAAGCTGTAAAATGGAGTGCTAGGGATGTGCTTGCTAGGAAGCATAAATTGCAATCTATTACTATCTAAACACAATCATTTCCGTGTAAACAGCTGTCAAAATCGCCTGCTCAACTAATTTTGGAATAGAAGCGTAACATGTGAAGAGAGAGGGAGAGAGAGAGTTTATGACTTAATGGCAAATCCAAGGAAAATCAGTGAATGGACGAGCATGTTTTGCTAAAGCATGGGCATTTCTGAACAGAATTATCAGCTTGTCCATTTGTGCCTTGTCCAACGATGTCAGGCACTTTCCTGCCTCTGTATCTTCAACCTTCTTTTTGCTGTTAGCATCGCATGCTACACTCCACTTGTGTCCTTCTGAACTTTCATGGGACTTGATGCTCTCAAGTTTAAAATTGGTCGATCCTTCTACAAATAGTTTTTTTTTTCCTTCTTTCGGTTTCTGGTACTGTCTACACGGCGTACAAAAATTTTGGAGCCATCGTAGTGGAGCCACGTTCGCTTTTTGCCTTCGTGATCAAAGTACCATTCATCTTTAAATTCGCGCTTTCTTTCATTTTTATCATAGCATCTATCCTTTTCGATTTTTTTCTGATGCGATTGTTTTGCTTTTTTAGCCGGTGTATCAGATTCGGCAGAAGTTGAACCAATTGTTTTTACAAATCGATCCATACTACCATAGCTAAACCGAAAGCGCTAACAAACTAAGCTGAGCGATCATGTAAAGCCTTCTCTGATAGATTGGTTCATATCAATCAATATTACGCGCTACGAGCCAATCATACAGAGTATTTTTTGGCTTGCAATTCGGGGAATGAGGCACAGTAAGGGATATTTTTCTCCTCTCTTCCCGATGCGCTTATTATCGAATGATATGAAATGAATCATCACCCATACGGTCCCTCTTCAGTGATCGTTCTTGGCGAAACGCACACGTGTAGAGCTGCGCAGTTTAAACGGTTCGTAATCAAGCCGATGTTTTTATTTTCATCTGGGATTGACAAACTGAAGAGAGAAAATCAACTAGCCCGCCGGGCTAGTAGACTTTGAACTTTAACTAGCCCGTGGTAATTTTAACTAGCCATTGGCGAGCGGGCTAGTGCATTTCAGAAGCCCTGCAGTAGCAAACTTATCTCATTGACTCCAATCAATGTATACATCCAATGAATAACACACGGGTAAAACTCACAACACTTGTGACGATCTTCTAATGTATACGTGATTGCTTTGCCTCTGAATGTTCTAAAACTTTGTTTGATTAAAAGAAATGTTCAACAGATTTATATCTAAGTCTTCAAACTTTGTGGCTTCAATATTTGGGTCCCAAATATACTCAGACCACTGAGCATTAGAACCTACCACGTCAATCAAAAAATCGATCAACATTTTACAATTAAAGTCGGTAGATAAGAGCACCACACTCATAAATATCACTCTTATTATCAACATTTAAGTCCTGAAGTCCTGAGAGCATGATATATCGCTAATTCGTCTAATAAATCTGTAAAACCATCAACACTATCACTGTCAAAGTCCGGCATTACGATCGCGAAAATGTGCGACAAATATCCATTCATAAATCGAAAGAAATAGATCTAGAACGCTGATGCAAATCAAACATGTTCAGAAGACACCTTACCTCTTTTTGGCTCCAAAGTGACAGAAACCGACTGCAGATTCATCATACATTGTAGGCTGTAGACTCACGACTGTAGATTTGCCATAGCTGCCATCTAGTATAGATGCATGCAGAGCATTTCTGAAAGAAAAATAATAGAAATGTGTGCTATAACACAGCAAAATCTGTGGAAAGCAAAAGTATTTTTTTCTTCTTCATTCTTGCTCTTTCAAAACTGTTTGCTGACTGCCTGTAAACTTCATATAGTACCTTGTAAACTGAAAGAATGAAGTAAAAAAAAAAAAAAAAAAAAAACAATAACAGAAATAAATATTGTAAGGGTGAATCAAAGGTGCATGATGCTCGCCAATGGCGAAATAGGTCACATTTGGTTATTCCGTGTTGTGTTGTGTGGTGGCTTTGTGTACCTTACAGATACAAAGGTATCATGAAAATGTCCATGGTAAGAAATTACTCAATCTAGATCTACCTATATCTACAAATGAATCAACCAACTGATTATGGCTGCTCAACCCAAGAAGAAGAAGCAAATTACATTTTCAACACATACCTGAAGTATGGGTTCCGGCAATGAAAAATCTTGAAAAGACGCTCGGTTGCGCATGCGCATCGCCTGATAATTTCAGAGCCAATCAAAAAAGCGGCAATTTTAGAGAGAGAGGCAGGGTCAAAACTGAAAAGTACACACAGGCTCCCAGCAAAAATCCGTGTGTGTGTGTGTAGGTGGTCGCTCTCCAACGGTTTTGTGAGGTGGTTGAGATAAATGTATAGGCGATATACTTGGTAGCTCAGCATGCGGTTTCTGAGGTCAGCACTGTGAGGTCACGGGAAAATGTACCTCATAAAATTTTGTACCTCAGAAGCCCGTCAGAAAGTCTTACACACAACCTCATAACCTACGGTACGTAGACGCACACACACACACACACACCCACATATAAACATACACATCCACATACACCTATACATACATACACATATATACACACATACACGCACACCCACCCAAATACACACACATACACACACACGTACAAATATGCATATACATATAATTATGCAAGTTAGCAGCACATTACATTGACAATTTAATTAGCGTAGACATAATTATTGTAATAGCTGCCAAACAAGTTGGATTGCTACCTAACCTGTCCGACGGGACAGTTATTATTGAGCTGTCACATCAGTCGACATCAGTGATCTTGGCTTAGCTTAAAATTGGAAACAAATCGTTTCGATTTCACAAGCGACACTGAATCAGTAGTGAATCCAAGGCTTCACAAACATGTGACGGAACAGAAGCTGCTCTACAGTCAGTGCAGCTACATCATCTTGGATTTGATGCTATTTGACTTTGTGTGTTTCTTCATCAAAATGGTAAGTTTAGACAGGCTGGAAATGTTGTGGGATGGGTAAAATATTTAACAGGTTTAAAAAAAAAATGGTGCTTTTGAGCTCTGGAACATAAGCATTCCATCACACAGACTTTAGAGATCCTTATGCTAACGGCCTAGACAAAGGTGTGACAGTTCCACCAAGTTTCACCAACATACCCAGCATGCTTGAGGTCCCATGTCCCACACCACCCTACACTACCACACCCAAATCCTGCCAGTAGCTCAGTTGTTTGGGGTGTTAGTTCACATCAAGTTACAGGTTGGCACTTTGGGCAGCAGAAGCTAAATTCTTTGAAAGTAAAAGTGCCCTGAGCATGCTGCAATAGCAGGGAGTATTTGCACTATATAAGTGAACATCAGCCAGGCAGTAGCTAGAGCAACCAGGTCAGATCGAGAGTCTAGGCGTACTGAGTGCCGAGAGGAGCAAATCCTCAGTGTAGCCTTCCCGTTCGCCGCCGGGGAATCATCCTCTCTCAGAAGGTCCACCGAGGCACTGTCACATCTCTTAGTGTGGAGGACCAAGGTAATTATGGATTCCACAAGAGAAGCCACCATAGACGTAAGATTTTTAATCAGAGCTTCCAATCTGTGAATATCTGGAGGCCCGTTCACAGGGTCTGATGTAGGTTTAATTGAGTTGTCAGAGATCGGGACGCACTCGGTCGGGCCCGGTCCGCATAGGAAACCCTGTCATTGTTACTCTCTACCGCCAGGCGGTCAGGCGATCCGGGGTGATCACAGGGTTGAGTAACACGTGGCATTTTAGCTGGGTCGTGAGACTCCTCGACAGTTTCAATTTGGTTTAAAGCCAAATAGATTCCTTTTGCTCGGGTCATGTAAGTTTCCGTGCGCAACTGGCTCGCTACGCAGTGCTCCCTACAGGATGTGTAGTTAAAGTTTGAGGCTGAGTGGTCATCCCGGCAGTTTAGGCAGCAACGCCTAATAGTTTTACATTGGTCACCCATGTGACTGGCTTTACCACACGAGGAACTGACCCTCTGTCCGGATTTACAATTTTTCTTGGTATGACCAAAGCGTTGGCATTGAGAACAGCGGAGCACGGAGCCACATATGGGGTGACTGAATACTGTCCATGGTTGAGGAGAAGTGTGGGCAAAACCGCTGCCTCAAAAGTGATGTGAACCGTGTTGGATGGCTCGCCTCCTTACAGTAGGAGACATCTAAGGCTTTTAATGGCACACAGTGTGACCGAGCCATCAGGTTCAACCAAACCATCACATTTCCTTTACTGATATAGCGGGGTGGGCGGGGGGGGGGGGGGGGGGTGTCCAGTAAAACTATCCCCTCAACCGTAGGAACCGGGATCGAACAAATGATCGGAATCTAACAATCATAGCCTATCGAATTTGGCCAACTTATGTTGCAGCAGCTGCGTCACGCAGCCCACTAGGAAACCCTCTCTAAGGGGTCTTATTCTGTCTACTGCGCCCATGGCGGTGCACAATAGATCGATCATCTTCAAACCGAGTGACCCCAATGACACCGGTCTGCTCCTCTGTTTGTTTCTGTGGGCACGACTGTCACGTCACCTGGTTGGGATCGGTGACTTCAGCTCAACAGCGAGTGCAGAGATACAAACTCAGACTAATACACTAACACAAAGACCATATGAAACAATTACACTGTAAACTATATACATCTTGACACAGCATATAATTAATGTATTAAACTCGTGTCATTACAACGAACTTGATCCGCTTTTAAAAAAGTGAAAGAACTGCAACAATCTTAAACCTCCTCGATTGGTTAGCTGATATTTGAATAGAGAGGATCTTTTCCTTGATGGTCTCTTATTATACTTTAGTTTTTAATTGCTGTAGATTCGGTTGACTGTTCAGCACTGGACCATCACGGCCTTTTGCAATGCATAGGTTTTAAAATGATTTCTTATATTCATTATTATTAATTGTATAGTACTCTCCCTTGGAGGGGAAGGGTTTGCACTTTGGCATGCGTGGACTTTTCTTGCGATTTTATTTCCCTTAAATTTTGGCCAACTGCTGGCCTCCTTCACCCAGGCATGATGGTAGAGCCAGACCTGGTCTGGTTTATAATCCTTTGAACGTTTTTTTATTTAAAATTTTGAAATTGTCCTTAACTTTATATAATAGGACGTAAAGTTTTGCTCGCTGCGTAGTAGCTAGACAGAGAGAGGAGAGATGTGGGGCTTCTATCACCTCAACTGGAATTTCTTGTTAGTCATATTGACCCATCCCTACATTGGCTTCATTGCCAACCACACATTTGTAGAACGTCCCCTAGAAGTTAGTTGCTTATTGTTTGAATTTGACGACATAGTGACTACATAAAAAATAACAACTCGTGAAATCTGTTGAAGGCCTTTGGGGAATTATTGATTTAGCACAGGGCCTCACTTTCCTTTTGACTGTCATTTGGTTGAAGGCGTGTGAGTGAGGTCATCAGTCCATTAGTAGTAGTTTTAGTATACTCTCTTCATAAAGTCCTCAGGTCTTGCTTTGTTCTTTCTTGGAGTTGTTGAGAAGTATTGTTTTGTTCTCTGTTGTGTTTTATCTGCCTGAAAAAGAAAATGTCCATGGTGTCATTTTGTGTTGTTTTTGTCTAAATTAACATTCATTGTACATATTTGTTTCCCATTATTGCTAAAAGTAAATTTATTGTATCATGTTTTCTCTTGTTGCTGTTGTTGTAAGTAGTGCAATAGTGATTTCTTGCCAAACTTGAAAATTCCATTTGATTTCTGTCCCCAGGCTGATGGAGAAACTTGGATGTCGTATGGACAATTGTGGTGAGGAGGGTGGTGTCAAAGTTCCGTTGGTGTGGCGTCCAGATCTCCCAATGCCGCAGCCTTTCCTCGGCACTATCGTGTTTGGCACTGACCCTCCACCTGCTGTCTATGATGTGGACACCCTCCCTTTTGATCCTTCCGTTAAATCTGTAAGTGGTTGTTTGTTTGGGTTGGTTGTTACCATTGCTTATGTTTGTGACTACTACTGCTGCTGTTTGTGGCTACTACTGCTGCTGTTTGTGGCTACTACTGCTGCTGTTTGTGGCTACTACTGCTGCTGTTTGTGGCTACTACCACTGCTGTTTGTGGCTACTACTGCTGCTGTTTGTGGCTGCTGCCATCATTGTGACCTAGAGAAAGAGATAGGAGGGTTTAAATGATGTGATTTTCCTGCAATGGGTGGTTGCTCTCATTGTATTTAGTGTTAAAATCCACAGAGTTCTACACAAATAGAAATAAATTTTGTTATCATAGAGCAGCGTTGAGAGCTAATTCTCTTATTACACCTGTGGTAATGTTGTGTGTTTAGTACATGCTGAGAGAACAATTCAAGACACCGTGGTCCGTCCAGGCCAACACTTGGCCGGCCATCTTGCGAGGCGAACATGTGGTGGCCATCGTACCCCCAAAAGGTGGCAAGACCACTGCATACATGCCTGCTCTCGTCTCCCAGCTTCTGCAGTTCCAGAAATACACCAAACTGCCGCAAGGAGGAGGGGTGAGGGTCGTTTGTGTGATTTTGTTGTGTTATTTTGACAGAGATCTGAACAATAAATGTTGCACTGATAACATTGGCTTAATAAAACATTTTGCATCTTGTACATACTTTCTTTTCCAGGAATGCAACCATATTGTATTAATTCATTTTGACAAAGGTCTAGAACAGCTCAGTTAATAAGTTAGTAATTGTTTATAGGGTCCAATGGACTGCAAAGAGCCGAATCAGGACCACAACTTGGTTGAAAGAGGACTCACCCCTGATCTGTATAAAAGATCTGCTGAAACAATCCTAATGGTAACATTGAACTTGAAGGCACTCCACCAGCTGGTCTCTTTACAATAAAGGCATCCCACGCAGGGAACGCTGAGGCTATACTCTAACAGAGCTGCCAAGTGCTACGCTTTGGGCGTAGTTTGCAACGCTAGAGTTGATTTGGCTACGCTGTTACGCCCGGTCTCGATTTGCTACGCCCGGTCAAATTTTGTCTAGCGTACCACTTTTTGACAAGAAAGTGGCTGTGTAAAACTCGCACAGCAACAGCAAGTCGCCATGTGACCGTTTTGTATCTGCCGCACGCACGCACACTGCGTCTGTGTTAGCCAATCGGAAAGCGCAGTACAAAATTACCGGAAACGCTTAACCGCCATCTTAGTTCTTCATGGTTTTAGACCGTGTCAGAGTGTGCAGATTTTTACCATTTTCATTTCAACATGTCGAAGCGACCTGCTGGAATGAGTACAACGAATGAACCGCCCAAGTCCAAAATGCGTCATGCTTGTCAGAAATACCGAACGAAATACAGTGAAACACATCCGTGCATCACTTCTTCAAAAGTCAGTGCCCAGCACGTGTTTTGTAGCATTTGCTGCATGGACATTAAAATAAGCCATGGTGGAATGCATGCTGTAGAAAAGCACGGTACTGTACTGCGGATGACCTTGTTCAGGGTTAACATTTTGTTGAAATGCTACTCCCAAACGCCATTTTGCTACTCCCAAGTTGCCTTTTTGTTACTCCCGACCAACAATAGCAGTTGGCAGCTCTGCTCTAATTTAACGAACCCCCGTTTACAAAAACAAAATAGAACATAAACATCATTATAAAATATTAACAAAACATGTACATATAAAATGTCTACATTGCTAAATAATAATACCATAGAAAACTCTAGTGACCATTTGGCAGAAAGCGTCCAATATCCCCAAGCTGAACCGACAGACCCCATACACAAATGAGGAGTTTTGGGAGAGTTTTCAAGAAAATAGGTAGGTGACTGGTCTAGCGAAGAAGATAGTAGATTAATAGAACAGATTAGGAATGAGAAAGAACAAATGAGACTGACAGAAACAGTGGTAATTTAAAGCACTTTATTCAGAAAACCCCGGCGTCCCAACGGGGGTGAACAGCTCAGTACTCCTCATTCGTTGGATTACACATTTTTATTAATAGATCTCTCTTTGAATCATTCATTCAAAACATACTATATTAGCTGTGCTTCTTGCTTAGCTAATTTGTCTACCTTATAATTCCAAATGAAAACCACCTTGTCATGGAACCCAACAAAACTCTACTCCAATACTTCTAGAAATTATAGCATGAATCAAGTATTTTATTATTTTTTTAAAATCTGGCCTAGTTTTCCTGTGCTAGCATCAAAGCAAGTGTAAAACTGATATGGATTCCACATTGTTGCTGCTGTTGTTGTTTTTTTTAAGCTTACATTGTTTTGCAGCCCAAAGCCATTATTTTGGTACCGTCGTGTCAGAAAGCGGACTATGTCCACAAGTACCTGCTGCAAATGCTGCTAAAAATCGAGCTCAGAGTTATCAAGGTCTATGGTTGTGATGATACTCAAGTGGTGAGTTTATTGTCATTCAACTTGCTTTTCACCCATCAAATGTATTTTGTTATTTTTAATCTTTATTTCTCTTCTAAAGTGAACAAAGCATGTCAGTTTGCCATGCACTGAATGCACGTTAAACTTTTTAGCTTTGTCTTTTGGTCTGTCTGTCTTTCTTCATTTCTTTCTTTGTTTCTGTTGTAGTGTATTGTTGATTTACTGCTTGCTTGCTAACAATAGGCATTACTTATGTGCAGTGCATTGAACTACTTAGACTTTTTTGGTGTCCCTTGTATGATGTTAGCATACGTATGTGGTAATAACATTTGTTAGACCGCTGCAAGAACAGCTGGTTCTCTGTTTATCAGTGATGTTGCTTGTGATCAGATGCCAGTGATTCGTGGTTGTGATATTATGGTGGCCACACCTCATTGTCTTCTGCGAATGCTGGAGAAGAGTTACATGGACCTGCGGCGCCTCTGTCACATCGTGCTGGATGGCGCAGATATCCTGGTCGAGCACTTTACTGCCCAGGTAAGCTTTGGTTACATCAGCGCTACAGTATTATGCTCTTTGATGGCTGTAGCTAAAAACCATATTTGAAGGCGATACTTAGCTAGCTAAATATCATGATTAAAGAAAGAAAAGAGCAGATTTGTGGCCCCCAACATATTGTCAGGCACTGTTCCAAATGAGTTGTAAAGTCTTACTGGAGTTTCTGAAATGTTGCCGTTGCCTGTTACAGGTGAAGAGCATCATGACTCACTATGCAGAGGAGTTACAACGCCAGACTGGTGTGATCGTGCCTCGACAGATCATGGTGTTTGGGCACCATTGGACACCAGGGATGGCTTCCTTCATAAGCTATCTCCTACACCCTGTCCTGGTTTTTGCCTCTCGCCTTGAGGCTGCCATTTATGGCCAAGTCAAGCAGGTCAGTATCAATCATTCAATGATTGAGTGAATGTTAAGACTTGAAATGCTTCGGATGAGATAATAAACGGAGGTCTAGTCTGTGCACACAATGATTCCATCGCACCGACTTTAAAGATCCTGACACTTATGTCCTAGACCGTTGAGTGCCAGCTACACAAATATATCCAGCATGCACTAGGTCCCTTCTCTCCTTCCCCAGTCAACCAGGATTGTGCTCAGTCATCTGGGCCTCAGTCTATGCGCCCAAAGGTTGCAAGTTGGCGGCTTGGCTTGGGTTAGATCCTGTAATGGCCAGCGCCTTGAACAGCACTGTAAGTGGAACAAAGCTATTTAAAAGTGATTAAATAAATTAAAAAAAATGAATTATCTAGATCTGTATGTATGAATGAGTGAATTACCATACTTTATAGGCTATGAGGCTATACTTCGACTTGCACTTCTTATGATATTGTGTGCCTAATGTGTGGTTACAATCTGTTCCAATAAAGTCAACACTCATTGCAGTCAAAACAGCTCTCACACAAAAAACTACATTCAAGCAATTGACAAACAACTCACATTTGAACGGGGATAGATTGGAGTCACTTCACTCAGATCACTGACTGCGTCTTAAAATATGTGCATCGTTTTATTGTGCATCTCGTAATATGCAGCGCATCATGTGTGAATGAAATTGAATTGTTATTAAAATTGGAGGTGTGCGGCTTATAGTGTGTAGCCCGTAAAGTATAGTCATTTATTATAGTACATTTATAATGCTTAAATATTTCTACGTTCAAAGCTACTGGATGGCAATGATGAATTGAAGGGGTTTTCAGTAGTAGGTGCACCAGTGTGCTCCAGAGGCCTGATGCAGGGAATGGTCTTGAACAATACCTTTAGCCCCAGTTCAGAATAGGTTGTAAGCCCTGGTTTTGTCCCAGACTTGTAGTCCTCTCAGTCTGTGCAACTATCACATCATCCACCATTACCAACACTAAATCTGTGTTTTGTCCTCTCAGTTGTTTTTGTTTGGTGTTTTATGGATTGGACAGAGGCAGTGATTTTACAGGGATGATGGCAGGTTTGTATTGTTTATGGTGCTGATGAATGATGTTGTTTGGTGTTTTATGGATTGGACAGAGGCAGTGATTTTACAGGGATGATGGCAGGTTTGTATTGTTTATGGTGCTGTTGAATGATGTTGTTTGGTGTTTTATGGATTGGACAGAGGCAGTGATTTTACAGGGATGATGGCAGGTTTGTATTGTTTATGGTGCTGTTGAATGATGTTGTTTGGTGTTTTATGGATTGGACAGAGGCAGTGATTTTACAGGGATGATGGCAGGTTTGTATTGTTTATGGTGCTGTTGAATGATGTTGTTTGGTGTTTTATGGATTGGACAGAGGCAGTGATTTTACAGGGATGATGGCAGGTTTGTATTGTTTATGGTGCTGATGAATGATGTTGTTTGGTGTTTTATGGATTGGACAGAGGCAGTGATTTTACAGGGATGGTGGCAGGTTTGTATTGTTTATGGTGCTGTTGGACAGGACAGGAAGTCCTCTCCAGGATCGCACAAACAACTGCTGCCCTGACAAGGTTGAAGCCCATTTGGAAAGACAGGACCATCAGTCTACATTCCAAAGTAAGACTGCTGCGCTCCCTTGTCATCTCCATCTTCCTATATGCTTGCGAAGCATGGACCCTCACAGCAGATCTCCAACGAAGAATACAAAGCATGGAGATGAGGTGCTACAGATGACTTCTGGGCATTTCCTATACCCAACACATCACCAACGACGAAGTCCGACAGACCATCACACAAGCCATTGGACAACACGATGACCTGCTCACAGTTTTGAAGAAACGGAAACTCCGATGGTATGGCCACGTCACCAGATCATCAGGCCTTGCAAAGACTATTCTGCAAGGCACAGTGCAAGGAGGTAGAAGAAGAGGGAGACCGAAAAAGAGGTGGGAGGACAACATTCGAGAATGGACTGGTTTGACACTGAGCTAAGCCATCAGGGCTGCTGAGGACAGAGAAAGATGGAGTATGCTGGTTAAACGATCATCTGTGGTGCCCCTACGACCTCCGGGTTACGGCAACGGGATAGGATAGGATAGGATAGGATAGGATGGTGCTGTTGAATGATGTTGTTTGGTGTTTTATGGATTGGACAGAGGCAGTGATTTTACAGAGATGATGGTAGGTTTGTATTGTTTATGGTGCTGATGACTAATGTTGTGGTTTGCTGTGGCACAACTTGTACAGGTGGTGCACATGTGCTGATGACTGATGCAGACCTGCCTACCCTTCCGTAATCTTCCGTAATTTTACGGAATTTTACCCTCTAGTACGGGAGTACGAAATTTTATGCAAAATTACGGAGAAAACAATTGAAAAACTACGTAATTTTTAGAGCCGTGTAAACTTGTTAAATTGTTGTCTGCTAGGCCTAGAAGCCGACAGAGTAACCGCCCTTGCTTGAGAGCAAATGTTTCGAGAGTTGTGATTGGACGTCGTGAACCAATGAACATGCTCGATCGTTACGAGCTTAGATTGTCGCGCCGATCTTGAGTGAAAATGGCGAGTGGTGAAAGTTCTAATCGGGCTAAAGTTGCACGTTTACATGAGGCAGACAGACTACGAATCAGAAGAGTCTGAGTGTGTAGAGATTGCTCAAGTGCAGAAGAAGAAGAAAAAGCTGCAGTTGCAAGTATTTAGTTCGGATTACACGCAGACTTGGCCTTGGCTTGTGGCTTCAAAAAACATGGCCCAGAATTATAGTTTATACGTGTACTGTTCTGTGTGCGATTCTGACTTCTCAGTTGGACATGGAGGAGCAAACGTCTGTAAGCGGCTGGTCGGTCCTCAAATCTCGCCATGAAGACACCAGATATGTCAGGCCAGAAGAGCTGGACCATCTCAAATGTGCCTACTCCAGGCAGCTGGCACAATATAAGGACCAGTTTTTAAAAAAAAGCAAAATGTGTACAGGGTACAGTCTTTTCAGTGTGGTCGATTTCAACTGTAATTAAATTAACCTCACAATGTGCTATTGTTATTGGTAAACGTAATAA
The DNA here is from genome assembly GCA_036898135.1 of Oncomelania hupensis. Lineage (NCBI taxonomy): Eukaryota > Metazoa > Mollusca > Gastropoda > Littorinimorpha > Pomatiopsidae > Oncomelania > Oncomelania hupensis. The sequence continues at coordinate 10,108,549 of CM072519.1, read as the reverse complement.
CGGTATTCACAGTTACAAGTCCTTATTTTGACAGCGGATGAAACTAAATTTTTTTTTTTTAAAGGCAAACTTTGAATTCATAATTTATGTGTAGTGCCTATTCCTGTGAATTACTCATCTTTATCATGAAAATGGCATTTGAGTCAATCACCTGTAATGTAAATAAAACTCTGTGGGACAGTTATCCTTCATCACAACCGGGTCAGTGATGTGCAGGTTTATCTTTTGTTGCATGCCATGGTCTCTCATGATACTAAGTAATCATTTTTTAAAATCTGTTTGATATTGTTTCCTTCTTTTTGCTATCCTTTTAAAAACTGGGGTTTTTTGTGCTTTTTAAGTAGTAAACGTGCTGTGAATTTATTCATACCTTGGTTATTCAGAAACACCGCGTTTACTCATGTCTGTAGAATTACTGAAGGAAAATGCAAAATTACTGAAATTCACAAGGAAAACTACTGATCAGTAATGCGTAAGGTAGGCAAGTCTGCGTGATGTTGTGGTTTGCTGTGGCACAACTTGTACAGGTGGTGCACATGTGCTGATAACTAATGTTGTGGTTTGCTGTGGCACAACTTGTACAGGTGCTGATGACTAATGTTGTGGTTTGCTGTGGCACAACTTGTACAGGTGCTGATGACTAATGTAGTGGTTTGCTGTGGCACAACTTGTACATGTGCTGATGACTAATGTTGTGGTTTGCTGTGGCATAACTTGTACAGGTGCTGATGACTAATGTAGTGGTTTGCTGTGGCATAACTTGTACAGGTGCTGATGACTAATGTAGTAGTTTGCTGTGGCACAACTTGTACAGGTGCTGATAACTAATGTTGTGGTTTGCTGTGGCATAACTTGTACAGGTGCTGATGACTAATGTTGTGGTTTGCTGTGGCACAACTTGTACAGGTGCTGATGACTAATGTAGTGGTTTGCTGTGGCACAACTTGTACATGTGCTGATGACTAATGTTGTGGTTTGCTGTGGCATAACTTGTACAGGTGCTGATGACTAATGTTGTGGTTTGCTGTGGCATAACTTGTACAGGTGCTGATGACTAATGTTGTGGTTTGCTGTGGCATAACTTGTACAGGTGCTGATGACTAATGTTGTGGTTTGCTGTGGCACAACTTGTACAGGTGCTGATGACTAATGTAGTAGTTTGCTGTGGCACAACTTGTACAGGTGCTGATGACTAATGTAGTGGTTTGCTGTGGCACAACTTGTACAGGTGCTGATGACTAATGTAGTGGTTTCCTGTGGCACAACTTGTACAGGTGCTGATGACTAATGTAGTGGTTTCCTGTGGCACAACTTGTACAGGTGTTGATGACTAATGTTGTGGTTTGCTGTGGCACAACTTGTACAGGTGATGATGAATGATGTAGTGGTTTGCTGTGGCACAACTTGTACAGGTGGTGATGACTAATGTTGTGGTTTGCTGTGGCACAACTTGTACAGGTGATGATGAATGATGTAGTGGTTTACTGTGGCACAACTTGTACAGGTGGTGATGACTAATGTAGTGGTTTGCTGTGGCACAACTTGTACAGGTGATGATGAATGATGTTGTGGTTTGCTGTGGCACAACTTGTACAGGTGAGGATGAATGATGTAGTGGTTTGCTGTGGCACAACTTGTACAGGTGATGATGAATGATGTTGTGGTTTGCTGTGGCACAACTTGTACAGGTGGTGATGACTAATGTTGTGGTTTGCTGTGGCACAACTTGTACAGGTGCTGATGACTAATGTTGTGGTTTGCTGTGGCATAACTTGTACAGGTGCTGATGACTAATGTTGTGGTTTGCTGTGGCACAACTTGTACAGGTGCTGATGACTAATGTTGTGGTTTACTGTGGCACAACTTGTACAGGTGGTACACATGAGCAAGCAAGAGCAGCGGTTGCCCGTACTGAAACATTTGCTGCAAACCTTGGTGGCCAACGCTAACGCTCCAAAGCGCATCATCATAGTGACCTCTGACTCCAAGCAAGTCGAGGTCATCGCTGAGGTTTGTACTTTTATTTTTCACCTGTTGATTGGGTGGTAGATTATTTTTTTAAAATTTTGAGGAATAGATACGGCAGATACTGAAGAACAGTTCAGTTGGTTTTTTTTCAAGTTAGCAGTTTGGATGGAGACATGTTTTATCTTTTTTTTTTCTCATTTATTTTGAACTTCAACATGTAAAAGAATAATTATAATTGGCCTTCAGCAGCCTTTTGAACTGATAAGTGTTGTCTGCAAGAGCAGTACTTACACTGTAGAGAGTAATTCGTAGATCAGGAAACTGCACTATATAAATCGGCTTATTATTATTATTATATTAATTTGAGGTGTTGGGATTCGGGTGGATGTGTGTGTTGCTGCGGCGTGTCGGAGTTAGTGAGAAAGTGGGTGTGATTAGCGTATATAGTTTCATTGAATTTTAAACTTTGTGTTTCGTTTTTCATATCTCTGATGTACATTACACACACAACAGTATCCTTATGCATGTAACACGATGAGGACAATACATGAACTCATTTGTGTATTAATTTGTTTCCCCTAAGTTTGGCAGACTTTCTGAGCTAAAAATGATTACATGTAAGAAAACTACACTTGTCTCATAAAAACAATTGTGCAACTTTAACCTTTCCATCGTCTGGCTGCCTTTAGCAAAAAGGGGAAAAATTCATTTACAGAAATTCAGCACACAAGCGTCATAACTTGTTCACTAGCCTTGAGGAATAATTTAATGTTTGTATTTCTTGTTTTTCATGTAAACTAACTAGCTGCTGCACAGCTTGAGCATTGACGCTCATCTGATTGACCCGCAGTCTAAGAACGTTTTGGACGAATAGCGGGGCAGGTGTTGAACTGGAGCATGCAGGAGGGTCCTTCTTCTGTCATGGGTAATGCATCATCAATGTTGTAGTCATATTTATTTCTTTGTCTTTTTCTACTTCATGATTGTCGTTTTTGACTCATATGCCTAGCAGTGTGAGTCTGTGTATTTACCCTTCTCCCCATCCCCTCCCCCCCCCCCCCCCCCCTTCCAACAAGGAAAGATGGGACACACCTTACGTCATATTATTATTATTATTATTATTTATTTATAAGGCGCTTTCCCTCGCAGAGATCAAAGCGCACACATACACCCACACACACCCTGTGTACCGCACAGACACACACACAAATAGCAGCAACAAAAAAAAATACAACAAACGTTTTAATTGTATGTGGCAGTAAAAATGTATGTCTTCAACTTTTTCTTAAAAGAGTTATAGGATGTCGCATGGCGTACATCGGCTCACAGCAGCTCAATGCCTATGTGAGCAGCACTCTTAGGTTCTCCCACATTTTGCTGGCTGCGGGCTATTTATAGCTTGCCTACACCCTCCCTTTTAGTGAAAGGAAAGGAAAGAAGAGCACCGGCGAAGCTATTTATAGCTAGCCTGGCTGAACTAGCTTCAAAACCTAAAAGCTTTGGTTGAGTCCTTAAAAAAAAAGGATCTCTCAACACATGATTTGTGGTGTGTATGTGGTAGGTGATGAGTTTTAAATTAAAAGATCTGTAGCCTATTTATTCAGGGATTTTAGACTAGGCCTTATCAAAAAGAAAAGATTTTGAGACCCTTCAATGACCATCAAGAATATTAGAATCAGCAACAGGCAGATGCCTAGTAATAACCGACGACTGTACTCTTTACTGAATCTCTAATTCAAGGCACAATCATACACAAAAATCTTGTTACCACTGAATTTTGAGAAGAAAAAATCATCAGGATTTACCTTGGTTTGTCCTTTTGGAAACCAGTGAAATTACTTTCTTTTGCAGGTGAAAATTTGTTTGGGAGTTGTGGCAGTTGTTTGCGCTACAATATTACCCGCCCTTGGGGCATTTTGTTTTTTTGCATGCCTTGTATTCATTGTCAATCACTGATCCAGGGAAAGTCATTCTGCCGACAAGCTCTAGAACTAACGTCAAGAAATGTTGTCAGTGTCTTATCTCGATTCCTTATAAAATCTTTGTGATTAGAGAATGAATAACTTCTCTTCAAGGTCACAGGGTCAACAAATGTTATTCAACAACTAATTTTTCCTTTCCTATGTTATTAATATTGAACTTTAAATCTTTGATGCATGATAGACACACATGCTCTACAAATTTGGTCAACCTCACTCCAAGGTCAAAGTTACTGGAGCTTTCCAAAGTGGGTTAGTATAGGTACCCCTCTTTCTGTTATTATTAAAGCCCATTCAGTTATTCATCATTCTTTCGCAAATGACACTCAGCTACAGAAGTCGGCTGAGCCCCAGGCCATTGATTCTGTTATCTGTTAACATTTGTACAGTGCCCTTCCTCACTAGAGCTTGTAGTGCTTTACAGAAGAAAAAAGAAACAAAATAAAAATAATAACAATATATAAATACATAAACTAATAAATGAAGCGAATGCAAAACATGAAATACCAAATCAGAACACACACACACACGCTCACACACACGCACACACAGCAACTATGACTGTGATTAAAGTATTTGACTAACAAAAGTTCAGGATCGTGATTCAAGGATAGACAGTGTTGAAAATGTGTGTTTTCAGTCCAGAGCCAAAGGAAAGCAATGATTTGACAGAGCCCACAGTTAAAGGCAGAGAATTCCAAACTGTGGGGGCTGAAAAGCGTAATGAGCGTTCGCCAAAAGTTTTTGTTTTCATACGGGGAATACGAAGCTGGCGACTAAAGGGTTAACTCGTTGTATGCAATTACGTTGGGTTATTTGATCAGACATGTATGAGAGGTCAAGTGATTGTCAAGGTCACTCAAGGTCAAAGTCATCCCAAGGTCACTGTTTTTTGTGCATAATACAACTTTTGCTGTAATTTGTCTGAAGGGCATATCGAGTTCAAGAGCATAGAAAGATTAAAGTCAGTATTACTTTGCATTTTAATGCTAAAATTCTAGTTTGTTTTTTCCTGGGCACTCATTTTCATGTTAAATATTGCGAGTTCCATAAAAAGCATATGAGTCATATGGGTTTTACTCTTCTAGTTAAGTTTTGTTCTTGTCTTCATTTTAGTTGTCGTCAGGGTTATTGTCCATCAGAAAAGTTATTGTTAGTATCATAAAACATGACAAACAGTCACGACCATGACAAAGTATCAAACTTGAAACTGGCCCAAATCTTCTCCAAATTGAGATCTTAGAAATGTTGATGGGAAAGTAAGTTTGAAAGCCTGCTACTGTTGTTGTCAGAACTGAATCCTTGTCTTCTTATGGTATTGGCATTACAGTCCTTATCGTTATACACAATTGATTGAATGACTTTTGATGGCCATGTTTGGCATTTGTCTGTGCTCAGTGGTGACGGATGACAATGTGACGGGACTGAGAGTGACATCAGCTGACTTGGTAATCCATTATGACCTCCCTAGCTCTCAAACCAAGTTCGGCAATCGTCTGGCTCTCATGCTGGAACACTTCTACGACAGATTCAAGCGACAAAAAGAGCAGGTATTTGGATGCTATTGAAACGGGGCCAGCAGCCTCCTTCAATCTCTCAAGAAATTGTTTGCAGTTTATTATAGTTGTGAATGAAACACAATGGCAGCCGTGAAAATTGTATCTGATTAAGAAATTTTCATACAACATACGATGAAAAGCATGACCCTATTTGGAATGGTAACTGCCAGTTCATGCATAGGACATATAAAGTTTGGTGGGTAACGAACACCAAGGCCTTTTGTTGGTGATTTCTGTGACTAACTACTGTACATGTATACAAATCAAGCTCTTCACAATGCAGAAAGAAAACATTGTACCTGTCAAAACTTGTGCCTTTGTGATAAGTCTGCTGTAGCTGTGAAAACTCGAGACAATTTTCTGTGCTATTGTAATGGACGATATCACAAACGATGGTCGTGTCAGTAAATGAGTGCAACTGAATGCTACTTTCATTTTGTGTGCGTGCTAGTGTTGGTGTTTGGGTGGTTTAATAGCTCTGTGTCACTGAAAAGAAAACTTGAGGCCTTTAAATAGGACTAATGTTTGCAATATTAAAGAGTGACCAGCTACGTAGAAGGCAATGTGAAACGACGGGAAATCTTGATGGGGGACGCAGATGTGTTCCTTAACTGCAGTATTTACAGCATGATGTGATAAAGTGTGTGCTGTATTACAGAAACAACAAGCTGTGTCACACCTCATTGTGACAGAGGCAGAGAAGGATAAGGTGCACAGCATACACAGTTTCTTGGAGCGCAGCAACACCACCATTCCACCCCAGCTGCTCAGCTTCATTGCTGGAATAGATAAAGTAAGCATTTCCAAATTGTCCCGTAAAATAGAATTGGATAGAGTGTATAGCACTTGACCAGCTCAAAGACTGGCTAAAGAAGCCTTATATGCGTGTCAACTGGATGTTTGATGAACTCATTTCATACCAGGTAAGCATTAGTGCTTTCTCCTTCCCGAGAAGTTTGCAAAAACCAAGAAGACAAGTTGGCTAAAAAAAATCATTTAAAAATAATTTCTTGCTTGATTTTCATTCTTTTTTTTTGTTTAGTTTTTTTTGTTTTGTTTTTGGGTGTGCTAAATGTTGTCTAAAGACTGACATTTGTTTTCTTATTATGGACAAATAAATATATGTTGATCCGTTTATTCCTTCCACATTTTCCCCAGAACACGTTTTGATGAGAAGTACTGGGACTGCATTGAAAATGAATGATTGATACATTCCTCACTACTTTTACTGCTTCCAAGCATATTTTCTGATTCATAATGGGAACTATCTGTATCACTTTTAGACACTAATTCTCCTTGCTATCAAGGTCCAGGAACACATGTTACTGGCCTATCCATCGTGTTTTTTCTTCCACTTCAACACTCACAAATCTCCACACACAAAATTCACATCATCGTGTGAGAACGATCTAGCTAGAATCGTTTCCCTTGCTGTCTGTAAGGGTGGTTACTCATGAAAGTAATACTAACAGAACCAAAAGTACCCCTTTGTACGGGGCCCCCCACCTGTGGGCAGTCACTTTGTAGAATTGTAAGGTAAAAAAGGTAAAGGTAGTCCCATAGCCTTGTGGCCGTAGGGGAGTGTGATGTTGGAGATCACACTTATCTTGGGCCAGCGTAATGAGGGTGATGCCCAACTCTCTCCCTCGCTGCTTTACCTTCCCCACCCTCAAGAGAGTAGGTACTCAATCACAGTTGAGTCAACTGGGGGCGTTGTTGTTTGTCGCTTCACACCTTAGCGGTCACCCATCCAAGTGCTAACCGCACCGGACGGTGCTTCACTTTCGACACAGTAGCGAGTGCTCCAACCACTGCACTATCCGACACCCCAATTGTAGAATTGTAGATATTGGGAACCCCCGTTTGTGGTAAGAAATGAGTTATCGCCTCAAACTGAGCGATCCTGAACAACCACGGTAGAATATGACCATGCACTTGCTGGGCGTGCTTATGTGTCTGGCACTTACCCATCTAGCACATGTATATCAGGTTCTCTGAATTCCGTGTGATTGAATGTCTGCGTCTACAGACTAGGTTTTATACTGTGGCTAGATGATGGGGTGAGTTCCCACTTCCCTCAGTATGTACAGTAAAGAAAGGGATAGATTTTGTGCTTTTTGGTTTGTGTGTGTGTGTGTGCAGTCTAGTGAGTGTTTTATTGAAACACTATTCAATACTTTATATATTTTATTTAATTTTCTGCAGGTCAAGAATAAGGAAGAGGGACGGCTGCTGTGTGAACAGATCAAACTGTTCGGCGCTTGCAGGGATGAGCGTAAGTGCGAGGGTCGACACAAGCTGATTCCCTGTGACTACCAGATTGACCCAGGACAGGAAGATTTCCCTCCATCCTCTGGATCTATCAGAGTAAGACGCCTCACCTAACTCTTTACACAATTCTGCTGGGTGGTTTGTAAGAACAATCAGAAATTGTCTGGCACTGCTCTCCTGTTTCCTCTGCTCACTTTCGTTATGGTGTGTCGCGTACATTCACTTCTAAAAGAAGGCATTTATAAAAACATAAAGAAAGCTCTTTCGCCAACCAGACAACATTTATTTTGATTTTTAAAAATGATGAAGATAAGCAGTTTTTGCACAAAACATTGATTGATCATATATATTTGAGATCCAAAGAGTTTTATTTCATTTATTGTATTTGTAAATTGATAGAAAAATATTTGAGGTAGTTTATTTGCAACACTTTTTGAGATCCGTCTATGTTTGGGACAATTTTGAGATCGCTTGATCTTTACAAACAGTTTTGAGAACAGAAAATTTTTTGCAACAATTTGTTGCCCTTGAGGGTTGGTAAAGACTAATATAGGACATCAAGAGTTAACATTTTTGTACATTTTCCTGTTTTGTTATTTGTTTTAATATCAATGTTAAATATTTTGGGGGAGAGAGAAGGGGTGCGGGGTACATTTTTGAGTATAGAACCCAGTAGAATAGAGTATAGAACCCAATAGAATAGAGTATAGAACCCAATAGAATAGAGTATAGAACCCAATAGAATAGAGTATAGAACCCAATAGAATAGAGTATAGAACCCAATAGAATAGAGTATAGAACCCAATAGAATAGAGTATAGAAGCCAGTAGAATAGAGTATAGAACCCAATAGAATAGAGTATAGAACCCAATAGAATAGAGTATAGAAGCCAGTAGAATAGAGTATAGAACCCAATAGAATAGAGTATAGAACCCAATAGAATAGAGTATAGAACCCAATAGAATAGAGTATAGAACCCAGTAGAATAGAGTATAGAACCCAGTAGAATGGAGTATAGAACCCAATAGAATAGAGTATAGAACCCAGTAGAATAGAGTATAGAACCCAGTAGAATGGAGTATAGAACCCAGTAGAATGGAGTATAGAACCCAGTAGAATGGAGTATAGAACCCAGTAGAATAGAGTATAGAACCCAATAGAATAGAGTATAGAACCCAGTAGAGTATAGAACCCAGTAGAATAGAGTATAGAACCCAGTAGAATGGAGTATAGAACCCAGTAGAATGGAGTATAGAACCCAGTAGAATGGAGTATAGAACCCAGTAGAATGGAGTATAGAACCCAGTAGAATAGAGTATAGAACCCAGTAGAATGGAGTATAGAACCCAGTAGAATGGAGTATAGAACCCAGTAGAATAGAGTATAGAACCCAGTAGAATGGAGTATAGAACCCAGTAGAATGGAGTATAGAACCCAGTAGAATGGAGTATAGAACCCAATAGAATGGAGTATAGAACCCAATAGAATAGAGTATAGAACCCAGTAGAATAGAGTATAGAACCCAATAGAATAGAGTATAGAACCCAGTAGAATGGAGTATAGAACCCAATAGAATAGAGTATAGAAACCAGTAGAATGGAGTATAGAACCCAATAGAATAGAGTATAGAACCCAGTAGAATGGAGTATAGAACCCAGTAGAATGGAGTATAGAACCCAGTAGAATGGAGTATAGAACCCAGTAGAATAGAGTATAGAACCCAGTAGAATGGAGTATAGAACCCAGTAGAATGGAGTATAGAACCCAGTAGAATGGAGTATAGAACCCAGTAGAATAGAGTATAGAACCCAGTAGAATAGAGTATAGAACCCAATAGAATGGAGTATAGAACCCAATAGAATGGAGTATAGAACCCAGTAGAATGGAGTATAGAACCCAGTAGAATGGAGTATAGAACCCAGTAGAATGGAGTATAGAACCCAGTAGAATGGAGTATAGAACCCAATAGAATAGAGTATAGAACCCAATAGAATAGAGTATAGAACCCAGTAGAATAGAGTATAGAACCCAATAGAATAGAGTATAGAACCCAGTAGAATGGAGTATAGAACCCAATAGAATAGAGTATAGAACCCAGTAGAATGGAGTATAGAACCCAATAGAATAGAGTATAGAACCCAGTAGAATGGAGTATAGAACCCAATAGAATGGAGTATAGAACCCAGTAGAATAGAGTATAGAACCCAGTAGAATAGAGTATAGAACCCAGTAGAATGGAGTATAGAACCCAGTAGAATAGAGTATAGAACCCAGTAGAATATAGAACCCAGTAGAATAGAGTATAGAACCCAGTAGAATATAGAACCCAGTAGAATAGAGTATAGAACCCAGTAGAATATAGAACCCAGTAGAAATAGAGTATAGAACCCAATAGAATAGAGTATAGAACCCAGTAGAATAGAGTATAGAACCCAGTAGAATAGAGTATAGAACCCAATAAAATGGAGTATAGAACCCAGTAGAATATAGAACCCAATAGAATGGAGTATAGAACCCAGTAGAATAGAGTATAGAACCCAGTAGAATAGAGTATAGAACCCAGTAGAATAGAGTATAGAACCCAATAGAATAGAGTATAGAACCCAGTAGAATAGAGTATAGAACCCAGTAGAATAGAGTATAGAACCCAGTAGAATAGAGTATAGAACCCAGTAGAATAGAGTATAGAACCCAATAGAATAGAGTATAGAACCCAGTAGAATAGAGTATAGAACCCAGTAGAATAGAGTATAGAACCCAATAGAATAGAGTATAGAACCCAGTAGAATAGAGTATAGAACCCAGTAGAATAGAGTATAGAACCCAATAGAATAGAGTATAGAACCCAGTAGAATAGAGTATAGAACCCAATAGAATAGAGTATAGAACCCAGTAGAATAGAGTATAGAACCCAATCAAGTGCTGATTTTCTTCCTGCCTGTTAAAATAAATGTTTAGTGTTTTGTTTACAGTTCCGAGTGTTGCAAGTGGTGGATGCCAGTCATTTCTACGTGGTTTTGATACACCACCAGTCCAAGCCAGGGCAACCAGTGACAGACCTACAGCATATGGACATTGAACTCAGGATGGACCTAGGCATGGCCATGTCCAACCCCAAGAACCAGATTCCGTACCCTCTTGAGCTAGGCAAGCTGGTCAAAGCACTGCATTGATGCTTCTAGAAATGCTGTTTGTTAACAGAATTGGTTATTTGTAATTTGCCAGTTGCTGCACATTCCCTAAAGAACCTGATTTCTTACTGTCTAGAACAAGTTGTGCCCTGAGCATGCCTCTGTAACGTTTTGTTATGTGCTGTACAAATGGACATATGCCGGGTTAAATGTCTGGCTTGGGTTGGGTTCAGAAACAAGATTTTTCCAGCTCGTGGAATAGCTTAAAGAGATATACAGGGTGGGCCAATAAAATGTTACAACTTTTTAATTGTACATAAGTTTTTACAATGAGAACATTTTCCAAAATTTTCTTTACAGAAATGTCACGGAAGCACCAAATTATCATTTGATACCAAAGGTTTCCCACTTTTTCACTCGTTCTGTACACAGTTTAATAATTGATGGTATGCTCAATCCACGCTCCTCTTCTCTGGATTACAGTTGCAACATGCACATAGAAGTTTGTGATGACATTGCCACACATCTCAAGTGGGATTCTCCGAATTTCCTGACGGATGTTGGTCTTCAGGGCCCAGTGGTCTGTGGGTTGTTGTAGTACACTCTCTCCTTCATAGGAAGTAGTCTGCAGGAGAAAGATCAGGGGAGTAGGCAGGTCATGAGTTGACTGTGCGCCATGGAAAGAGTTGTTTGAAGAAATCCAGTGAAAAAAATGATTATGTTTGGTATCAAATAATAATTTGGAAATTTTTGTGAATACAATTTTCGAAAACATTCTCATTGTAATTTAAAAAAAAACCTCATTTACAATTAAAAAGTGGTAACATTTTATTTTCCCACCCTGTATATTCCAGTGTTAAATTTCAGTCTTCTAGCTTTACAACAATTGCACCTTACCATCTCCCCAGGTAGGTATGAATATTGGCAGATTTCCAAAGGATTTTCTCTGGGTACTCAAGAATGCAGTCGATCTAAATTTCAAAATAAAAATCTATTTTCTTTCTGTCTTCTATAATATCTATCTCCTTATACTGCATGGTTTGAGTTTCCTTAAGGAAAAAATGTGTATAATATCTGTTATTATTGTTAATAGTATGAGTATTGTTATTATTGTTGTTATACATCATTGTGTATGTGTTTCAGGTACCAAGGAGCTGTGTGTGGTGAAGGACATTGATGGCATCTTCCACAGGTAGCTGCTGTTTTGTTATTAAAAATTATCATTTCTCATACCCCCCCCCCCCCCCCCACCTTTGTTGCTGTCTCCTTACCATTGACTTGGTTCTATTCATTGCTAAACATTCTCTAAAGCTAGCGGCTAGTCCATCAAAACGACACTGTACAGTGATTTTGAGTGTGATCAAAACCTTTATGCCTTGTTTCCAGTTAACAGATCACAGATTCTTTTTTTTATACACCTAACGAAAGCAGGATCAAGGTTTAGATGTCTGATATCAATGTGGTAAAGACCATTCAAATGCTAAAAGTTGCTCATGCAGCGCACCTTTGCTATGTCATGTAGGGCGCGAGTGTTGGGCGTGATAGTGAGATCCCTCAGTGCTCAGGAGGTTTCCGTTTTCTACATTGATGAAGGCAGTAAGGCACTGGCTCGACCAGATCAGCTCTACAAGGTGCCACCAAAGTTTGCCAATGTCCCTCCGTTGGTAAGGCCACTTTGGTATTTAGTATTCAATATTTTATTGTGCTGGTTCGTGTCTGGAGCAGTTTGGATCTGCTTTTGTAGGATGTAGATATGAGGTGGTTTTTGTGTGTATAGGTATGGGAATGGAAATGTGCTAGTTTGACTTCTGGTCGAGGCTGCTTGCAAGAGATTCATGTAACTTGATCATGCAGAAGGCAAGTTTTCAGACCTGCAGCTTCTCTTTTCAGAAGACACAGGCACGCACACGTTGATGTGTGTCCATACAGTCATAAACTTACACACACATGCATACAGTCATAAACACACTCACGCACATATGCATGCAGTCATAAACACACTCACATATACATACATAAAGTCATTAACATACACATGCATGCAGTCATAAACACACTCACATATACATACATAAAGTCATTAACATACACATGCATGCAGTCATAAACACACTCACATATACATACATAAAGTCATTAACACACACATGCATGCAGTCATATACACACTCACATATACATACATAAAGTCATTAACACACACATGCATGCAGTCATATACACACTCACATATACATACATAAAGTCATTAACACACACATGCATGCAGTCATAAACACACTCACATATACATACATAAAGTCATTAACATACACATGCATGCAGTCATAAACACACTCACATATACATACATAAAGTCATTAACACACACATGCATGCAGTCATAAACACACTCACATATACATACATAAAGTCATTAACACACACATGCATGCAGTCATAAACACACTCACTTATACATACATAAAGTCATTAACATACACATGCATATAGTCATAAACACACTCATACACATGGAAACAGTCATAAGCACTCTCACACATGCATGCAGTCATAAAAACACACACACACACACACACATAAAACTCACACACACACACATGCATACAGTCATAAACACTTGTACATTCGCATTGCAAAGTACACTTCCCATTTCAGTCATTTGATTTTGAAAGAGAAATCTTTTTCATGCCTCACATACATGATCTATTTTATGCCTCACATACGTGATCTATTTTATGCTTCACATACGTGATCTATTTTATGCTTCACATACGTGATCTATTTTATGACCGACAAATGTGTGAGAGTGCGTTGGCTTGTGTGTGAGCGCAGGCAAATACTGTAAGTTTGTGAGTGTGTTTGGTGCTTGAGAACTGAACTAGAAACAAAGCAAGAAGAGCAAATTATTATTTTGTTCAATCTCCACTTTGTGTTGGAAGGCCTAAGTATGGTCGCAATGAATAACCGGAAACCGGTCAGCTAAAGCTAATTTTATTATTCTTTCGTTCAGCCGTTTGTTTTCTGCATCTAACACACATTTTAACTTATGCAATCAGAACCATGTTTGTGCTGCTAAAAGCTAGCGAAAAATCTCGTGTGGGTGAAACAGACAGCTTAGTGAGGAACAAGTGGAATTTTAAATAGAAAAAGAAGAATGTAAAAAATATTGTTATTTTTGTTTTCCAAATCAGATTTTATTAAAAAGAAATATTTTACTAAAGAGGAGAGGCCACCTAAATGGATAGAAAATTGCAATTTTCTTCTTCGCCAGGGGGGGGCCTCGCCCCCCTAAACCCCCTAACAGGGGCCTCAGCGGCCCCTGGATCCTGGCCATTTTCAGGCTCTTTTCACTTCATCCAATCTCATGCCTGATTAAGAGCAGCATTCTTTGTGGTTTTAATAACGGCTTGCTTTGGGAACTCTGTGCTGAACAATAGCCCTTAAAAAAAAAAAGGATTTCTGATCCGAACATCTGTAAAAATAATAAACTGTTTTGTGTGTGCATTTTCTGTACCAACCTTACATCTTTTAAACACAGTGGGAATATTCAACATCTGGAGGTATTTTTCATCACATCAAAATAGGTGTAAATCCTCATTTTGTATTTTAAATGTATTTTTCCTGAGCGAGGTGTGAACATTTTGCGGAGTTTATTCCCTTACGTTGAGTACTAAATAAGGGGAGGCTCAAAACTGACCCGAGTGGCATTGGGTTAATAGTTAGAGAGCAGTCATTTATTGCTGTGGCAGAGGAAACTTGCGTGTTGACTATCAATATAATTGTGTTGATGTAACTAAATGTGTTGTCCAAGGAATGTTGGATAATAATATCAGAACATATGAGACTCGATGGACAGAGTAAAGAAAAGAGAAAAAAAACGTATTTGTGAACGTATGTCTTATTCCAGCGTTATACTTGAATGAAAGAGTGCAACAGCCACATCATAGTCACCAAAAACTGCCACCACCGCAACCACAACCACTTTACGACATAAGGTTTACAAATACGCGTGTAATGTACTGTTTTCTTATAGAATTGTTTGTAGTGTTCCTGTCGTTCGCACTTGCCTTGTAGAATGCATTCTAAAAGGGTGCTGTGAAGGTACTTGTGCATTGCAGTGTGGTGTTATGTTTGCAGGCAGTGGAAGTGTTTGTCAGTCGCATCAAGCCAGTGGACGGGGATACTGAGTGGTCTACAAGTGTAAGTTCTGCTCTTTTCCACCTTCTCCTTCTTCTTCACATTGTTGTTTTTTCTCCTCCATATCCACCTTCACCTCTTTCTACTCCACATCATGTCTTTTCCACATCTCTGTCAATTTAATATTGACTGTTGTATTGTTTGTTTAATAAAAGGACAAAGTTCCCGTCTTTCTTCTCCACATCATGTCTTCTCCACATCCCTGTCTTTCTTCTCTTTCTTCTCCACATTTGTGACTTTCTTCTTCACATCCTCTTTCCCCTCCACAACTGTGTCTCTCTCCTCCACAACTGTGTCTTTCCTTCACTACTGTGTCCTTCCTCTCCACAACTGTGTCTTTCTTCTCCACATCTGTTTCTTTCTTCTTCACATCCGTATCTTTCCTCTCCACAACTTTGTCTTTCTCCTCCACAACTGTGTCTGTCTTTTTCACACTTTCTCTTTTCCTTATCCCTGCATTTCTTCTCCACATCCCTGTCTATTTTCTCCACATTATGTCTTTTTTCTCCACATTATGTCTTTTTTCTCCACATTATGTCTATTTTCTCCACATTATGTCTTCATAGCTGCCAACTGTTACGGAAAAACCTCAAAAAATCGTTTTTTTAATATCTGTCGTCGTTTTCGTTGTTTTCTAACAAAAATACGGTTTCCGATTTCACAACAACAACAACAACAACAACAAAAAAAAAAAAGAAATTTTAAACGAAGCAACTTTGGCTTTCAACATGTTGCGCTAGTCTATCGAGTGAAGTTTTTGTGCTCTCGTTTTCCGCGCCTAGCTGACCACCTTTGAACGCACTAGGCCTAGCCTACTGGCTGGAATCGGGAAGGGAGCTCTTCTGCGAATTTCGCGCATGCGCATAGCGGCAGCAGTCAACATGGCGTCGAGTTCGACTAACGCAGAGAAAACTAATGCGAAGCCGAAACGATTTAAGCGATACATTGCGGCTTACAAGGAAAAGTTTCCATGGGCCGCTCCGTGTCCATCAAGAGGTGAAAAGTTTGCTTTCTGTACTGCATGCAGATGTGCGGTGAATATTTCTCACGGAGGAAGAAACGATCTAGCCGACCATGAAAAAACCACCAAACACAAAAAAAACCTGCGAAGCTGAACAATCAAAAGCTGTAAAGAATACTCCGTCGATCGCATCATGCTTTCTTGAACCAACCGATTACAGTGTTATATTGTTCATGAAACATGACTGTGTTGTATTATTCATGAAACATGACTGTCCATTATGCAGAACTGAGAAGGGTGAAGTTGATGGAATGGGCTTTAAGAATGTAAGGTGTAGCTATAGACTCCTAGAACTGAGAATGTTCAGCGTTTCGAAGGGCTGTGCATCAATGTTCATTCAAAACCATTCAAAAGAATGAAGCAGTTTGGGTAAGCTAAAAGCTGATCTTTTGTGTGTTGTGTATAGTAATCTACATAAAATAATGAATGCTTTGTAATACAGTATAATGGGCTTTCTTCTTCTTCTTCTTGTTATTATTACTATACTAATAATGAAGTTGATGGAATGGGCTTTAAGAATGTAAGGTGTAGCTATAGACTCCTAGAACTGAGAATGTTCAGCGTTTCGAAGGGCTGTGCATCAATGTTCATTCAACACCATTCAAAAGAATAAAGCAGTTTGTGTAAGCTAAAAGCTGATCTTTTGTATGTTGTGTATAGTAATCTACATAAAATAATGAATGCTTTGTAATATAATGGGCTTTCTTCTTCTTTTTCTTCTTCTTCTTTTTCTTCTTGTTATTATTATTATTATTATTATTATTATTATTATTATTATTATTATTATTATTATTATTATAAGTTTTCCTTTCAGGAGATGAGAAATGTGCCTTTCAGATTGCAAAAAAGGCTTCAGCTTCAGGGGGCGCAGCCCCCTGAACCCCGCTATTCGGGATGGGGGCATACCCCCCACCCCCCACATGTTACTCTTTTTAACTTTGGAAGGTTGGCAGCTATGTGTCTTTGTTCTCCACATTATGTCTCTGTTCTCCACATTATGTCTCTTTTCTCCACATTATGTCTTTGTTCTCTACATCATGTCTCTGTTCCCCACATCATGTTTTTGTTCTCCACATTGTCTTTGTTCTCAACATCGTGTCTCTGTTCCCCACATTATGTATTTGTTCTCCACATTATGTCTCTGTTCTCCACATTATGTCTTTGTTCTCCACATCATGTCTTTGTTCTCCACATCATGTCTTTGTTCTCCACATTATGTCTTTGTTCTCCATATCATGTCTTTGTTCTCCACATTATGTCTCTGTTCTCCACAGCATGTCTTTGTTCTCCACATCATGTCTCTGTTCCCCACATCATGTCTCTGTTTTCCACATCATGTCTCTGTTCTCCACATCATGTCTCTGTTCTCCACTTCATGTCTCAGTTCTCCACATCATGTCTCTGTTCCCCACATTATGTCTCTGTTCCCCACATTATGTCTTTGTTCTCCACATTATGTCTCTGTTCTCCACATCCTCTTGTCTTTTCTTCTTGTTGTTCTTCTTTCTTTCTTCCTCTGTCATGTCGGAAAAACATTGTACACTATAGAGCGACACTTGTACTAATAATAATGTGACACGGTTTGTAGGCTCTCCTTGTATGCCAGAGGTGCAAGCGACCTGACATGACGGCAGTCTTTTTCAACTGAAATTCACTTTCTGTATGTCTCTCTGTTTGGTGATTGATGTCGCTCCATGTTGCTGTAGTGGCGTGTTAAAGAACCCAGTTGCTGTGTCACACAGGCAGGTGATGGGCTCAAATAATCACACGTACACTTACAAAACACACTTGGGTGTAATAAACGTGGGCAGGTGCCCCCAGCAAACAAACACACTGAGCATGCTTGGTTATTGGCGGCACATCATAAAACCTCCTGTCATTCATCTCATTCCTTCATATGTTTCTACATTATGTTATTGATATTTTATTTCTGCAATAATGAGGAGGCGGGTCTTGTCTTTTTATTAATTAACCATTGTTAGATGTAACAAATTGTTAGTTATATTTTAAATTTGTATGGTGAATCTTAGTATTATCTAATATGCCATTGTATTAATATTTTTCTTTTTTTGTTTTATTATGCATGTGTAGTGTATTGCATATGTTGTTGTTCCCTTGTATGCCTTTGCGAGTACGGTTGGTGTGAATGCTTGCACACCTTGTTTTATTATTTATTTTTGTTCTAAAGATATATCCTATGTTAAGAGCGGTGAGCCCAGCTGGGGTATAGCTCTATATAATCCTACTTTATTATTATTATTATTATTATTATTATTATGTGGCTGCCTGTTTTGCAGTCGTCGGACTACGTTCGCAAGCTGGTGAAGGACAGTCCAGAGCTGTTGGGCAATGTGGTTCTCAGACTGGGGAACAAATTGTGGTTGGACCCAGTCGGCGCAGAGGTCAACTTTCAGAACATCAAGGTCAAGACTGTTTACATGACGATACGCTCCTCTCTGCTGCAGCGCGGCAAAGCTGATGAAAACCCACAAGTACGTTGACCTGGATTTATTTCTTTAAAATTTTTCAGACGATGTTGTTGTGAGCTGTTGTGTTGTTGTTGAAGTGTGTGTTGTTCACGTTGTTTAGACTCACACTTAACCTCTTCACTGCCAACGATTCGTAGGGTGATGTCACCACTGGACACTTGTTTGTTAAAAGCACAATTTTTGCCTTATTTTGAGAATGACTCAGACCTGTTTACCATTACGATTTTGCCGTATTTTCTACTGATTTGGACCCCTTATTACGGAGTTACAGTAAGAGGTGTACAGTTACGGTCACGGTTCCGGCAAGTGTGTAAAAAAAAAAAAAGGTCTAACAGTCGTCGCTCTAGCAGATGACAGGTCTGCATTTCCGATAGGGTTACTTCCCCTGCTTTCCACATGCAACAGTGCGCATGTGCAGTGTAACATAACTGTTCCGGCCCTCGTGCCACCATTCCATTTTTTGTCATCGCGCACTAGTGTCTTCGTTATGAGTAAAGAAAAGCTGCCTTCTATGCGGAGTGAAATGGAGATTGAAGACCCTGACTTGACTCCAAAAAAGAAAACAAAACGGCCTCAAAGATATAGGGATGAATACAGAAAGAAGTGGCCTTGCTTGCTTAACGAACTATTATTACAGCTGTTTTTTAACGAATTGTGATTTTAATTTCCCAGATATAAGATGGGATAGTGTCTGGATGGGAGAGAAAGATTATAAGTTTATATAATATAGGTATTCGTTATGCATTTTTAATACAAAAGGTAAGTAACCCAACCAGACATAGACAAGAGAAGTGGTCGACCTTTAGTAAATGATGACAAACTAGTGTCAGACATTCAGCATTTGGACTCCTTAGGCAGATGTGACCACGATGTGTTTTTATTTCAGATTTGTGTGCCAACAAGTAAGATAAGTGAAAAAATGAATGATAGATTTAACTTAGGTAAATGTGATTATAATACCCTGAGAGCATTTTTCAACGAAGTTAAATTTTGATAACCTTTGGTGGGGTAGAAAAACTTTGTGTGTGGATTAAAGAAGCAGTTTTGAAAGGAATGGATTTATACATTTCAAAGGTCATTTGTAGTGACAGTAAAAGACTAATCCCTTATGGATGGTGAAGAGTGTTTTGAGAAAAGTAAAAAAAGAAGCATAAACTATAAAAACATTACTTGCACACAAGGGAGGGAAGAGAGTACCAAAAATATATTACAATGAGAAACACAACAAATTAATTAAGCCAGGCAAAAAAAAAAATCACAAAATATGCATAGCTTAAACTTGTCAGAAAAATCCCAAGACCTTTTGGAAATATATAAAGCAACACACTAAAAGTATTTCAGGTATTAGTGCACTTAAAAAGGAAGACGGCACTTTTGCAGTTTCAGACAGAAGGCAGATTCTAAACAAATATTTTTTCCATGTATTTGTGAACGAGAACAAATCAAGTGTTCTAAGACTAGAACAGTGCTGTCAGTCTAAAGGTAACTACGAAGTAAGTAAACAGTTAAAGGAGCTGACCCGGTGAACGCTCAAGGCCCTGTTGGCATTCCGCAACTGAGTGATGAACAGGCAGAACAACTTTTTATTTGTTTACTTGTCTCTTAAATCTGGACAGGTGCCAAAGAATTGGATAACAGCTGAGGTAACAGCTATATTTAAGATTTGTAATTAACATTTTGGACAGTATCAAACCATTAATTATTTTGTGTGTGAAAGATGCGTTTACTGATTACCGATTGATTCCTAAAATTACTGACAACTTGATCTAAACTTACTAACAGTCAAATTGAGGGGTAAACAGGTTTGATGACTTAACCCAATGAATGAGCCGATTTTGATTAGTTTTATATGCAGATACCTTTCACCACCACCACTCTTGCCATTATTGTCCAGGACGTTTGCTCTTTCTTAAAAAATAAAGGGTGCTGAGGCCAAATATTTTATTAAAAAGATTTACGCTTTATCTGTGAAAATTGGCTGAACTGAGTTTGTGACTTTTGTTGTGCATGGTGGTGGTTAGTTTGTGACTTTTGTTGTGCATGGTGGTGGTTAGTTTGTGACTTTTGTTGTGCATGGTGGTGGTTAGTTTGTGACTTTTGTTGTGCATGCTGGTGGTTCAGATATGGGCCCATCATTCCACGTTTTCATTTTGTTTCTTTAGGATAAAGACTTGTGAAAATGCCAATGTTGAGCTTATGTGCCAGTGTCAGGAAAAATACATTTGAATGGCTTACCATCTTGTCCTTATTTTTGTTAACTACTGCCGTTATCATGGTGAGAATTCTGTAGACTTTTAATCTGTTTGTTATATTTCTTCTAAATGTTATTTCTGGTTGCTGCAGCACATCAAGAACTTGTACAAGCTGTGCAAAGGGAAAGTGGAGATTCCCAGAAAACTGTATGAGAAATATCTTCATCTACAGCCGTAAGTATTTGATGGTGCAGTTAATTGATTGCATAGCTGTTTTCAGCGTTGCATAGTAATTAATATATGTAAACATATATAATTAAAAAGAAACTAGATAGATAGAGAGAGAGAGAGAGAGAGAGAGAGAGAGAGAGAGAGAGAGAGAGAGAGAGAGAGAGAGATAGATAGATAGATAGATAGATAGATAAAAATTTAAAAAAATACAAAAAACAAAAAAACAAACATACATTTTTAAAAACTTTTTAAAATGTTTTTTGTTTTTTGTTTGTTTCTGTGTTGATGAAATTCACTACACCAAGAAAACTTGCATAAAACCAAATCTTGGATCACTGCTGGCCTTAATGCGCAAGGAAGATCAAGATAAAAGTTTTCCAGAAATTTCAGTACCATGCATTCATTTGAAATTAATTGCTCTTATAAGGAGCTGCTCAAGGTATTAAATTTTGCTGTTGTGGCTTTTAAACGGGGACTTTTACATTTCTGGAGATGTCCTTACCAACAACCGATTTCATGGGATCCTGTATAGAAAACCTATCAGAAAGAATTGTTAGAAATGTATCATATTTCTCAAAAACACACGTAACGTAGGTTTTTGTAGTTTTATTTTTTTTTTTTTTTCTAAATTTGAGTGGAAGTAATAGGAGGGGTCAAAACACTAACAATGAAAATGTCGTTTTGTTAATAGCTATTAATTATTGAGAGGTGTTGTTTGATAGTGAGGGTAGTTTGCAAACTGTATCAACTTAATAAACAACAAGATCACAAGTCCTTTGTAAAACTTCCTAAAATAAAGTATTGTGTCCTACTGGTGATTATCACATAATTGTGGGTTTGTTTTGAAGAACCCATGACTGAAATGTTAATGAATAAGATTGATATTTGCAGTCGCCCAACGATGGAAACGGCCACACTGCAGGATGACGGGAAGTATCACTGTGTTTTTGTGACTCACATCAACCATCCTGACCTCTTCTACGTCTGCCGAACAGAAAGCCAACAGGAGTAAGTTTCCTTTCTTGAAAGGCAGTTGGAGCAGAAATAATTTATAGTTTCACGGTCAGTGTACACCACCAGGATTATGTAAGACGGTCCAAATATGTTTTGCAGTGCGACTTGCCAGTTAGGCAACTAGGGCTGGGTTCAAGCCTGTAATTGTAAATGACAGGGTTCGTACGGTCATGGAAAGTCATGGAATTTCAGTTTGGTTTTCCAGGCCAAGAAAATTATGGAAATTTTAATGAAATCACGAGGGCTTGTAATTTTCCACGGTTAAGCAAAATTCCCCTGTTGAAAATATATTTATGCCGAGAACAGCATGGTTTTCTGGGAACAAAAATGTTTGATAACGATTTTCCTTCAATGAAATAGTGTTTTGTGCATGTCCTCAAGTCGAACAGAAACACAGAACGCGCTTGTGCGTGTCTTAATCGTAGCCGGTAAAATGGATGCAAGATGCATTGTTCAGAGTGGCGATGCAGTTGACCCGAACTGGTCAAAAACATGGCAACAGCATTTAAGAGAGACAAAGAGAGAATACAAAGAACAGGCAAACTAGTGGAACAAAAAAAAGTGGAAACAAAGAGAAAAGCAATGGAGAACTTGATGTCTGATGCTAAAAACGCTAAGCAATCTCATGCAACTGTGAGGCAAGTGTGCAGCACTCAACCTTTAGCCAGTGTTGCTGATACACAATCTGTGAAGTCAGTGTGCATCTTTCAAACTTCAGTCAGTGTTGCTGATGCTGGTGCACAATCTGTGAAGCCAGTGTGCATACATTTCAACCTTCAGTCAGTGTTGCTGATACATAACCTTTGAAGCCAGTGTGCAGCACCCATCATTCAGTCAGTGTTGGTAAAGCACCTCAAAAACCTGTTTAGAGAAACTGCAGTGGCAAACAAACCAATCTCTCCAATGTTCTTCAAACATACCAACTAAACCATTGCCAGTGAAAACACTGTTTCAAGATTTGGGTTGTACATCAAAATGTACGAAGATTTTGTAACTAAATTTGGACTTTCCTTTCCTTTCGTATCCTATCCTATCCTATCCCGTAACTCTGAGGTTGTTGGGGCCCCAAAGATGATCGTTTAACCAGCATACTCTTTCTCTGTCCTCAGCAATCCTGATGGCTTCGCTCAATGTCAAGCCAGTCCATTCTCGAATGTTGTCCTCCCACCTCTTTTTCGGCCTCCCTCTTCTTCTACCTCCTTGCACTGTACCTTGCAGGATGGTCTTTGCAAGGCGTGATGATCTGGTGACGTGGCCATACCATCGGAGTTTCAGTTTCAGTTTCTTCACCACTGTGCAGGTCATCGTGTTGTCCAATGGTTTGTGTGATGGTCTGTCGGACTTCGACGTTGGTGATGTGCTGGGTATATGAAATGCCCAGAAGTCTTCTGTAGCACCTCATCTCCATGCTTTGTTTTCTTCGTTGGAGATCTGCTGTGAGGGTCCATGCTTCGCAAGCGTATAGGAAGATGGGGATAACAAGGGAGCGCAGCAGCCTTACCTTGGAATGTAGACTGATGGTCTTGTCTTTCCAAATGGGCTTAAACCTTGCCAGGGCAGCAGTTGTTTGTGTGACCCTGTAGAGGACTTCCTGTCAGGACCCATTGTTTGATACAATGGCTCCTAAATATTTGAAGCCATGCACTGTGTTGAGGGATTGGTCTTGGACTTTTGATGTCTCTGTTGATGCCATTGGTGTCGTTGGTCATCATTTTGGTCTTATCTGCACTTATTCCATTCTATAGGCTTTGGAGGTGATGTCACGCCTCTGCACCAGCTGTTCAAGTTATTGTTGCTCTCCAGCCATTCCATCAATGTCATCCGCAAAACGAAGGTTGGAGATTGCTTCACCCCCTATGCTGACTGTGCCTTCGTGATCTGCAAGGGCATCTGACATGATGCATTCTAGGAAGATGTTGAAGAGGGTTGAAGAGAGTAGGCATCCTTGGCGCATACTGATTGTTCTGAACCAGTTTCTAATGACACTGTTATGGAGGACTGCACTAGTAGCCTTATCATACAGGCTTTTGATGACTTTAATAATTTTAGGGCTGCTGTTGTACACTTTCATTGTTGCCCATAGAGCTGCATGCCAGACTCGATCAAACGCCTTCTTGAAGTCTACGAACACATGATATAGAAGTTGTTGGTGCTGTAGGTATTTCTCATACATTATTCTGAGGTTGAAAATCTGTTAAGTGGTACTTCGCCGTGCCCTTTATTGGTGAATTTTGATTATCAGTGTGTGTTTACACTTAGATTTGTAGTTGGGCATTGTTGTCAAATAATAACTGTAAGCTATGTATCGATAGAGACAGGCTACTGCAAGAGTTCAGCTGTGTGTAAGCATGCTAGTCTTTCCTTCACTATGTTATGTTTTTTGCTCATCAAAAATGCACAATTAAAAATGCAACAATTCGCATTCGGTGGGGAAGGAGGGGGAGAAGGGTGGTCATTCCACTGCTCCATCTATCACAAGGACGCGGGCCATTTTCCTCTTTTTTAACTCCAGATTATTACAAGCCCTGAGTCGTGGAGAGTTTATATAAAGTGGGAAAACGTTTTTCCTTCGTTTGATTTCTGGTCATCATCTGCTTGCAAAGGAAGTGAGTGAGATATAGCCTAGATTCTTTAAAAGGCGATCTGTGGTTGGTCATTTATTTTTAGTTTGTCCATGGATTCACTTTCCTAGCTTCTGATTGGTTTTGCAGTCAGTGTAGTGTGGAAATCTTAGTGAAAATGAAAGGAAAGTGCTCGTTTGGTAAGATACTGCTGAAAAACAAAGAATTTGTGGGCTGGCTAGCAGCACACCTGTAAGTTCTATGGATTACTGCACTGTTTGTGAGAAGTATCAAAACCTTAGTGTCACTTAGAGCTATTAGTGACCATCTGAAACATGTTGGAGGATTGGAGAACGTGGAATTTTACAAAAAAATGCTTCTTGGTGCCTCATGGTCAAGACAGGCTTATGACAGTTGTCTGCAGCAACAGAAGGAGGAAAAAGAAAAGGCTGTACAATCTCAAAAGCGCCAGTCCGTAATGGAGGAACTGGATGAGCTTAAGAAGAAAAGAACAGAAAACATGCTCACTAAGACTGTAAACTCTTATTGTAAGAGTTTCACTTTGAAAAAAGTTTTAAGGACTTAGCCCTAGAAGCAGAAAACAAAAAAGATAGAAAAATTTTCATGAACAAACTTGTATGAATTTCCTGAGCAAATCAAATAATGAGAAAGTCAGCAAAGGAGAAGAAGAAAGACCTTCTTGGAATTCAAAGAGCATCGATGCCAAACAACATGTGAAACAAGAAGACAAAAAAATGAATGGCCTTGAGGTATTTGTCGAATGTTTTTTGTGTGTGGGTGTGTGTGTTGAGCGGTACACTAGTCCTGAAAAAATATAATTTGGACATGGAAAAGTCGTGGAAATCTTAGACTTATACATCTGTATCAACCCTCATATGATGAAATGAGGAAGTCAGATAATGTTATTGCCCCTTTCAGATGCAAGGAATATGCCTCAAATTGAGAAGGGGGTTGAAGGAGTGATGTTAGTTTGAAATGGACTATCAATCAGCTTTTGTTCATTGGATTTATCTGCAGATATGACCTGCACAACAAGGGCCGTAAGGACTGTTGGCATAATATGCCTAACAAAAAACAAGAGTTAAATCCCTTTATGTTGGAGGAAAGTAGGGTTAGTGGGTGGTGATGGGAAATAATTTCAGATTAAAATAGAAATATTCAAATAATTTTAAAAAAGAATTATTCAAATCGGGTTTTGGAAGCTTAACTCTTAGCGTCCTATAAGGTTTTCTGTACATTTGCGCCTATATCCTGTAAGGATTTCAAGTTTATTGCAATAAATTGGGTTATGAATTTGAAAAAATTGCAAAAAATTTATTTATTGTCACATTAACTTCATATTTTAGGATATGTTTACAAAATGGTTATTCTATGTACCCAAAGAACCATTTTGACTTTAGTACTATTTTTACCTGTTGGAGTCTTGTAATTAATTCATAATTACAGGTATTTTATGGACTATGTTAATAAAACAACAACAAGACAGTGTGGAATGCATGTGAATGTGTGCATAGGCAGTCAACACAGACAAGAAAACTCACTCTGGTTGTCTACACCAAGTCCTTGTGCTCTTTCAGCAATAAGCTCATAAATAAGGTTACCAAACTCACTATTACTGTCGGAGCTATCCCTTGCCATCATGGCCGAAAATTTCGCAAACTCAAACCTCAAACAAAATCGTTAAAAAAGTACACAAAACCACGTCAAACTTGCAAAAACGATAGCGGAAAACACACGGGAACCTTTCCGGAAGTTGACTAAACCTTCTCTCACGCACTGGAGAGTTCCTATTTCCTGAGATTTCATGACTAAAAGGTGCACTAAGGAGGCGCGCATTACCGCGCTTCAGGATTACGGGCGAGGCGCGCATTACCGCGCTATAGGACGCTAAGAGTCAAAACATTTCACTCTTGATTAGTGGAGCCGAAACGATGTCAAGTGAAAGAATAAAATAAAAAGTGTATTATTTTCGAGTCCTGGACTCCAATATTTTTCCTACAGAATCACCAGTCTCGCCCCCTTGTAATGTTTTGTGAGGAATTTGAATCTTTGTTTCACATTTGCTGCACAAGACAATATTGTGTTTGAAAGTTGTACTATGTTGTGGCTTTTGTGTGCAGGCATGCTGAGGATGCAGAGAACTACCTCAAAGTTGTACTATGTTGTGGCTTTTGTGTGCAGGCATGTTGAGGATGCAGAGAACTACCTCAAAGAGTTAGTGGAGAAGCAAATGAAGAAGCAGAAAATGGTGGAAATTGCTACGCCAGTCTCTGTGTTTGGCGCTGACCAACCTGACCAGTCTCCAGGTAAAGCTGATACAACAGACAAGGTCGTCCTGGAGTCACCAGGGTCGCTATCACCATGGACAGAGTCACCCAGATTAGGTTCGCAGTCATCAGAGCCGGGTCTTCCAACCAGCAAAATGGCCCCATTTTCAGCCAACAGCAAATCGGGAGAAGTTGAAGAGGAAGCAATGGAACAAGGATGCTTGTGTGCCGCCATGCTTCCAGTGCAAGACAGGTTTGTTATTTTTAGTCTTCTTCAACTTTGGGATGATGTGCCTTGAGCAGGGTTTTGATGGAGAAGTGCAATAAAACAAGTGATCATCATCACTTTCATCACTAATGTCATAATCATTAGCCTGCCATGGCTCTTTGTTCTTCATTCTTTCTTTTTCTTCTTCAGTTCTTGTCTTAGCTCTCTATCCTATCCTATCCTATTCTATCCCATCCTATCCCGTAATTCAAAAGTCGTTGAGGCACCACAGACTATCGTTTAACCAGCGGACTCCATCTTTCTCTGTTCTCAGCAACTGTCATGGCTCATGGCACACCACTCTATCTTTCATTCTATATAATATTTTTGTTGTGTTTTATTATTGTTTTATTATTATTATTTATTATACTATGCATGCTGGCAATCACCAAATGACACCCCTTGGGGTCATGAGCAATCTTGCCACTGTAGATTGTTCTAACCTATAAAGGGAAAAGTGAAAGCCCCAGTTGAAAACCTGTCTTTCCTTTATAGGAATGACCGATTCACTGCGGCAACAGTACCCCCCCGTTGGTGTGCCGGGGGTTCCAGTATAAATAGTGTCCCCACTTTCTGGAAATTTAGTGCTTTAAATTCCCACTGTCGCTGTCTTCCTCATTTACTCTTTCCCATTCCTGATCTGTCCTATCACTCTGCTATACTATCTTCTTCTTCGCTAGATCAATGACCTACCTTTTTTCTTGAAAACTCTTCCTGGACAAGACTCGAGTACTCCTTGTTTGTGTATGAGGTCTGTTGGATCAGCTTGGGAGTGTTGGACGCTTTCTGCTGGGTGGTCACTAGGGCTTCCTATGATGTTATTATTTAGCACTATAGGCATTTTATATGTATATGTTTTGTTGATAATTTATAATGATGTTTGTATTCTATTTTGTTTTTGTATCCGGGGGTTCGAGTAGTTGGGGTAAAGCCTCCGCCGTCCCCTGCATGGGATGTCTTTATTTTGTAAAGTGACTGGCCAGTGGAGGGCATTCAATTTTCCCACTAGGGTTGTTTCAGCAGATCTTTTATGCGGATCGGGGGTTGTCCGGTCCTGATTTGGCTCGGAAGAGTCCGCTGGACCTAAAGCACAATCAATCAATCAATCAATCAATCACCAAATGACATAACGCTGAAGCAACCCACACCCCCTGTCCACCCAGCTGTGAATGGGAACCTGCCTCTGTTTAGAAACAGGGGAGGTAAGGCAGCAAGGAATAGATAAGCAAGGTCACAAACTGAAAGGTAACAGGAACACCTTTACCATTTGTAAAATGTTTTTAAAAAAATTTTTGATGATGATTTATTATTTTGCTTCTGTTTTTGAAGGTGGAGCCGAGGGCGACTGGTACAGCAGATGGCGAGCGGTAGTTGGGAGGTCTATTTTGTGGATTGCGGGGAAGTGCACGAAGTGGAAACCAAGAACATTTTCTATCCTATCCCAGAAAACTGTGTCCTCTTTCCTGCTCAGGCTATTGAGTGTCGCCTGGCTGGAGTGGCCCCACTTGGTAAGTAACACAGGAAGACAAACAACCAGTGATAAAGGTGTGTTGCCTGGATGGAGTGGCCCCACTTGGTAAGTAACACAGGAAGACAAACAACCAGTGATAAAGGTGTGTGGCCTATAGAGATGGGAGCAAGTGTAGTAATGGCATCTGCCTTCCAATCCTCATTTGATCGTATCTTCTGTGGAATAAGGACATGATAGGACAGATCCATATCCCCTTATTTGCTACAAGTGCTTTGCATGGGACGACATTTATGGTAAGGGAATTAAAAATCCGGACTTTCAGCGCCCCTTACCCCCCTCTTCCTTCTTTCTCCTGCCCTCCCCTTCCCCATGCCCGGCATGAGATTTTACCAGTGATTTTAAAACCCCGTCAGCATTTGTGACATTTGCACAGGTGACAAAATTGGGGGGTGGGGTGGGGGTGGGGGAGTGGTATGGAGAGCTGAGAGATGGCCATTCAGAACATCTACATTTTCAACATTCTTGGTCTTGGTCATTGTAGTAAATTTATAATTATATAAACTAGAAATAAATAATGCCCTCTGCTTATGTTCAAATATACTCCCACACAATTATTAGCACAGCTTCATTATTTGACTCTTTTGAAGTGATCGGTGACAAAACAGTGTGCTTCTTTTCACAGCTCAGATTTCAGGAGAGTGAAACTTCTTCAGTCAGAAATATGAAAAACGTTCAGCTGAACAGTTGGTCCCCCAGACCCCAACTAAATGTTCAGTTAATTTCAATATTCTCAGATCTCATGCTTGCACACCCAATCTTTTCCAACCTCTCTCTACCTGGACTGGTGCTGCTGACGAGTTGGAAAAATAACTCGAATTTTGCATATATGTGCTCTTAATTCATACAAAAAATAGGGGTTATGTTTGGGTTTATGAATGCTAATGAGGCTTGATGATTTATGTGTACATTTGTCAATATGATATTTTCCTTTATTATTGTCACCTCCGTTGGGGTGCCGGGAGTCTATATATATATAAATTGCTTAGCCGGAAGTCCTTCTTCGCCTCTACTGTAAAGTTTGTCCGGTATGGACGCTGATCTGGGCAGGTGCTGGGCACTGCGGATCGGCCTGCTGTGCGCTCAAAACCCACGAAATCGTTATAGCCGACATTTCCTTACCGAACGTTTAACCGTTTCTGAGATAAATAAATAAACAAAATGTCCACAACTGCAATAGCCTCATTCCGCGCGTGGTTTCGATTCAACCCGTGTCAAGAACGTGCCGTTCCGTAATACCGCAAATTTTGTTTTATTTCCATTCAAAACACTTTTGCACTCATGTCACCAATCTTACAAAATTTTGTGTTTAACTAATTAAATTTGATTAATTAAAAATCGAATCAAGGTTTCAGCATGTTTTCCCATATAGACCAAAAAATTGATGGTCTTTATACGAAGCCTTGGTAGCTCACTTAGTAAGACATTCGCCTACGGTACAAACAACCCAAGTTCAAATCTCCCGCGGGCCATATTTTTTTTATTTTTTTTACACTACAATATGGATATTTTTCTTTTTAATATAGGCTTTTTACTTTTAACTTATTTATTATTATTATTATTATTATTATTATTATTACTATTATTATTATTTATAAACTAATAATAATAATAATAATAATAATAATAATAATAATAATAATAATAATTTAGGCTTTTTACTTTTAACTTATTTATTATTATTATCATTATTATTATTATTATTATTATTATTATTATTTATAAACTAATAATAATCCTCCTATCCTATCCTATCCTGTCCCGTAACCCGAAGGTCGTAGGGGCACCACAGATGATCGTTTAACCAGCATACTCCATCTTTCTCTGTCCTCAGCAGCCCTGATGGCTTCGCTCAGTGTCAAACCAGTCCATTCTCGAATGTTGTCCTCCCACCTCTTTTTCGGTCTCCCTCTTCTTCTACCTCCTTGCACTGTGCCTTGCAGAATAGTCTTTGCAAGGCCTGATGATCTGGTGACGTGGCCATACCACCGAAGTTTCCGTTTCTTCACCACTGTTAGCAGGTCATCGTGTTGTCCAATGGCTTGTGTGATGGTCTGTCGGACTTCGTCGTTGGTGATGTGTTGGGTATAGGAAATGCCCAGAAGTCTTCTGTAGCACCTCATCTCCATGCTTTGTATTCTTCGTTGGAGATCTGCTGTGAGGGTCCATGCTTCGCAAGCATATAGGAAGATGGAGATGACAAGGGAGCGCAGCAGTCTTACTTTGGAATGTAGACTGATGGTCCTGTCTTTCCAAATGGGCTTCAACCTTGTCAGGGCAGCAGTTGTTTGTGCGATCCTGGAGAGGACTTCCTGTCGGGACCCATTGTCTGATACAATGGCTCCTAAATATTTGAAGCTATGCACTGTGTCGAGGGATTGGCCTTGGACTTTGATGTCCGTATTGATGCCATTGGTGTTGTTGGTCATCATTTTGGTCTTCTCTGCACTTATTTCCATTCCATAGGCTTTGGAGGTGGTGTCAAGCCTCTGTACCAGCTGTTCAAGTTCTTGTTCCTCTCCAGCCAATCCATCAA
This sequence comes from Oncomelania hupensis, assembly GCA_036898135.1. Classification (NCBI taxonomy): domain Eukaryota; kingdom Metazoa; phylum Mollusca; class Gastropoda; order Littorinimorpha; family Pomatiopsidae; genus Oncomelania; species Oncomelania hupensis. The sequence goes on along the minus strand of CM072519.1, from coordinate 10,077,313 downwards.
TGTCATCTGCAAAACGAAGATTGGAGATTGCTCTACCCCCTATGCTGACTGTGCCTTCATGGTCTGCAAGAGCATCCGACATGATGCGCTCTAGGAAGATGTTGAAGAGTGTTGGAGAGAGTAGGCATCCTTGACGCACACCGATTGTTGTTCTGAACCAATTCCCGATGGCTCTGTTGTGGAGGACTGCACTGGTAGCCTTGTCATACAGGCTTTTGATGACTTCAATAATTTTAGGGCTGATGTTGTACACTTTCATTGTTGCCCATAGAGCTGCATGCCAGACTCGGTCAAACGCCTTCTTGAAGTCTATGAACACATGATATAGATGTTGTTGGTGCTGTAGGTATTTCTCACAGATTATTCTGAGGTTGAAAATCTGCTCAGTGGTACTTCGCCCTGCCCTGAATCCTGCTTGTTCTTCAGCTATGATTTGTTCAGCTTGGGGTTTCAACCTGTTGAGTATTATTTTCAGGAGGACCTTGCTGGGATGGCTGATGAGGCTGATGGTCCGGTAATTTTCACACTCCTGAAGGTTACCTTTTTTGGGAAGAGTGATGACAAGCGACTGGGTCCATGGTATAGGCCACTCCCCACTCTGCCAGATCTTGTTACAGATAATGGTGAGGGCATCAATCATCGCTTCTCCTCCTGCTTGTAGCAGTTCCGCGGGTATGTTGTCCACTCCCGCTGACTTCCCTTTCTTTAGCGCTTGCACTGCTGCCTCAACTTCTTCCCGGAGAATTGGGAGGATTTCTTCTTCTTCTCTGTTCTCGGGACATGCTAGAACTGATGGGTCTCCATTTGGTGTATGGTTGTAAAGGTCAGAGCAGTACTCTGTCCATCTGTCCAAGACTTCTTGTTCTTCTGTAAGGCATATGCCAGACTTGCTTTGGATAGTGGAGACTTTGGGCTGTTTGACACTTGTCAGCCGCTTCACAGTCTGGTAGGCCTTCTTGCTGTTGTTCTTGTTCAGACTGTTCTCTATTTCCTGGCATTGATCTTCTATCCAGTTCTCCTTTGCTGTGAGCATGCCTTTTCGGATGTCATTGTTGATTTTTCGGTAGACATCAGCTCCCTGTGAGGTGTTCTTTTTCTTTTTCATCTCTCTTCGTTTATCACACAGATCCAAAAGTTCAGGTGTGATCCACAGCTTCTTCTTTGGTCGGTGCTTGCCAAGGATCTCAGTGGCGGCATCTGTCACAGCTGAGTTGAAGGTGGTGGTCATGGTGTTGACATCTACTTCACCAGCCCCCAAAATGAGCAGTGGTGCAAATTTCCCTCCAATTGTGGCCTGAAATAGTTCTGCCACCTCCGGGTCTTGCAGTTTGTCCAGGTCGAACTTCAGTCTAGTGCACTTTGCTGTATTTACTCTCTTCAAGTGGAGCCGGAAAGACATCATCACGAGATCGTGGTCACTTCCGATGTCTGCTCCTGGAAAAGTACGTGTCCTGCCAATGTTGATGCTTGATCTGAAGCGTTTCTTGACCATGATGTAGTCTATTTGGTTGTGATGCTCCCCGCCAGGACTGTGCCATGTCCATCGTCTGGAGTTTTTGTGGAGACCAAGCGTGTTTGCCAGTACCAGATTGTTGTATCTGGCAAACTCCAAGAGTCTCAGACCCCTGTCATTTGTCTCGTTGTTGCAGTGGGGTCCACATGTGTCTTCCCAGTTGTGGTGCGCATCTTGGCCAACCTTGGCATTCCAGTCGCCTTGCACTATGACTATGTCCTTCTTCGGCACTTGGTCAAGGACCGCCTGTAGATTTTCATAAAAATCCTCCACTTCGCTGTCGTCATAGTCTGATGTTGGGGCGTAGGCCTGGATGATGGTGATGTTGAAAGGGGCTGCTCTCAGGCGGATGGTAATGAGTCTACTGGAGACTGGGCGGCAACCCATGACAGTGGCTAGAATGTTCTTGTGGACCAAGAATCCAACGCCGTGTTCGTGCCTGTCATCCCTACCGCTGAAATAGAGCTTGTGGCCTTTGTCTGTCGTTGTTTCACCTAGGCCTTTCCAGCGCAGTTCGCTGATACCTAGAACATTCCATCGATAGTGGTCCAACTCGTGGGCCAGTTCTTCTAATTTTCCTTCCGCAGTTAGGGTCCTGACATTCCAGGTTCCTATGACGATGTTGTTTCTCGTGCGGATCTTGCTAAATTGTCCATCAGTAGCATACTTAACACCTCCGTCCTGGTGGCCAACGGAAGGCGCGGTCCTTGTGCCGTGTGACGACCCGGGCGACGACCGATCCGGTATGGAATTAGTGGATTGTGTCATCATGTAGTGTGTCTTGGGCAAAAAAGACCTGGCGGTGCCCAATCCTCTCCAGGCTGTTGGCCACAGCCGAAATCCACGAAAACAGTGTGGCTCGCCTTGGCCCTGAGCACATGGTCGTTGAACCTATAGTAACGTGAGGTTCCTCCGCCCTGGCCGGTGACTTCTGTGTAGAAGACTTTCGCCCAGTGATGCCGTGCTAACATCACCCCTGTTAGTCGCCTCTTACGACACGCCGGGAAACGTTGGGTCTATTCTATTTAATGCCCGAACCCACAGATTATTATTATTATAATATCTTATATCAATTTTTATTTTAAAACCTTGGTGTTTTTTATGATTTCTATTTGTATTATTCTATATTCAATATTATTATTATTATTATTATTATTATTATTATTATATACCAAGGATCGGGATGGGGTGGTACGTGTAGGTAAAAGGGGGCTATGGGTAGGTTTAAAGGGCATGGGTAGGCATAACGGGGATACGGGTATATATAAGGGGGTATGGTGATGGGTCAATTTCTTTCATCCATACCTGCGAAACGATCAACGGGAAAGTATCAAGGAGGGTACAGGTAGGTTACAAGGGGGGTACGAAAGGTATCAAGGGGGTATGGGGAGGTATCAAGTGGGTTCGGGGAGGTATCAAGGAGGTATGGTGAGGCATCATGGGGGGGGATGGGGAGATATCAGGGGGGGGGGGTAATGTAAGGTATCATCGTCCAAATGAAACTCGCAGAGAACAGTTGTCTCTCTGTCTACATTTTAAACAGCAACCTGTGTACCCTGGCTTGCCAGGGTACAAAAACCACTAGTTTCATATAAATAGTATCCCCACTTTCTGGAATTTTTGTGCTTTAAATTCCCACTGTTGCTGTCTTTCTCCTTTGTTCTTTCTCATTCCTGCTCTGGTGCCGGGGGTTTCAGTATAAATAGTATCCCCACTTTCTGGAAATTTAGTGCTTTAAACTCCCACTGTCGCTGTCTTTCTCATTTGCTCTTTCTCATTCCTGCTCTGTTCTATCAATCTGCTATACTATCGTCTTCTTCGCCAGACCAGTCTCCTACCTTTTTTCTTGAAAACTCTTCCGGGACAAGACTCCTTGTTTGTGTATGAGGTCTGTTGGATCAGCTTGGGAATATTGGACGCTTTCTGGCAGGTGGTCACTAGGGCTTCCTATGATGTTATTATTTAGCAATGTAGGCATTTTATATGTATGTGTTTTGTTGATAATTTATAATGATGTTTGTATTCTATTTTGTTTTTGTAAACGGGGGTTCGATAAATTAGAGTATAGCCTCAGCGTCCCCTGCGTGGGATGTCTTTATTGTAAAGTGACTGGCTGGTGGAGAGCTTTCAGTTTCATCACTAGGGTTGTTTCAGCAGATCTTTTATGCGGATCAGGGGTTGTCCTGTCCTGATTTGGCTCGGAAGAGTCCGCTGGACATAAAGCAATAATGATGTAATGTAATGTTACTATTGTCAGGAGGGGGTTTGTATGTAAAACTAGGGTAATGAGATTGTTGTGTAAAGCAATGGGACTGGAGCTTAATTGTAATAGCCAGAGCCATCACTGTTAACAGGTGAATGTGGGCAACAAAACTGGAGCCCTGACATTGTGGATGCTATGGGAGATCTGGTCTACCACCTCACTGCGGAAAAGAAAAGGCTTTGGGCTAAGGTAACTTCATTTTGAGGCGCTTGTGATTTTTTTGTTTGCAGCGAGACACGGCTCATTGGAAACACTGAATCAGGGTTCCTTATCAATCAATCAATCATTCTGTTCTTCTCTATGTTTTTGTAGTTTATTTTTCACTGTCACGGCATCTTCAGAATTTTCTATCACACACCTGCTATCAAGGCATTATTAATTCCACAAAAAGGACAATTCATATCATGTGAGATTTGTCCCCCGTTTGGTGTGCTGTGCACAAAAACATACCTGAAAATAATCAAAGATTTTGTTAACTAATGAACATTAGCAGAAGTGTCAATGCTAAAAAAAAGCTATTAAAAAAACCACACTGTTACTAGGTAGTCAAAAGCCATTTTTAAAAAATGATTTCCTCATCACAAAACTGACATAGATTTAAAGAGCTTTTCATTCTGAACACAGTGGTATATTTTTTTCCCCATAGGACAAATAGGTAAAAAGTTATTAATGTTTGAAAATGCCGAATGTTGGTGTTTTTTTGGCAACGTTTTGGAATTGAAGAAATTGACAACTTTGGAGTCTCAAAGTGAAGCCAATATTGATACCAGGAAGCTGATTTTTGACAGGTAACCCCTTCATATGTTATACTCCAAGCCCAATTTTCTTCAGGCCTCTCCCATGTAATGTTCAGCCGTTTTGGTGCTTCAAAGTTGGGAAATCATCAAATTCGCAGTGCGCGCCGGCAAATTATAGGCCTACTGGTGTGCTACTACGCTCAGCACGCGTGTCGCTTAACAGGCCTACGAGTACGCAATGACCGCAAGAATTCCCGAACACCGTTTGGGTAGGCTTTTCTACGGCAAAGTGCTCCGCGATACAGTAATGCACAAATTAATAAATACCCTAGTTTTATAAAGGAAAGTCTGCTCTTTATTTCTTGCTAAGTTTTAAACTTCTAGTTAAAATCAAACTTACATCAAAACCGCTTTATCCACTTTGTTCGGCTCGTAACAAAACTTTTACACACGAGAGCCCCACAATACCTATATGTAAATGAAGCTAAGTATCCGAACTTCTCATTGGTTCTTATTTTTAGGCCATCCAATGAAGTATCGCAAAGCGCTTAGACTTTGAAACGAGCCCCTCTCAGCAAACGACGCTGACAACTTTTTCCGCACCGCCATTCAGCGCTCGGATAGGGGCGTATTCAAAAGCTGTTTTCTCGGAATCTTTCGCATAAACATGCATTAAAAACAACACAGATGTAAAGATAAAGCTTTCAATTTTTATTTGAATACAGCCACTGTTCGTTTTGATGCAGTTTTACATTAATAAGTGTTGAAAGTGAAGTGAAAACTGAGTCAAAACTGCCGACCGGACAAGAGCTAATGAAGGGCTTGGAGTACCTACTGTTACTTTTCTGTTGGATTTAGTTATTTACAGAATTGTTTACATATCAGTGTTTCGTTAACAAAATCAAACTGTTACATTTCTGTGGGATTTAGTTGGTATAGTCGTTACATGTCTGTGCTTCCATAACATTGTTTATTCTCCTTTTCTTTGAACTGGAGGTGTTAAAGAAAGAATACTCGCTGTACGGAGGACCAAATAGGCTGGTGGTAGAACTTGTAGACACCGAATCACAGCCAGGGCTTGACATCAACATCGCACATCAGTTGATCTGGTCCGGGGCCGCCCGTTCTCTTGATGCAAGTTTTGAGGTATACTTTTCTTCCAATAATGTCCGTGATTGGCTTTATTGTGTCGCTCTTCTCTCCATCTCTTTCTAATTCTTATTCTCTTCCATCCAATATTTTCTTTCTTTGGACTTGACATCAGCATTTTTTTTTAAAATTGTGTTTGTTAGTAGTGTTTTTAATACACTTAGTTTTGTGTTCTTCTTTCTGTGTTTCTTTCTTTATTTATCATTTAGTAGTAGTAGCCGTAGTAATAATAATAATTATTATTATTATTTATTTTTAAAAAATTTTTTTAAGCATTATTTTTTCTTTTGACAGTGGTGTGCTTGTAAATGTGTGTGGGTGTCCACAAATTGGATAACACTATGACTTGCTCACAGTGGTGAAGAAACGGAAACTCTGTTGGTATGGTCACATCACCAGAGCAGCAGGCATCAGGCCTTGCAAAGACCATCCTGCAAGACAGGTGAAAGGAGGCAGAAGAAGATGGAGAAAGAAAAAAGGAGGTTGTAAGACAACCTTCGAGAATGGACTGGCTTGATACTGAGTGAAGCCACGTGGGTTGCTGAAGACAGAGAAAGATGCAGTAAGCTGGTTAATGATCATCTGTGGTGCCCCAACAACTTACGAGTTACGGGATAGGATAGGATAGGAATAGTCTAGAAATACATTTGAATGGCTTGCCATCTTGTTTTTTCTTTTCAAATTTCTGTAGTTGTTGTTGTTGTTGCTGCATTAAAATGAAATATTTTATGTATATGAAGCAACAATAATTAAAGAGAAAAAGTGTAGGCAGTAGTCATTTGGGCAGCAGTGACTTTGTTGACTATATCTTGTTCCATAGTAATTCAATTGTGTTGTGTGATGTTGTGCAGCCGCTGTTCCCCCAAACGCCTTTCAACAGTAGAAAGGTGTACCAGAACCTGGAAGACAAGATTTGCGACTTGTGTGCCGCACTGTACTGGACGGATGTGAGTTTTGCCTTTGTGGGTTTGTTGTGTGTTTTTGTGATCTGAGAACTTGGGACTACTACTACTACTGATAATAGAGCTTTTATACATGTAGATTGAATGGGCAGCTTGAGTTACATCCCCAGCGCCTTGAGCAGTTCTTGAGCTGGAAATGCTCTATATAAGAATGATTAAATAGTAATAATGAATGACATTGAAGTTTAAGGTATACACCCACCAATGCAATAGGGGTAGGGACCTAAATGAACACTGAACCTTCAGAGCAGCCATAGGCCTAAGATAGTGACAATGGCCACTTTGACCTTGCCCACCGTGGGATTGGAAGCTGGGTCATGGGCATGTCAGCACTGAGCTGTGGACATCTTATAACAGTGACCAGGGACCATACAGGCAAGCAGTGGAGGAGCTAGTGGCTTGGTGCATAGACAACAATCTGGAATTAAACGTCTCCAAAACAAAAGAACTAGTGGTAGATATCCGTCAACGGGGAAGTAGTGGAACAAGTAGACAGTTTCAGGTTTCTCGGGAAAACAACCATTTCCTCAGACTTAGGATGGGAAAAGCACATCACTGGCGCAGTCAAGAAGGCCCATCAGAGACTATTCTTTCTCCGCCAGCTTAGGCAGTTTCGGTTGAGCCAAGCTATCATGGCCAATTTTTACCGCGCCACTGTAGAAAGCATTTTGACCTTTTCTTTCATTGTTTGGTATTCCAACGCAAACATCCAAGATAAAGAGCGTTTAGACCGTGTTGTGCGCCAGGCTTCAAGATGCGTTGGTGGGGCCCTCCCGTCCATCGAGGCTTTACACGCGCAACGTGTCACACGCAGAGCCAAACATATTATCCATGATGAGTCCCACCCCGCCCACGTGTTCTTCCGCCATAGACTCTGTTCCCTCCCCAGCAAAACCACACGCTCACTGAATGGCTTCTTCCCGTGGTCTATCAGACACTTAAATCAATTATAAGAATTATTTAGGCTGCTCCTTATTGTGTGTACTTGTATAGTCATATTGGTCATGAATTGCGGGATGGTGCTTCTGTGTGCGAATCTATTTTGGTCATCTGTATATTTGCTGTGTCTGATGATGTTAAAATCATGCACCTGTTTTTTTTATTTGTAATTCAGTTGTGTCTGTTGATGTCTGTATTTCTATGTACTACATGAGTTTTCTAGTCAGGTGTGGGTCTGCTGTCTAGTCTATACGGGTGGTTACATAGGTCGCACTAGATCCATGCTTTTTTTGTTTATGTATCTTATGCATGTGTGCCGCTGATCTAAAGCATTCTTTGTGTCATGTATACTATAACTGTATGTATGTCACTTGGCAAATAAATCTTGAATTGAATTGAATTATATAGAACTAATCATTTAAAGTAGAGAGAAGTGTAATTATTGACACTGGTACTTAGCAACAACTAATAACTCAGTACCTCAATGAAGATTTAGTCATTTACATGATAATTAGCCACATTTCTGGATTTATAAAACCAAGTTGTATTGTTTTGCATTGCACTTTGTTACAATGCATTGTATTGTATTGTATTTCACACTTGCTGTGGGTGCAGTCAATCACAAATTCCAAAATAAAATGTGATTTTCTGTCTGTGTTATAATAGCAATCTCCCTGCTATTACACCACATGTTTGAGTGATAGATGTGTGCTTGTTGAGTGATAGATGTGTGCTTGTTGAGTGATTGAGTGATAGATGTGTGCTTGTTGAGTGATAGATGTGTGCTTGTTGAGTGATTGAGTGATAGATGTGTGCTTGTTGAGTGATAGATGTGTGCTTGTTGAGTGATAGATGTGTGCTTGTTGAGTGATAGATGTGTGCTTGTTGAGTGATAGATGTGTGCTTGTTGAGTGATAGATGTGTGCTTGTTGAGTGATAGATATGTGCTTGTTGAGCTTATATGTTGGTACATGTCGCCTGTGTGCTTGTTGAGCTTATATGTTGGTACATGTCGCCTGTGTGCTTGTTGAGCTTGTATGTTGGTACATGTCGCCTGTGTGCTTGTTGAGCTTATATGTTGGTACATGTCGCCTGTGTGCTTGTTGAGCTTATATGTTGGTACATGTCGCCTGTGTGCTTGTTGAGCTTATATGTTGGTACATGTCGCCTGTGTGCTTGTTGAGCTTGTATGTTGGTACATGTCGCCTGTGTGCTTGTTGAGCTTATATGTTGGTACATGTCGCCTGTGTGCTTGTTGAGCTTATATGTTGGTACATGTCGCCTGTGTGCTTGTTGAGCTTATATGTTGGTACATGTCGCCTGTGTGCTTGTTGAGCTTGTATGTTGGTACATGTCGCCTGTGTGCTTGTTGAGCTTATATGTTGGTACATGTCGCCTGTGTGCTTGTTGAGCTTATATGTTGGTACATGTCGCCATCAGCCTTTGACCCTAATGGGTGATTTGGGGGCAAAAAATTATCTGTAGCTTTCAGTCTTCTTCTTTTTCTTAAGTATTATTCGCCTCAGTGATAAAACAGTTGTATTATTTACTTATTTTCTTCTTCCCTTTTTTTTTCTTAGTCAGATGAAAAGGCGAAGCATCTAGTCAAGCTTATATGTGATGGAATTCTGCAGAGCATCAACACGTAAGTTTGGTTAATACTTAATTGTGATTTCATTGTTGAACTTCCTTTTGAACAAATAAATCAAACAACAGACAGATAAGGGTCTTTCTAATAGCATGCACCACCAACTTTTAGAATGTAAATTAGATGTAGAACTAGACAGCAGCTACTGGGATCTTCATTTCCGATCTTGTAGCAAAACAAGACTAAAAGTTCTCAAGTGAAAAAGATGACACAACATTTATCCAACCAATATTCTTCTACACAAGATGGGGATCACCCCAACAGAACAATGCACCATTGGTCAAATGGGAGAGAAAGACTATATCGAACTCTTCTACTCTTGTTCCCAGATGAGCAATATATGGCAACGTATTAAAAGCGAAATCTACATTAGGACAGAATATTTGATATTGATCTATATACAGCTGTTAACACAGACCTAACCTGAGAGAAAGTCATATCAGAACAGTCAACCATCTTCTCACTTTAGCCAAAACGTGAATCAGTAAATATGTACACGGGGAACAAATACCAGCACAGCTTATTTTTGAAGGAGAACTGTCAAAAAGGAGGAAACAAATCAAACAACAGGAGGGAGTTAGTGGGGTGAAGGAGTCGTCTTTGTGAATTTTAATGGATTTATGATCTTGCACCAAGTACGAAGTTTTACTATCAATTTGTGAAGAAAGCAAATTTAATTTCCTTTTGCAGTCTTTGAATTTGTGCATTTGAAGTCTATTCAGTACTTTTGCTGTCTTATCAAAAGTAATCATAGGGATACATTTTTGCGTCCAACTTTGAAGCTGTAAAATTAAATCTAATATCCTGAAGTTGTGTTTTGTCCTCAGCAATGGCAATCCCAGAAGTCAGCACCCAGGACTGCAGGCAGTGGTGAAGCTTTTGGGCTACATCAACGCTACCAGATCCCCAGCCATTCACTATTCACTTCTGCAAGCCGTCATCAAATGTGTTGAAACGCACCCAGAGTACGTAGTTACACACACACACACACACCGACTATTTCAAAGTCATTCCAGATACTAGGATAACAGCCTTGTTGGTTCACCCTGCTTTTGAGGTTGAAGTATATACATTGCATCTTGTGGTTTCAGTATTAGGTCTCAGGAATTTTCGCTAAGGGCTTATTGTTCTGAATATAGAGGAGTTGTTATCTCATCTCTACACATAGGTAGCAGTATTTTGTTTTAAGTTTCAGTCATGCTGATATGATTTGAACTTTGAACTAATTATCTGCAGAAAAAAGCCCAATGTCCTGATTATTATTATTATTATTATTATTATTATTATTATTATTATTATTATTATTATTATTATTTTTATTATTATTATCCTATCCTGTCCTATCCTGTCCCATAACCCGAAGGTCGTAGGGGCACCACAGATGATCGCTTAACCAGCATACTCCATCTTTCTCTGTCCTCAGCAGCCCTCATGGCTTCGCTCAGTGTCAAACCAGTCCATTCTCGAATGTTGTCCTCCCACCTCTTTTTCGGTCTCCCCCTTCTTCTACCTCCTTGCACTGTGCCTTGCAGAATGGTCTTTGCAAGGCCTGATGATCTGGTGACGTGGCCATACCATCGGAGTTTCCGTTTCTTCACCACTGTGAGCAGGTCATCGTGTTGTCCAATGGCTTGTGTGATGGTCTGTCGGACTTCAACGTTGGTGATGTGTTGGGTATATGAAATGCACAGAAGTCTTCTGTAGCACCTCATCTCCATGCTTTGTATTCTTCGTTGGAGATCTGCTGTGAGGGTCCATGCTTCGCAAGCATATAGGAAGATGGAGATGACCAGAGATCGCAGCAGTCTTACTTTGGAATGTAGACTGATGGTTCTGTCTTTCCAAATGGGCTTCAACCTTGTCAGGGCAGCAGTTGTTTGTGCGATCCTGGAGAGGACTTCCTGTCGAGACCCATTGTCTGACACAATGGCTCCTAAATATTTGAAGCTGTGCACTGTGTTGAGGGATTGGCCTTGTACTTTGATGTCCGTGTTGATGCCATTGGTGTTGTTGGTCATCATTTTGGTCTTCTCTGCACTTATTTCCATTCCATAAGCTCTGGAGGTGGTGTCAAGCCTCTGTACAAGCTGTTCAAGTTCTTGTTCCTCTCCAGCCAATCCATCAATATCATCCGCAAAACGAAGATTGGAGATTGCTCTGCCCCCTATGCTGACTGTGCCTTCGTGATCTGCAAGAGCATCTGACATGATGCGCTCTAGGAAGATGTTGAAGAGTGTTGGAGAGAGTAGGCATCCTTGACGCACACCGATTGTTGTTCTGAACCAGTTCCCGATGGCGCTGTTATGGAGGACTGCACTGGTAGCCTTGTCATACAGGCTTTTGATGACTTCTATGATTTTAGGGCTGATGTTGTACACTTTCATGGTTGCCCATAGAGCTGCATGCCAGACTCGGTCAAATGCCTTCTTGAAGTCTATGAACACATGATATAGATGTTGATGGTGCTGTAGGTATTTCTCACAGATTATTCTGAGGTTGAAAATCTGTTCAGTGGTACTTCGCCCTGCCATGAATCCTGCTTGTTCTTCAGCTATGATTTGTTCAGCTTGTGGTTTCAACCTGTTGAGTATTATTTTCAGGAGGACCTTGCTGGGATGGCTGATGAGGCTGATGGTGCGGTAATTTTCACACTCCTGAAGGTTACCTTTTTTAGGAAGAGTGATGACAAGCGACTGGGTCCATGGTGTAGGCCATTCCCCACTCTGCCAGATCTTGTTACAGATAGTGGTGAGAGCATCAGTCATCGCTTCTCCTCCTGCTTGTAGCAGTTCCGCTGGTATGTTGTCCACTCCCGCTGACTTCCCTTTCTTCAGCGATTGCACTGCTGCCTCAACTTCTTCCCGGAGAATTGGGAGGATTTCTTCTTCTTCTCTGCTCTCGGGACATGCTAGAACTGATGGGTCTCCATTTGGTGTATGGTTGTAAAGGTCAGAGCAGTACTCTGTCCATCTGTCCAAGACTTCTTGTTCTTCTGTAAGGCAAATGCCAGACTTGCTTTGGATAGTGGAGACTTTGGGCTGTTTAACACTTGTCAGCCGCTTCACAGTCTGGTAGGCCTTCTTGCTGTTGTTCTTGTTCAGATTGTTCTCTATTTCCTGGCATTGATCTTCTATCCAGTTCTCCTTTGCTGTGCGCATGCCTTTTCGGATGTCATTGTTGATTTTTCGGTAGACATCAGCTCCCTGTGAGGTGTTCTTTTTCTTTTTTAACTCTCTTCGTTTATCACACAGATCCAAAAGTTCAGGTGTGATCCACGGCTTCTTCTTTGGTCGGTGCTTGCCAAGGATCTCAGTGGCGGCATCTGTTACAGCTGAGTTGAAGGTATTGGTCATGGTGTTGACATCTACTTCGCCTGCCCCCAAAATAAGCAGTGGTGCAAATTTCCCTCCAATTGTGGCCTGAAATATTTTTGCCACCTCCGGGTCTTGCAGTTTGTCCAGGTCGAACTTCAGCCTAGTGCACTTTGCTGTATTTACTCTCTTCAAATGGAGCCGGAAAGACATCATCACGAGATCGTGGTCACTTCCAATGTCTGCTCCTGGAAAAGTGCGTGTCCTGCCAATGTTGATGCTTGATCTGAAGCGTTTCTTGACCATGATGTAATCGATCTGGTTGTGATGTTCCCCGCCGGGACTGTGCCATGTCCATCGTCTGGATTTTTTGTGGAGACCAAGCGTGTTTGCCAGTACCAGATTGTTGTATCTGGCAAACTCCAATAGCCTCAGACCCCTGTCATTTGTCTCGTTGTTGCAGTGGGGTCCGCATGTGTCTCCCCAGTTGCGGTGCGCATCTTGGCCAACCTTGGCATTCCAGTCGCCTTGCACTATGACTATGTCCTTCTTCGGCACTTGGTCAAGGACCGCCTGTATATTTTCATAAAAATCCTCCACTTCGCTGTCTTCATAGTCTGATGTTGGGGCATAGGCCTGGATGATGGTAATGTTGAAAGGGGTTGCTCTCAGACGGATGGTAATGAGTCTACTGGAGACTGGGCGGCAACCCATGACAGTGGCTAGAATGTTCTTGTGGACCAAGAATCCAACGCCGTGTTCGTGCCTGTCATCTCTACCGCTGAAATAGAGCTTGTGGCCTTTGTCAGTCGTTGTTTCACCTAGGCCTTTCCAGCGCAGTTCGCTGATACCTAGAACGTTCCATCGATAGTGGTCCAGCTCGTGGGCCAGTTCTTCTAATTTTCCTTCCGCAGTTAGGGTCCTGACGTTCCAGGTTCCTATGACGATGTTGTTTCTCGTGCGGATCTTGCTATATTGTCCATCAGTAGCATACTTAACACCTCCGTCCTGGTGGCCAACGGAAGGCGCGGTCCTTGTGCCGGGTGACGGCCCGGGCGACGACCGATCCGGTATGGAATTAGTGGATTGTGTCATCATGTAGTGTGTCTTGGGCAAAAAAGACCTGGCAGGGCCCAATCCTCTCCAGGCTGTTGGCCACAGCCGAAATCCACGAATACAGTGTGGCTCGCCTTGGCCCTGAGCACGTGGTCGTTGAACCTGTAGTAACGTGAGGTTCCTCCGCCCTGGCCGGTGACTTCTGTGTAGAAGACTTTCGCCCAGTGATGCCGTGCTAACATCACCCCTGTTAGTCGCCTCTTACGACACGCCGGGAAACGTTGGGTCTATTCTATTTGCCCGAACCCACAGATTATTATTATTATTATTATTATTATTATTATTATTATTATTATTATTATTATTATTATTATTATTTATGTGTTGCAGGAGCTGTGCTGAAGTGATAGGCATCTCTCTTTCTAACAAACTGACCTTCTGTCTGCAGCAGGTATTGTCATTCCTGTATCGTTATTCATACTAATTTCATTAGTTCATTGACATTTGATCTGCGAACCCTTGTTGGAATGACACAGTTTTATTTCAACTACATTTGTGGCAGTAAAGTGTGTGATGGTGTTTGAGCTTCACATAGTTATTTGGGAAAGATGAGATAAAGAAAGAAAAGGATCTAAAAGGCAGCAGCCTAACAATGTTTTCAGTACATTAATCTCACTAAATGCTTCATCAGGACTTCAAACCCAACTTGGTTACTTAATTTGGAAAGAAATTGTGAGGTTGATTCTACTCTAAATTTTGGTTTAATTAATTTTTTTTATGGAATTCTTTTTTTCTTTTTTAAAATATTATTTAAAGTTTTCTGCTAAAACTTGTTTTATTTGTATGTTTTCAGACTTGTTTTATTTGTATGTTTTCAGACTTGTTTTATTTGTATGTTTTCAGACTTGTTTTATTTGTATGTTTTCAGACTTGTTTTATTTGTATGTTTTCAGACTCGCAATCCGCACGTACAGATAATGGCAGCAGAAACTGCCAGTAAATTGCTGTTGGTAGCTGGGTAAGCTTGCTTGGCAAATCAATCTGTATTCAGGCTTGGCTATTGTCTGCCGTTTAGCTGTATTTACAGTGATTGTGGCTGACTGCCAATTCACAGTACAAATCGGTGCCTCTCCCCCCGTAGGGTTGCCGGGGGTTTCTGTATAAATAGTATCCCCACTTTCTGGAAATTTAGTGCTTTAAATTTCCACTGTCGCTGTCTTTCTCATTTGTTCTTTCTCATTCCTACTCTGTTCTATCAATCTACTATACTATCTTCTTCTTCGCTAAACCAGTTATCTACCTTTTTTATCTACCAAAACTCCTCATTTGTGTGTGAGGTCTGTTGTATCAGCTTGGGAATATTGGACGCTTTCTGCCAAATGGTCACTAGGGCTTCCTATGATATTTTATAATATGTATGTGTTTTGTTAATATTTTATAATGATGTTTGTATTCTATTTTCGTTTTGTAAATGGGGGTTCGATAAATTAAGAGTTTAGCCTCAGTGTGGGGCGCCATTATTGTAAAGTGTCCGGCTGGAGGAGTGTCTTCAGTGTTACCACTGGGGTTGTTTCAGGAGATCTTTTATGAGGATCAGGGTTGAGTTCTCTTTCAGCCAAGTTGTGGTCTTGATTTTGTGGTCCTGATTTGGCTCTTTGCAGTCCGCTGGACCCTGTAAGCAATGAATAACTACCTAACTAATCGGTGCCTCTCTGATCTTTTAGTCTGATTCACTAACAATTATTTGAATAAATACAGGGTTCCCAGTGGTCAGTGAAGTTTGGGAAAACTGAGGTGGTGTTTTCCAGTCAGTGAAATTTTGTGAAAATCATACAAACTTGATCGGGTCTGTGAAAGTTTGGGAAAACTGGATTATTACAGTTGGTCTGAGCCAACAAAAACAGTATGATCTTCTCTGGCTGGTGTTCCAGCAGATCTTGCTGTTGTCCCATGGCCAGGCCACAGTTGAACGCGGTTTCAGTGTCAACAAGGAAACAACTGTTGTGAACATCAAACATGAAAGTCTTAAAGCTAGACGGCATGTAATCCAAGCAGTAAGTCAGGCTGGTGGAGTGCAGTTAGTTAAGATCACTAAAGAACTACTGTCCTATGCTGGCAGTGCATACAGCAAGTATGAATGAATGAATGAATAATTTATAAAGCGCGTAAATATCTCCACGCTGGTGGGAGGGAGTTGGATAACACACACACACCCACACACACGTGCACACAAATTGGCGGGAAGGGTGATAGATCTAAACTTTACATTTTAACTTCTTCACTATCGCTCAACACATTTTAGCAGGCAGACCAGACAATTAACATTTATGCAATACTTTCACACAGTGACTTATGAACTTGGGATGAGATCAGATAGTTATACATCCAGCTTAGCAAGAAGAGAAGAAATGTATCTGTGTCATCTGGAAAAACTCAAGGAGGATGAGTCAAAACAGGTGGCATCACAAAAGAGAAGGCAGAAGAGAATGAGATTGCAGAAATGAAAATCAAAAGAACCCATCTCCTTGCTCTGGAAAAATCAGTAATGAAAAGGCTGAAGAGGCAGAAAAGATGGGCAAGCTTGTCTTAATTGCTGAGTCAAATGCCTTCAGAAAGAGGAGCCAGAAGAAGAGGGCAGCTATATAAGAAGGATAACATGAAATAATAAATCATTGTGTTGTTTTCTTGTACTTGTGTCTAATTCCTCTTGATTACTTGCCTTTGTATTTGTATCTGTCTTTCTTTGTGTGTTTAGATGTGTGTATTATCTGTTTTGGGTGTTTAGATGTGTTTATGATCTGTTTTGGGTGTTTAGATGTGTGGATGATATGTTGTATGTGTTTACATATGTGTATGTTCTTTAAATTTCCTATACCCAGCACATCACCAAAAATGAAGTCCGACAGACCATCACACAAGCCATTGGACAACACGATGACATGTTCACAGTGGTGAAGAAACAGAACCTCCGATGGTATGGCCACGTCACCAGAGCATCAGACCTTGCAAAGACCATCCTGCAAGGCACGGTGCAAGGAGGCAGAAGAAGAGGGAGACAGAAAAAGAGGTCGGGGGAAGAGGGGATTGAGGGGGGGGGGGGACATTCGAGAATGGACTGGCTTGACACTGAGCGTAGCCATGAGGGTTGCTGAGGACAGAAAAAGATGGACTACGCTGCTTAAAAAATCATCTGTGGTGCCCCTACAACCTTCGAGTTATGGGATAGGATAGGATGTTTGTTTGTTTGATCTGTTTTGTGTGTTTAGATGTGTGTATGATCTGTTTTGCTGTATTTCAGCTTCATGGACTGCATGGCTACTGACGAGTTGGTGGATGTGATGACTGATGTGTTGTGTGCTGACGACCCTGCTTCAGATGTGAGTTTACAGTTGCCAGTTTGATTAAACAAGTAGTAGATTGTTGTTATGACTATGCTCAACAAGCATTTTACGAATGGATACCTGTGTGATGCAAGTCTTGGCTATGTTTGTTTTCAGTGTTCTGCGTAAAACAACTGTCATGTATGGCATATGTTGAAACTGAAGTAAGAAACAAACTGTGGTTAATTATAAAGATATTCTTGTTTATCTCAAATACGTATGTATATTTATGGATGTGTATGTATATGTGTGTGGAAGTCTAAAATCGTTTTATCAATGACAAGACTTTAAATACAAATGGGAAATCTGATTTTCTTGTTTATAAGTATGGCAAGATTTGTTTCTGTTTTATACATGGTGATGAATGAAGTGTTCTTATACAGCTCCGAGAGCTGCTGAGAACAGTGGAACCACTTTCCCTTATTTGCAATGTGATCGGTTGAAGATCAGATCTTGTAACCTGTGGGTCATAGAGAAGGTAGTTGTTTGAGACCTCCCTTGTGTATTATGTTTGGTTTAGTGTTTAATTTATTTATTATGCTGATGTGAATCTCTGAAGCGAAAAAAGTTTATACAGTTTGATATATAAAAGGTTACGGAAAGAGTGACTTCTAGAGCAAATGGCCGCTTGGAAAGAATACTTACATATCTTAATAAAGATCTGTCAAAGCTATGTGATTCTTGCTTTATTTCGTGGAAAGAGAGACAGAGCATGTGGCTGAGGCAATTATCCTGTGCATTTGTGCCACTTTTTGTACTTTTGAGGTGATAGGGGGTGGCTTGTGCAGGGCTGAGATTTAGCAAGCCAGGCTAAGGAGCCAGCCGGGCTCCTAACCTGGGAAGTTGAAGTTGCCAAAATATTTCTCAGGTTGCCAGACCCCTTGATTGAAAGCACGGTCATTTTTTTAAACTGTATAACTATTGCAGCTAATAAACAAGATAAATTTCAACAACAACACTGTTTCATTTTTTAAAACAAGCACTGTATAATTTATTCATCATCGACATCCTCCTCCTCAATGTTTCAAAACTTGAAGGAGCTTGGGTGTGCCTTCTTCAGCTGTTTTTTTTTTCTTCGGACTTTTTTTGCTGGAGGCTCCGAGACACCGCCTAAAAAGCGCCACATCGTTCGAGATTGACAAAAGACTGAGAATGGGGAATATCGAAAGTACGGCAAGTCTCGCGTGACTCATCAAGGAAGTCAGAGACTCGTTCCGATACACGCAAGGAAGCAAGAAGGCTAGGGTCTCGCAGGGCAGTAGCGTTTCGCGGCGAGGGAAAGAAAAAAGTCTCGCGAGAAAATGTAATTTTTACTTCGCAAGATTCTCGCTTTGCTAGCGTTACCTAACTTCCTAGCATGCATCGGAACGGGTCTCCGGTGCTGACTGCAGAAGCGGTTGGCGCGTGTTTTGTTTTACATTGCAAGTCAAAAGTTCGTGTACAGGTACAGAATCTCTACCACTGGCGGTATTTTCAAGTCGCCAGCCGGGCGAATGGTACCCCAAATCGAGCTCGCCACACACTATTTTTAGGGGCCATTGGCGAGTTGGCGAACGTTAAAGCTCAGCCCTGCTTGTGGCGCAGTGGATAAGCCGCCGGTTTCCTATGCCGAAGGTCGCGGGTTCGATTCCCGCAAGGGGCGAACGTATGTGACTTAGGTACGAGACTATTGAGGTCACCGAGGGTTTTCTCCGGGCACTCCGGTTTCCTCTCTCCCTTCAATAATGGTACAGGACGCAGTCAATATAAAAATTTCAAAAATAAAAAATCGATTTTCTGTCTGTCTTCTAATAGCGATCTCCTTGCCTTTACACCACTGTTTGAGTGATGGATGTGTATTTGGTGTGTGTGAGGGTAAATGAGACAGGTGAGCGTGTATGTTGGTATAGATCGCAGCGCTTTGAGCCTTGGGGAAAGGCGCGTACATAGCATCCTGTATTATTATTATTATTATTATTATAGTTGTTGATTTGTTTCTGTCCAGATCCTGGTGCCTGTCTGTGATTTTGTGTCTGAATTGCTGCTTGCTGGAAACATCAGGTATGTTTTCCTTCTGCCTTTTTTTTGTGTGAATATAATTTGTGAGGACTGTGTGTGACTAATAACAAAAGCAGTGTGAAGTGAGAACAAGTGGTGTTAATCTGTTGGACCATAGATCCCAACCTTTAGTAACTTTTGGGGTTGAGCAACTTTAGCGTAAAGTTACAGATTTTACACATTTTAAAAATGAAGATTTTAAATATTTAAAAAATGAAACAAAAAGTAAGTTATTCTTTCTTGTGTGTGACTGCAAGCAGTTGTGCAAATGTATGTGGGTGTGTGTGTGTGTGTGTGTGTGTGTGTGTGTGTCTAAAATGACCCTTGCGTGAATAAATGGGAAGTAAAATAGACTGAGATACTGACCTCAATGGAAACACTTGGCAATTTGAATTATTATTGGCTTTTAATGTATTTATTTTCCCTTGCGTTATTTTATGCATGTTCAGGTGTGCTAACGTGGTGGATGAGAAAGGGGTGACTCAGGTGGTGTTGGATCTACTCCCCCATACCTGCGACATCGAGTGCAAGAGTAGCCTACTATCGTTGTTGGCAGCCATTTCTGTCTGGAAAATGTAAGTTCACTTACGGTCCAGACCCTTTTTGTGCACAGACCACATGCACAGTAAGGGTGCTGGAGACAGCCATTTCAAATGATAAAACAAAAACTGATGCAATTTTTTTGCAGCCTTTTACAGTAGCAGTTTCTGTAGAGATGTTGCTTTGTGAGCTCAGTTAAACCAATCCAACAAATGCACAATGTCAAAGAAAACGCCTGCCTCTAATAATGAATAGCTTTGTGCGAATAGTATTATTTTCCATTGAAAGCAAATAGCGTTTGTTTTTTTTTCTAATCTAACAGGCTTCAGGGTGAACTACTGCATGAAAAAAAATCAGACAAAACTGAAGTTTTCTTCTTTTTTTCTCAAAACAACAGGCTTCAAGGTCCACTTTTGCGGGAGAAAGCAGTGGAACAACTGATGGTGATGATGCAACAAGCAGAGTCCGTGCAAATGGTTTACTACTGTGGAAGAATCTGTCAGTCGCTCTGTCAAGTGCGGCGCAACAAACGCATCCTCATTGAGGCCAGGATCGTCATTATCCTTAGGAAGTAAGTCCCTTTTCATTGTCTGTTCTTCTTATTTGCCTCCCCAGTTCATTGCTTGGTGATCTCTCTCCCTCTCGCCCGCTTTCAATCATACCAACCTCCAAAAACATGTACACGCTTTTGGAACATGCATAAATATATATCTGCATTATAGGATCATAATTCCTCCAGACTTGTATTGATAAAATTTTGCGAAACATGGTGGTCATTGAGGATTCCTGACTTTTATTGATAAAATCTTGTGAAACATGGTGGTCATTCAGGATTCCAGACCTGTATTGATAAAATCTTGCGAGACATGGTGGTCATTCAGGATTCCAGACCTGTATTGATAAAATCTTGCAAAACATGGTGGTCATTCAGGATTCCAGACTTTTATTGATAAAATCTTTGGGAAACATGATGGTTATTCTGGATATCAGACTTTTATTTATAAAATCTTGCGAAACATGGTGGTCATTCAGGATCCCAGACTTGGATTGATAGAATCGTGCAAAACATGGTGGTCATTCAGGATTCCAGACTTGTATTGGTAAAATCTTGTGAAACATGGTGGTCATTCAGGATTCCAGACTTGTATTGATAAAATCTTGCAAAACATGGTGGTCATTCAGGATTCCAGACTTGTATTGGTAAAATCTTGTGAAACATGGTGGTCATTCAGGATTCCAGACTTGTATTGATAAAATCTTGCAAAACATGGTGGTCATTCAGGATTCCAGACTTTTATTGATAAAATCTTGCAAAACATGGTGGTCATTGAGGATTCAGACTTGTATTGATAAAATCTTGGGAAACATGGTGGTCATTCAGGATTCCAGACTTGTATTAATAAAATCTTGCGAAACATGGTGGTCTTGTTTGTATGTAGGTTATAGTCACACGACACTTTCGCATATAGGTGACTACAGGACCGATTTATACTGACACCAGCGGGCCAGTTGTTGGTAAAGGGGAAAATAATATGATCACACGTTGACCAATCCGGGATTCGAACCAGCGACCTTTCGGTTACTAGCAAGACGCTCTTACCAACTGAGCTACCCGGCCCCACCATGGTGGTCATTCAGGATTCCATACTTTTATATAAATAAAATCTTGCGAAACATGGTGGTCATTCAGGATTACAGACTTGTATTAATAAAATCTTGCGAAACATGGTGGTCATTCAGGATTACAGACTTGTATTAACCCTTTGAACCCTGGATGCCCCACCAATTCTGAGCCCATTCCCCTGGGAAAAATGGCATTTTTAGCATGCTTTTAAAACAACCAAAACATATCAACCAAAGTGTTAGACAACCCAAAGTTAGTGTATAAATGACTTACTATGTCATCTCTTCATCTTCATTATCATCCCACAATTGATCGATTACTTCCTGAGTTGTGTACAGTCGCTTAGTGACGCTTCCTTGATTTGTAGACCTTCGTTTCATGACGCAAAATTGAGAAAAAAACGTCACAAAAACACGCACTGTGCTCGCACTAGAGCGCAGACATTTTGCTTTACCTTATTCCCAATAACCCTATTCCAAACAGCAAGTACTAGAAAGAACAGTAAGCAGGCCTGGGAATGGTACGCTTTTCGGCGTAATTACGCCGAAGTCACATTGCATTTACGCTGAAAGTGACCTTCTTACGCCGAAACCGAACTCTGACTAGTTTTGCGCATGCAATACATTTTGTCCGTTTTCCGTTCATAGTGGACAGTGTTAAGATGCACTGCTTTCGGTTTGAGACATCCTTCGTTCGATACTTCCTCTCTACAAGAAACAAAATTTCCGAATGGCTGATGGTTATATCGATCAACCAATAGCAAAGCTAGAAAGAATATTACTTCTTGGCAGTAATGGCGTTGCGTAGAGACTTCGTTGAACGTGGCGGAATATTCGACGATTCAGAATGTCGATATAAGTGGTCATGGGAGTGGATGGATCGGGACTACAAAGTTCCGTTGGAATCCAGATCGAGCCAGTCCAGCAGCAAACCACGTACTTTGACGGGCCGTTACGCCGAATGGGTCCGAAAAGTGAACGAGCCAGGAATAGCCTATTGCTTGATGTGTCGCACAAGTTTTGACAGTAGCATCACAGCAGAAAGAAGCTCACTCCTGCAATGTAGTGTTGATGCAAAGGACAAAGCCCAGTGCAAGCTTGAGGAAACAAGAGCCTCCTAGGAAGCAAATGAAGCTATCCTTTCATGAAAAGCAGTAGAACTACAAAGTACAATACTTGATGCAGAGCTGCCAAGTGCTACGCTTTGGGCGTAGTTTGCAACGCTAGAGTTGACTTGGCTACGCTGTTACGCCCGGTCTCGATTTGCTACGCCCGGTCAAATTTTGTCTAGCGTACCACTTTTTGACAAGAAAGTGGCTGTGTAAAACTCGCACAGCAACAGCAAGTCGCCGTGTGACCGTTTTGTATCTGCCGCACGCACGCACACTGCGTTAGCTAATCGGAAAGCGCAGTACAAAATTACCGGAAACGCTTAACCGCCATCTTAGTTCTTCATGGTTTTAGACCGTGTCAGAGTGTGTAGATTTTTACATTTTCATTTCAACATGTCGAAGCGACCTGCTGGAGCGAGTACAACGAATGAACCGTCCAAGTCCAAAATGCGTCATGCTTGTCAGAAATACCGAACGAAATACAGTGAAACACATCCGTGCATCACTTCTTCAAAAGTCAGTGCCCAGCACGTGTTTTGTAGCATTTGCTGCATGGACATTAAAATAAGCCATGGTGGAATGCATGCTGTAGAAAAGCACGTCACATCCAAAACACACGAAGACAAGGCTGTTATGATACTCAATTGGACAGTGCTATCTTGCGGAAGTGCAAGAAGGCAGCCATGTCTGACTGAATGACTTGTGTGCATCCAAACACTATTTTGCCAGTTGTGTGGTTGGTGTGTCACTGTGTGTGTGTTATTGTATTAAAGTGCAAAAGTAAATAAGCGGATGACCTTGTTCAGGGTTAACATTTTGTTGAAATGCTACTC
Organism: Oncomelania hupensis; assembly: GCA_036898135.1. NCBI lineage: Eukaryota > Metazoa > Mollusca > Gastropoda > Littorinimorpha > Pomatiopsidae > Oncomelania > Oncomelania hupensis. Next base: position 10,054,210 of record CM072519.1, on the reverse strand, counting down.
CCAAACGCCATTTTGCTACTCCCAAGTTGCCTTTTTGTTACTCCCGACCAACAATAGCAGTTGGCAGCTCTGTTGATGTATAGCTTGTTGTGCATTTATCTTGGTATTGTCTGATTGCTTATTTTTGTTTGTTTGTTAGTTTTATTTGTGACAGATTAGAAGTTCTTGTCAGTGTTAATATGTTGGACAATTTTTTTTTTAAATTAACACTTTAAAGGCACTAGGAGAGGCCAGATTTGTGTTTCAGAATGCAGGAAATGTGTTTTAAAGGCACTAGGAGAGGCCAGATTTGTGTTTCAGAATGCAGGAAATGTGTTGGCGGCCGGGGCTCCGCCCCGGACCCCGCTGGGGGAGCTTACGGCGCTCCCCCAGACCCCCTAGACCGCAAGGTGCTTCGGCCCTTCGGGCCTCGCCTCTCTAACTAACTATCTAGTGCCGCGCGTCCCGATATATGGTACGCCCAAACCACTTTTTCTCATTCCCAGGCCTGAGTAAGCTTTGTACGGACCGCAAGACTAAGGTAAGGTTACGAGACCGGTTTATCGGTATATCGGGGCACAGCTGTTTAAGGGCTAGACCGATATATCGGTCTTTCGGGTTCAACGAGTTAATAAAATCTTGCGAAACATGGTGGTCATTCAGGATTCCAGACTTGTATTAATAAAGTCTTGAGAAACATGGTGGTCATTCAGGATTCCGGACTTGTATTAATAAAATCTTGAGAAACATGGTGGTCATTCAGGATTACAGACTTGTATTAATAAAATCTTGTGAAACATGGTGGTCATTCAGGGTTACAGACTTGTATTAATAAAATCTTGAGAAACATGGTGGTCATTCAGGATTACAGACTTGTATTAATAAAATCTTGAGAAACATGGTGGTCATTCAGGATTACAGACTTGTATTAATAAAATCTTGAGAAACATGGTGGTCATTCAGGATTACAGACTTGTATTAATAAAATCTTGGGAAACATGGTGGTCATTCAGGATTCAAGACTTGTATTAATAAAATCTTGAGAAACATGGTGGTCATTCAGGATTCCAGACTTGTATTAATAAAGTCTTGAGAAACATGGTGGTCATTCAGGATTCCGGACTTGTATTAATAAAATCTTGAGAAACATGGTGGTCATTCAGGATTACAGACTTGTATTAATAAAATCTTGTGAAACATGGTGGTCATTCAGGGTTACAGACTTGTATTAATAAAATCTTGAGAAACATGGTGGTCATTCAGGATTACAGACTTGTATTAATAAAATCTTGAGAAACATGGTGGTCATTCAGGATTACAGACTTGTATTAATAAAATCTTGAGAAACATGGTGGTCATTCAGGATTACAGACTTGTATTAATAAAATCTTGGGAAACATGGTGGTCATTCAGGATTCAAGACTTGTATTAATAAAATCTTGAGAAACATGGTGGTCATTCAGGATTACAGACTTGTATTAATAAAGTCTTGAGAAACATGGTGGTCATTCAGGATTACAGACTTGTATTAATAAAATCTTGGGAAACATGGTGGTCATTCAGGATTACAGACTTGTATTAATAAAATCTTGAGAAACATGGTGGTCATTCAGGATTGCAATTCCACGTCCACCCCTTCCTCAACATCTTGTGCAGAGGATGCAGTTTACCTCACACATTAGTTTCAAATGGGACATAGCTCAAATTGGACTTCGCTGCTGTTTGAACGTTGTTGCTGGTTGTATTTGCGCCTTTGCCATTGTTTCAACCTCATCTCGCTGGCTAAAAGCTTGAAGTCCCAGAGTAAATCCAATCTGTCATTTTTAAAATTTGAATATTTGGAGTTAAACCCCGTAGATGAAGCTTTATTGAAATACATGTATTTGAGAATTTGGTATTTGTGGCATTTTATCTACATTGTGGTGTTTTATCTACATTGTGGTGTTTTATCTACATTGTGGTGTTTTATCTACATTATTGTGTTTTATCTACATTGTGGAGTAATAATGCACAACCTGGTCCTTTGTTTCAGGTTACTGGATGCAGGGTTGGACAGTCCGGCCAGGGATATTTGTGAAGAGTTGAACAATTTGCTGTCGATCATCCCCCCTCACCAGAAGGTCATCACAGGTCAATACTACAGGCCCGACGATAAGATCGGCTACAGTACCGAGATGTGCGTAAATGATGTGTTGTGGAATGGGTCTTGTTTGCCCACAGGGATCTTTCTATCAAACACTTAACCGCAAGTTTGATTTGTTACATTTCTGATTCAGGTCAGCACTGACCTAACACGTTTAAGTGGTTCAGTTTGGCTGTCATGTAAAACAGTTTTCACCATCAGGAAATGTTGATGTAAGAAATTAGCATGACAGAGTTTTTATTTTGCGCTTTTTTTTCTTTCTTCTAGCAATGTTTAAGCTGGATTCACAAGCAATTCCAGAATGATTGGAAAGCAAACTCACATTTTCTCCCCACAGAATTTAATTTCTTAATGATGATTATATAACGAGTTATTGTGTATGAGATTTTAAGTATTGCAAAATTATTATTTTGTAAAAAAAAAGTATTGTAGAAACCTGGCCTGTTTGGACTGAGTTTTATGAGATGCATGTGATGTGATGCAATAAAGATGAAAGTGGCTAGTTAATTGTTAATATGTATGGTTTTAAACTGTGATTCTGCCTCTGGTGTAATGTGTGTTGTGTTGTGTTGTATTGTATTGCATAAAATGTATTTTATCTGAACAGGAGAACACCAGAGGTGAGGTGGTCCCAGAACATCAATCGAGTGTTCCTGAGTGTAGCCGTCAAAGGAGCTAAAGAGACGGACTTCACAATCTTGGAGAAATCCGTCGGTTTCAGGTATAGTTGACAAATTGCAAGGGGGTAATTTAGAGAGCTGCAAATGCAGTGGTTAGAGGATCCTAAAGAAAAATGATGCTAATTTGTAATTTGTTATATAAATGCTGTGCACACTTCCATCCCAAATGTACAGGGAGCAGGGTTTACCAATTGTTTTCAACAAGAGCTTGTCCTGGATAAGCAGCATATAATTTTTAACTTTCCCGCTTGTTACACTCAGTTCGATGTTGGTGTTTTCCTTTATCAGTATCCGATTCAGCCCCAATGCTGAATTCCTGATAAGGTGTAACTCAGATTCGTTTATCCACGCAACTTGTCCAAACAGCATACAAGTCACAAAGTCGACGTATGAAGTTTTCCACTTTTATTCAGCACACATCAACAACTGCATACAATTCTCAACTCAACTCAACAACTTTCACAGCAACTCTCTAAATCACTATCAACAACTTTACTCTCCCAACAGCAACTCGGCACACGATTAAATAACCTCTCTCTCTTCCGGAAGAATTTCGAATACTGTAGAAATGACGCACTGCCACCAATCGAATAAAAGATCGTCATCACTGACTTACGTCAATACATATTTTTATATCTTCCAGAACGACCTCTTGCTTCGACATGTATCGGGAAATTTCTATCAAGAGTAAACACGCATATCCAGAAGATTCTCAAATAATATCGACTAACGCAAATTATCAACGTTATACAAAGCCTCTCCTAACAACAATGCAAACTCAAATCAAAGGTAAATAAACACCATTATTGAATACTTTGCAAAACGAAACGATTAGATCTATCGTGCGCGCTTCCGACATACTTTCGTTCACGTTTCAACGTAACATAACCCCCCACTCAAGAAGAAATTTACCCAATTTCTTTCAACAACGTTGAAACGTAATGCACAAACAAAGTCCTCAATTGAAACTAATTTAAGACTTTCTGAATACTGTAATTGCGCTCAGCTTATCTACACAGAGTCAATGGTTTTCATCTTCAAATCTGCCTGGATAATGTCAATGTTCACAGTTCATTCACACAGAGTCAAAGTTTCTCATCTGCAAGTCTTTCTGGATACTGTCAATGTTCACAGATCATTTACCCAGTCAACGTTTTTCATTTTCAAGTCTGTCATTACCAATATTCTTAGTTCGTCCACACAGTCAATGTTCTTTCGTTCACAAGGAATCGACGCCCTCGTCAGTTGCGGTTGTCATCGGCCCAGGGTCAAAGACGATGATCGCGTGGGCTTCCCCGGAATCAGTGCGTCCTCCGTTGTCTCCTTCTTCCATCGGATGTCCGACGCAGTCGACGTTGTCAGCTCCCAGAATGCATTCGCTGGGTCTCACGGTCAGGTTGGCTTCTGCGGGACGGTGGAACGGCTCCCTCAAGGTCTGCAGATGCTCCTTCCAGGTCTGGGTGTGGACTTCATGTTCGACTAAAGTCGTAGAGCCTGGGACATCATTGAAGCTATGGGGAAACTCGCCCATAAGGTCCTTGAGCTCCAACTTTTGACCTTCCGTCAAGCTTGGTCCTAGCTTAACATCATCGATGCCTTCTTTGCTGTGGAAGTCTCCAAGTTCCAACAGTTCTTCGCTGTCAAAGCTGTCGTCGGTCACAGCTGCTGTTGCTGCATGCACAGTCTCTGATGGCCTTTCCACGTACAGCTTAAGGAGGTTGGCGTGGTATATCTTGGAATGCTGGCCGACCTTCACCTTGTAGTCGTTAATCCCCACCACGGTCTCCACTTCGTACGGGCCTTTCCACTGCATCAGCAACTTATTGTGATCAGTAGGTAGCAGCACCAGCACTTTGTTGCCAGGTTTAAACTTCCTGTTCACAGCCCTACGGTCATAGTAGTGCTTTCCACAGTCCTGGGACTTCTTCAGGTTTTCTCTGGCTATCTCGAGAGTCTGCTCCAGCTTCTCCCGTAGCTCAAACACGTACTGGTAGCTGTTCTTCACCTCTGGGGTGTCTACTTCTTTCGTCCACAGTTCTTTTAGGATGTGCATCGGCCCTCGGATGGTTCTTCCGTACAGCAGCTCGAACGGAGAAAAGCCGGTGGACTCCTGCGGTACTTCTCTGTAGGCGAAAAGTAAGGCGTTGATATAGCGATGCCATTGTCTGGGCTGCTCGCTGCACAGTTTCTTCAGGGTGGACTTCAGCGTAGCATTGAACTTCTCGACAAGCCCGTTGCACATTGGATGGTAGGGTGTCGTAGTTAAATGCCGGATGCTCAGCAGTCTGTTGACCTCCTTCATGCAGTCAGAGACGAACTGCGTCCCGAGGTCTGTCAGAATTTCTTCAGGCACTCCAAGTCTACTGAACATGTCCACCAGTGCCTCTGCTACAGTTTCAGTGTCAATCTTCTTCAGTGGCACTGCTTCTGGGTACCGAGTCGCATAGTCCACTAAAGTCAGTACCCATCGATGACCTTCTTCACTCGGAGGTCTTATTTCGCCGATTAAATCTAAGGCCACCCTCTTGAAAGGTCGGTCGATCAGAGGCATCCTCTGCATAGGCACTTTCGGGACCCTTCCTCGAGGTATGGTTTTCTGGCAAATGTCACACGATCGGCAGAAACGGCTGACGTCCGCATGAAGTCCTGGCCAGTAGAACACCGCCTGGATTCTATCCGACGTCTTCTTGATACCTAGGTGACCTCCCATGATTGAGTCATGCGCTACTTCCATCACTTGGCGCCTTAGGGGTAACGGTACCAAGACTTGACGTAGTGGTTTACCTCCGTTGACCCTCGGGTGCTGGAAGATTCGGTACAGGATCTTGGCCTTCACCTCAAAATAGACCGTACCACTGCCTTTGGTCACGTGGTCTTGGCGGTTCCTGTACTTGTTTAAAGTGCTATCAGCTTCCTGGAGCTGGATCAGCTTATCTCTGTCCACGATGGCAGCTTTGGAGTTGTCGGCGACCTTCAGTGGCGTAGACGTCTTGTCTCTCTTGGCCTGGGCCCTGGTAGTAACAGCACCGACGATCTCTGGTCGGCAGGGCTGAGCCGGAGTAACCACATTGTCCCGTAGCAGCTCTGTAAGGTCTCCATCGGGAAACGGCAATGGATCCTCCTCCACAACTTCGGCGTGTTGAGTTGAGGCAGGACTCCACTCTGGATCGGGGTCGTCGGGTCGTCTCGCGCCGTCGATATTCCCGATCATCAAATCATACAGCGGCTTCTTCAGGCAAACCGCTTCGACTTCGCCTATGTAGAAAGGAGTGCTGACTTGAATCTTCGCAACTGGCGCTCTCACACATTTGCTGTCGGCCATGAGTGTCCATTTAAAACCGCCAGTGAACTGTTCTTTAGCGATTAGGTCTTCTTTGACGATGACCCCACTGCAGCCAGAGTCTCTTAAGACAGTCACTTCATGATTTCCGACGCGTCCCTTTGAAACAGGCATGTTCTGGACGGTCACAGCTGCGCTGGCGACGACGGGGATGGATTTTCCGTTGGCAAGGAGAAGTTGGCCATCGGTTATGCACTCTTGCACGTCCGCAGGAGTAGCTGCGCGCTCGGTCTCACTCGGAAGAATGACGCTCCCGCCGCACACTTGATGGTCAGATCTACTGGTTTGCCGTTGATTGGAGAACCGCCTCTGCCGGTTGCACGCCGCTGCATTGTCCGTACTGCTCCGCTGTCCGCTATTTCTGCTTTGAGTGCAGCTGGCAGCTCTGTGGTCTGTAGCGTTGCAGATGAAACATCCTCTTGACTGCCCTTCCCTGGAGGGTGGCGTGGAGTCCGTGTGTCTCTGACTCGTCTGACTCCCCTGGATCTGGTTCCCATGGTTTCCAGTCTTCTGAAATGGTTTCATCGCCTTGGGTGGCCCCAGCGTTTTTCCGTGAGCGAGGAGATATCTTTCGGCAACCTCGGTCACATCATTAAGCGTCTGCAGCTTCTGTAGTTCTAAGTGGGTCGCCACTTCCTTGTGACAGGCATTGAGGAATTGCTCCTTCACGATCAGGTCATGGAGACTATCGTAAGACTTCCCTTTGCCTGATAGTTCCACCCACTTGTGTAAGTATGACGACAGGCGCTCCACAAATTGCTTTGGTGTCTCGTCTGACAAAGGCCGGCATTCACGGAAGCGTTTACGGTAGCCCTTCTCTGTGAAGCTGTAGCAATGCAGTAGGGCCTCTTTCAAGACGTCATAGTTTTTGGCGTCATCGTTCGACAGTCTGGTGTAAACTTCGAGCGCTTGCCCTGTCAGAAGTGCACTTAGTCGAATCGCCCAGTCTCGAGGTTGCCAGTTGGAGCTTTCGGCGAACCTTTCGAATCTCGCCAGATAGCTGTCGATCTGGTCCTTCCCGTCGACAAAGGCTGGCAATTTTGGAGCCATGTGGTCGCTGACGACTTGTGGCGCATGCTGATTGTTTTGGATACGCGCCAACTCTAGCTGGTGCTGAAGTCGTCTCTCTTCCATTTCTCTTTCTTCTCGGCGTCGCTGCGCTTCGAACTCTCTTTCTTCACGCCTGCGTTGTTCTTCTTTTTCTTCTCGGCGACGCTGTTCTTCCTTTTCTTCTCGGCGTCTCTGCTCTTCTAATTCTAGACGCTTCTGTTCTAATTCTATTTCTCTTTCTTCACGCCATATTCTCTCTTGAGACTTGACGTACTCCGTCAGCTGTTTTCCTTTTAGATTTAGTTCAACTCCTTTCTGCCAGAAATCAGCCATCTTAATGCTTTTCTGGAAAGTTCTTTTCCGGAAAGTTCTTTTCTGGAAAGTTCTTTTCTGGAAAGTTCTTTTCTGGAAAGTTCTTTTCTGGAAAGTTCTTTTCTAGAAAGTTCTTGACTGTGCTGCACTCTTCTAGACTGTTCTAGAACAGCACGCTTTCTGCAGTAGCGCTGATGCTTGTCACTAGTCGCCTTCGCTGACGCAGGCCCCGCTGTCCTCGTCGTATGCGACGCTGCACCACGCTGGTGTTGATGTACACGCTCCTGTGCTGAAGTAGACGCGACGTCCGCTCGCCGCTCTCTGTAACACTGGCGATGTAGCTCCGAGACTGTCCCTCGACGTAGTCTTGCGGCAGCCACGTAGTCCCGCTCTGTTGTTCGCTCACGAAGCAACTCTTCGGCGACTACACGCCCTTGCAGTCAACCCGAACCTATCGGATGTAGTCCCAGTATGTTGGCCCCTCTCGACGCAACTCGTTGGCGGCTACCCTCGATGACTGCCTCTCGTAACGTTGACTCGCTTGTTGTAGCAGTTGAACCCTTGGCTATGGCGTGAATCGCGGCTTGACCCCCAAAATGTTACACTCAGTTCGATGTTGGTGTTTTCCTTTATCAGTATCCGATTCAGCCCCAATGCTGAATTCCTGATAAGGTGTAACTCAGATTCGTTTATCCACCCGTCCAAACAGCATACAAGTCACAAAGTCGACGTATGAAGTTTTCCACTTTTATTCAGCACACATCAACAACTGCATACAATTCTCAACTCAACTCAACAACTTTCACAGCAACTCTCTAAATCACTATCAACAACTTTACTCTCCCAACAGCAACTCGGCACACGATTAAATAACCTCTCTCTCTTCCGGAAGAATTTCGAATACTGTAGAAATGACGCAGTGCCACCAATCGAATAAAAGATCGTCATCACTGACTTACGTCAATACATATTTTTATATCTTCCAGAACGACCTCTTGCTTCGACATGTATCGGGAAATTTCTATCAAGAGTAAACACGCATATCCAGAAGATTCTCAAATAATATCGACTAACGCAAATTATCAACGTTATACAAAGCCTCTCCTAACAACAATGCAAACTCAAATCAAAGGTAAATAAACACCATTATTGAATACTTTGCAAAACGAAACGATTAGATCTATCATGCGCGCTTCCGACATACTTTCGTTCACGTTTCAATGTAACACCGCTGAAAAATGTACATGCCCACTTAGGGAAAGCATCGTCCCACTATTGATAAAAGGAGCTGTCACTGGCTGAAGGTTGGAAAATTGACCAATCAAATCCGCTGTAATATATCTGATTAGAATGTGACATCAAAATTTAAAACACATGTTCCACAGGCTGCTACACAGATCAAAGTAAATTTGATTCGGTGCCGGTTATCAGGTTGTGTTGTTTTACATTCACAGCTTTTAACTTACCCCCAGGCAAGTAACTTTCATGATTTGTCTTTCCCGGCAACTTTTTTTACTTGCCCTTGGAAATGGGATTTGGCAGTCCCTGGGGAGACAGAATGGTTGTTCGGAACACAAGTAGTATTTGTCTCCCCTGAAGAAAAGGGAGGTTACTGATAGCATGTCCATATAATCCTGATTAGATGCTGTCCTCCAGGAAATGAGGGAATGATGGGGAAGGTCCAACAAAAATGGCAAGGAACATAACTTTGGCCAAAACTATTGATACAATCCAGGGTTGCAGACTAAGTAGTTTTGAACAAAAGCCAAATGTATAGTTTGTTACATTGATGCTGTGCACTCTCACAACCTTTTTCACAAGCTTCTGCCTCCATCGAGTTCTGATAAAATGTTTATTTAATGATTAGTTTTCGTCCCTTCAATAATGGTATTGGATTTCAAAAATAAAAATTAATTTCTCTTCCGCCTGTGTAATAGCGATCTGAAGAGTTTAATAATAATAATAAAGTAGGCTTGTATAGCGCGGTACCCCCGCTCAGGGCTGGGCTCACCGCTCTTAACATAGGATATATATTAGATAAGATAGTACACCGATCAGAACAGACATATGAACAATAAAAACAAAGTATGCAAGCATTCACACCAACCGTACTCGCAAAGGCATACATATTATTACCTTGCTTTGAGTTTGATTGAACAAAAAGCACATGGTAACATCCTGTATAGTTATTCCTGTTAATTTTATTATTATTATTATTATTATTATTATTATTATTATTATTATTATTATTAATTTATTTATTTATTTATTTATTTTGTGCAGATGTGAGGCTGAGGGCACTTTGTACGGCTTCCACTTTGAGCTGTTTGGGGAGCTGGTTATGGAAAAATGTTCGGTGTCTACGACCAGCTTAGAAGCCAACCTGTCTCTGTTCAAACAGGAGAAAGGGCAGTGGAGTCGTCTGCTAAAAGCCAAGCAGAAGGTACCAATGCTTTCCGTCTTCTTCTGTTTGTGAACGAGTGATTGATTGGTTGAATAGTTTAGTGATCGGTTGATAGTGATTGGTTGATTGGAGTCTAACTTACCACTAATATCCATGTTACTGTTGCAAGCCCAGTGCACCATATTTAATGGATGGAGGTGAGGGAGGGATGTCGGGGGTTGTTGTTATATTTGTGTATGTTTGTGTGTGTGTGTTTTTTATTTTAAAATTGTAACTAAAACTTTAAATTATACCAGTCGATTCAGGCAGTTGGTTTTTTTTGTTAACAGAATGGTAACTTCATGGAATAACTTACCTGCAGAGGCTGTGGATGCTGAATCGCTTAATGTGTAAAAAAAAACATGTGTTGTTAAAATATTTTAAAATAGTATCAAATCCACTCATTTAAAATAAGAAAGGTTCTAAATTGGTAGGAAAGGAAACCAAGGATTTGGGTCTGAAACCCTCATTAAGAGCTAATATGAGGGCCAGTGACTGTATGCCAAACTGTGCTATACTTTGCCTGTATAGGGGTACCCAAAACCAAAGGTGTTGGTACAATGAAGTATATTTTTACTTGAAAGCCTGTGAACGTTACTGTATTGCAGTATTGCATTTTCATCAGCCTTTCCTTAAATATCGAGCTTTTCCTTCGTCAAATACTTAAAACACAATCATAGTCGTTTTGTGTTTGTGTGTATTGTGATTTGGCATTCGTTTTATTTACTTTTGTATTTTTTCTTCTGTAAAGCTCTATAAGCTCTAGTGAGAAAGGGCACTGTACGAATATTTTGTAGTAGTAGTAATATTGCAGGGAATAGTAAAGACAAAGCAATGTATTGCTGAACATGTACCACAAGCGTGTGTGCACTTCCATACCTGCAAAACATTGTCAAAATGCATCTGCAGTCCCAATTTGTGTAATTTGTAAACTTTATAAATCTTCAGGGTTTTGCTGTTATTATTATTATTATTAGTAGTCATTATTTCTTTTTAGGTGGAAAGGAGTGTTTTTAACCAAGTGTTAACAACAACAAGAAACTGTACATTATAAACCCTGTCTTAATATTTATTATGAACTGCGCATATCTGCTTCCTCTAAAAGAAAGTCGACCACAGCTCTTTTATATGTACCAGCTACAACTACAGCGGGAATCCAAATCCAGACAATAACATGTTTAATCATATCCCTATCCTATCCTATCCTATCCTATCCTATCCTATCCTATCCCGTAACTCGAAAGTCGTTGGGGCACCACAGATGATCATTTAAGCAGCATATTCCATCTTTTTCTGTCCTCAGCAACCCTCATGGCTTCGCTCAGTGTCAAGCCAGTCCATTCTCGAATGTTGTCCTCCCACCTCTTTTTCTGTCTCCCTCTTCTTCTGCCTCTTTGCACCATGCCTTGCAGGATGGTCTTTGCAAGGCTTGATGCTCTGGTGACGTGGCCATACCATAACGTGTTTAAATGTCACACAATAAATCTAAACCTTTAATAAGGTGGTTGTTGTTGTTGTAATAAGGTTGTTGTTGTTATTATTATTATTAATATGCTTTGTCGCTGTAAGTTTAGAAACGGTACTGCAAAAGAGAAAAGGATGTGTTGATGTTGAAATATCAGTATGTTCCACCTTGCAGCTTCCTTATCTGAAGGTAGACTTCGACAAACTCCATGACAGTGATGATGAGAAAAACAATGAAGGTAAGTATTTGATTTGCTTATTTGTTTGTTTGATTAATTTATGGTGTGGCACATCAGTATGTTTTTAACAAAGTGAGCAAGGTTAATACATGCGGGCATAGCTTGGTGTACAAGAAATGGCCCAATCCATCCAACTTGTTGGGTACCTGGATATCAGTACAATTTGGAAAGGAAATGAAGTGGATTAGGGGGGAAAAAAAGGACTACCTTTATAGGACTGCTCCTGAGAAAAGGGAGATTTCTTTAATAATACTACTAATAATACTGGATGCTATATACGCTCCTTTCTCCAAATCGGGCTGAAAGCATGGCGATCTGTACCAACATACACACTCACCTGTCTCATCCACTCACACAACAAATACACATCCATCACTCAAACAGGTGGTGTAAAGGCAAGGAAATCGCTACTAAAAAACAAAAAGAAAATCGATTTGGTTTTGGGTTTTTTGGGAAATTTTTATATTGACAACGTCCAGTACCATTATTGAAGGGAGGGGAAAAAACAGAGTGCCCGGAGAAAACCCTCGGTGACCTCAATAGTCTCGTACTAGTCACGTAAGTTCACCCCTTGCGGAATCTAACCCGCGACCTTCGGCATAGTAAACCGGCGACTAATCCACTGCACCACGAGGCCACCCCATTTTTACCATACAGCAGAAAAGGAGACACGAAAACCTTTACTAGACTTACACTAAGAAATGCCAATTTGATTTTTTTTTACATTTTTTATTTAAAAAAAGAAGACGAGACTTACACTTTAAGTGAAAACTAGTTTTTGTCCCTTAGACCTTGACTTGTTGAGTTAGTCAATGATATGGTACTTTTGGTAACATTTATTTAATAAGATGTTGAAACACACTTTCTCTTGTAATCTACAAAGATTAGATAACTAGATAACAAAGAAATAAGAAAATACTAAATAATAGGGTTTTAATGCACCATCAACAGTAATTGCTGATTGAAATTTTGTAATACAATTTTTTTTTCTTCTGTTTGTTCCAGATATGTGGGATCAAATACGAGAGGTAGCGAGGCAGGAAGAGGAGCAGGTAGTAGAGCAGTTGATTCTCTCGGCAAGTGTGAGCAGCGACTCAGAAGACGATTTCCCCCACCAACTGGCCAGGTACAGTGATGAGGAGGATCGTTATGACGGCGACTTCCTCATCGACTCGCAGGCAGTGTGGGAGAACATAGTGTACAATAACCTGTCCAGGAACTCGGCCTCGGTGGTCGACGTAACTGACAGTGGAAGCGCTCCAGCTCACAGTTGAGCACTGCTCGTCATAACTAAAAGATGTGAAAAACCAAACTGAAAAAGAAAACGACCAAAACAACGCCTGCCACACCAGCTCAATTGCTACGTGAGCAGCACTTTTCAGTGCCTCCACGTTTCGCAGGCTGCGGGCTATTTATAGTTTGCCTGCACCCCCCTTTCAGTGAAAGGAAGTATCTGCAAAGCTATTTATAGCTAGCCTGGCTGACCTAACCTCAAAATCTTAAAAGCTTTGGTTGTGCTGCTATGAGTGGACATTCCTGCAGTATTAAAAAAATATATTGTGGCATGGACGTCATGTTTTGAGTGATCAATGTGTTTTGGACGTTTCTGCCAACATTTGTGAAAAATATTGTGGCCCGTATGATGTTGTGAGTGATGAATGTGTGTTTGTTGTGTGTACAAGACTTTGTACAGGTCGCTTGACATTGTTTTTTTCTTCTATGTACTTGGGTTTCCTCCCATACATCTTTAACGGTGATGGATGTAGTCAACAGAAGTTTTCACACACATACATCTTTAACGGTGATGGATGTAGTCAATAGAAGTTTTCACACACATACATCTTTAACGGTGATGGATGTAGTCAACAGAAGTTTTCACACACATACATCTTTAACGGTGATGGATGTAGTCAATAGAAGTTTTCACACACATACATCTTTAACGGTGATGGATGTAGTCAATAGAAGTTTTCACACACATACATCTGTAACGGTGATAGATGTAGTCAATAGAAGTTTTCACACACATACATCTGTAACGGTGATGGATGTAGTCAATAGAAGTTTTCACACACATCCATCTTTAACGGTGATGGATGTAGTCAACAGAAGTTTTCACACACATCCATCTTTAACGGTGATGGATGTAGTCAATAGAAGTTTTCACACACATACATTTAATGGTGATGGATGTAGCCAACAGAAGTTTTCACACACATCCATCTTTAACGGTGATGGATGTAGCCAAGAGAAGTTTTCACACACATACATCTTTAACGGTGATGGATGTAGCCAACAGAAGTTTTCACACACATACATTTAACGGTGATGGATGTAGCCAACAGAAGTTTTCACACACATACATCTTTAACGGTGATGGATGTAGCCAACAGAAGTTTTCACACACATACATTTAACGGTGATGGATGTAGCCAACAGAAGTTTTCACACACATACATCTTTAACGGTGATAGATGTAGCCAATAGAAGTTTTCACACACATACATCTTTAACGGTGATAGATGTAGCCAATAGAAAATTTCACACACATCTTTAACGGTGATAGATGTAGCCAATAGAAGTTTTCACACACATAAAAAGTGATTTCCTTTCAGCCTTCTAATAGCAATCTTCCTTGCCTTTACATCACATATTTCCAGTGATGGGTGTGTGTTTGTTTTGTACATAAGAGTGTATAACCTAGATATGTTGGTTACAGATGGCAGCATGTTGAGTGATTTAAAAGAAAAACATAGCATTTAGTATTATTGACTCACATGTTTAGCAATGTGAGTCTATCATGTTACGTTTGAGACACGCACGATAGATCCGATCGTTTTGTTTTGCAAAGCATGCAATAACAGAGTGTATTTACCTTTGATTTGATTTTGCGTTGTTGTTAGAACTAAGAAGAAGCTTTGTATAATGTTGATAATTTTCGTTGGTCAGTATTATTGGAGAATTTTCTAGAATTACTTGTTTACTATTGATTGAAGTATGTAGATAAATCTAGGAATAGCTAAGAGATTATTCTAATCTAAATAAAATTACATGACGTAAGACAGTGCATACTTCCGGTGACGAGTTTATTTCTGATTGGCTGTTGTTGCGCCATGCTGGAATGTTCAAACATTCTCTCGATTATAGAGGGACTATATTAGCAGTGCACTGTGTCGTCTTGAGAGAGAGTTGAAAAAGTGAAATAAACGAGCGATCTTGTATGCAGTTTTTGATGAATGCTGAATAAAGTTGGAAAACTTCATACGACGACACCTGCTTTGTAGCTGAGTGAACAGATTGTGTGGATAAACGAATCTGAGTTACACTTATCAAGAATCAAGCATCAGGGCTGAATCAGCAATTGATAAAAAACATCAACAGTGTAACATAATAATAATAATAATAATACATGAATTTATATAGCGCACATATCTCACACAAACAAGAGTGATTCAAGGCGCATTCTCCTGCATTCATACATTTAAACATACACATATATACACACACACATACATACACTTATATATACATACACACACGTGCAACACATAAATTGTGATAGGTCAGTAGACGCTGTGCAAGCCGATCAGCGCTAGTGAGATCAAGGTAGCTACTACTGAGTAAAAAACAAATGGGTTTTGAGGGCAATTTTGAAAGAAGGTACAGACGGCTTCTGGCGGAGTGAAAGAGGTAGTGAATTCCAGTTGACGGGAGCTTGGTAGGAGAAAGAGCGCTGACCGGCGGACACGAGTCTGGTTCGAGGCACTTTGAGTCTGAGGCGGTCGTCAGCAGAGCGGAGATTTCTTGATGGGCTGTACAGAGTGATTAGGTCAGACACATAAACAGGAGCTATTTCGTGAATGCATTTGTATGTAAGGAGGTTGATCTTGTACTTAATGTGGTCTGCAACTGGAAGCCAATGTAGTTGTTTTAAGAGTGGAGTGATGTGGTCCCGTCTTTTTTTCCATGCAGTACCAATCCCAATAAACAATAAAAAGAGGTGTACAAGGCAGTAAAGTATTTAAACCAAGAACATTACACAAAAGACACTGATGGAATACACACACACGCACACGCACAATCACACCCACCCACGCATACACACACACACACTACTATTGAATCACACACACTGATTAGTGTGCCAGTAGGAAATCAAATGCAAGCAATGGAGAACTTAATGTGTGAGGTTAAAAAAAGCTAAGAGGTTTCCTGCAACTGTGAGGCAAATGTGCAGCACTTGACCTTCAGTCAGTGTTGCTGATACACAATTTATGAAGCTAGTGTGCATCTTTCAACCTTCAGTAAGTGTTGCTGATACACAATTTATGAAGCTAGTGTGCATCTTTCAACCTTCAGTCAGTGTTGCTGATACACAATTTATGAAGCTAGTGTGCATCTTTCAACCTTCAGTCCGTGTTGCTGATACACAATCTATGAAGTCAGTGTGCATCTTCAGTCAGTGTTGCTGATACACAATCTATGAAGTCAGTGTGCATCTTTCAACCTTCAGTCAGTGTTGCTGATACACAATTTATGAAGTCAGTGTGCATCTTTCAACCTTCAGTCAGTGTTGCTGATACACAATTTATGAAGCTAGTGTGCATCTTTCAACCTTCAGTCAGTGTTGCTGATACACAATCTGTGAAGCCAGTGTGCATCTTTCAACCTTCAGTCAGTGTTGCTGATACACGATCTGTGAAGCTAGTGTGCATCTTTCAACCTTCAGTCAGTGTTGGTGATAAAAAAAAGAAGAGATTACTCTTATATAGCGCACTTACAAGCTCAGAGAGCTTCTCAAAGCGCTGGCCACTACTATCCAGCAATCACAAAATAGTTTGCTGAAGTCAGGATTGGTACCCAGGTCTCCTGAGACACCCCCGTTGGGGTGCCGGGGGTTTCAGTTTAAATAGTATCCCTACTTTCTGGAAATTTAGTGCTTTAAATTCCCACTGTCGCTGTCTTTCTCATTTGCTCTTTCTCATTCCTGCTCTGTTCTATCAATCTGCTATACTATCGTCTTCTTCGCTAGCCCAGTCTCCTACCTTTTTTCTTGAAAACTCTTCCGGGACAAGACTCCTTATTTGTGTATGAGGTCTGTTGGATCAGCTTGGGAATATTGGATGCTTTCTGCCAGGTGGTCACTGGGGCTTCCTATGATGTTATTATTTAGCAATGTAGGCATTTTATATGCATGTGTTTTTTTGATAATTTATAATGATGCTTGTATTCTATTTTGTTTTTGTAAACGGGGGTTCGATAAGTTGGGGTGAAGCCTCAGCCGTCCCCTGCGTGGGATGTCTTTATTGTAAAGTGACTGGCTGGTGGATGGCATTCAGTTTTCCCACTAGGGTTGTTTCAGCAGATCTTTTATGCGGATTGGGGGTTGTCCGGTCCTGATTTGGCTCGGAAGAGTCCGCTGGACCTAAAGCAACAATTATGTAATGTAATGTAATGTCTCCCGAGACGCATGTACACAATCTGTGAAGCTAGTGTGCATCTTTCAACCTTCAGTCAAGTGTTGCTGATACACAATCTGTGAAGCTAGTGTACATCTTTCAACCTTCAGTCAAGTGTTTCTGATACACAATCTGTGAAGCCAGTGTGCAGCACCCAGCATTCAGCCAGTGTTGGCAAAGCACCTCAAAAACATGTTCAGCAAAACTGCAGCCACAAACAAACCAATCTCCAAATTCTTCAAACATACCAACTAAATCATTGCCAGTGAAAATACTGTTTGAAGATTTGGGTTGTGCATCAGAATGTATGAAGACTTTTTACCCAAATATGGACTATATTGGTGAATAGTGACTGTCAACTAAAGATAGACTATTTCAAGAGGAGCTGTGTGTAAGCAAACTAGTATTTCGTTCATTATGTTATATATTTTTGTTGTTCATCAAAACAATGCAACAATTCATATTCCATGCGTTCATGGGAGAGGGGAAGGAGGGAGGGGTTGCGGGCGGCATCATTTCCCTGCACCCTCTACCAGCACATAGGTGGCCCCTGGACCACGGCCAATTTCCTCTTTTTAATTTTTACCTCCAGACCATTACAAGCCCTGTATGTAGTGTAGAATTTTTTTTTAAAATATGACCTCGGACTCCCTTGTAAATAATAACTTGGTATGCTCTAGATGTTTTGAGTTGGAAAGGGGATTTTAGAAAATAAAACAATTACTTGATTTTCATGATTAGATTTGTTTGTGATCTGATTTGAAAGTGGTGTATATTAAGGATCATTCATTGTGTTGTCAATCAGAGCAAGAAATGTTAGAATACTGATGATTTTGGCATTAATTTATGTTTATAACCAGTTCCTTTATGACATTGGTTGTTTTTTTCATGTTTTATAAAAAACCATAGAATATAGGTTATAAATGAAAACCTTCTTCACTGTGTGTGTGGGTGTGTGTGTGGGTGTGTGTGTGCATGTGTGTGTTTATGGTGGGTCGAGAGAGAGGTTGAGATAAGAATACTTTATGATGTCAAATCCTGAAATGTAGATGTGATGAGCAGCCCAACAGAAACACTTCAAACAATAAACAAATGCACAAAACATATTCAAAGCAAAAAAAGGGAAAAGGAATATCATAACTAGTTTAGATTCATCTTTCTTATAACAGAATTCTATTTGCATTCTATATTTTTAATGATGACTCCCAATTTGAAATGCCTCACTGAAGTTTTGTCGTTTTTGTTTGCTAATACCTAATAATGTTCCATCAATAGTGGGCCAGTTCTTCTAATTTTCCCTCCGCAGTTAGGGTCCTGATATTCCAGGTTTCTAAGACGATGCGAATCTTGCTAAGTTGTCCATCAGTAATCCATTTACCATATCCATTCTGGTGGCCAATGCAAGGTGGGGTTCTTGGTGACCCAGGTGACGACCGATTCGGTATTGAGTGATTGGTTCTTTTCATCATAGAAAGGGCAAGAAAGACCTGGCGGGATCTAAACTTCTCCATGCTGTTGGCCACAGCCGAAATAATAATAATAATAATAATAATAATAAAAATAATAATAATAATAGTGGATGCTATATACACGCCTTTCCCCAAATCAATCGGGCTCAATGCGTGGCGATCTGTACAACATACACGCTCACCTGTCTCATCCACACACACAACAAATACACATCCATCACTCGAACAGGTGGTGTAAAGGCAGGTAAATCGCTACCGGAAGACGAACAGAAAATCGAATTTTTATTTTTTTAATTTTTTATATTAACTGCGTCCAGTACCATTATTGAAGGGAGGGAGGAAATCAGAGTACCCGGAGAAAACCCTCGATGATCTCAATAGTCTCGTACCTAAGCCACTGAACCCGCGACCTTTGGCCTAGGAAACCGGCGACTAATCCACTGCGTCACGAGGCCACCCCAATCCACAAAAACAGTGTTGCTCGCCGTGGCCCAGAGTATGTGGTCGTTGAAACTATAGTAACATGAGGTTCATCCGGCCTGGGTGGTGACTTCTGTGTAGAAGACTTTACCCAGTGATGCTGTGCTGACATCACCCTTGTTAGTCGCCTCTTACGACATGCTGGGAGACATTAGGTGATTAGCGAAGTAGATGATTTCTATGAACATCTGAGGATGTCCTTGACCAAGTGCCGAGGAAGAACAGTCATAGTGCAAGGCGACTGGAATGCCAAGATGCATACCACAACTGGGGAGACACATGTGGACCCCACTGCAACAACGAGAGAAATAGCCCTAACATTATTGAAGTCATCAAAAGTATGACAAGGCTACCAGTCCTCCACAACAGTGCCATTGGGAACGGGTTTAAAACAACAATCGGTTGTTGCTAGCTTCGAGCGGCAGTAATGAATATAGGTCAGCTTGATTATGCCACGGCCTACCTAGCGAAAAATTTCCCTACACATACTTTGAACAACCCTAACTTTTGTCGTCTGCTAGGCCTCGGATTTAAGTTACAAAGGCCAAAGAAGGATGAACTTTAGAGGCGTGAAGCCTTACTGCAGTGTCCAAACTCGCCTCTTGTGACACCAGCCCCACAACCACCTAACAATGGACTCTAAAGCGGAGTTGCTCGCGCCTAAGAGGGAGGAGAAGTCAAAACTTTTCAGGAGGCCGGTGACGAAGCCTGGGGTAGTTGACCGATAGTCTTTCCAATGAAGCGAGCTGCATTTCGCTGAAAACATTCGCTCCTGGCACCTTTGACGGACCAGGGTAAGGTATGTATTGCATTTGCAAGAGTGTTAGGACCGAGACGCGCACGATAGGTCCCAACATTTTGTTTTGCAAAGCGTGCAATAGTAGTGTGTATTTACCTATGATTTTCTTTGGGCAGGAAGGTTCACCGTGTAATTATAACAACAGCAGTTGGCATTCCTTTGTCGAGATAAGGCAGTTGACTGAATCCATTCCATCACGTGACAGCGCCGTTTCTAAAACTGTTATGTTGTCCTTTGCAGAAGACCGGGCTGGACAATCCGCTTAAGAGTGTTGTTATGTGTGTGTGTGTGGGGGGTGTGTGTGTGTGTATGGGTAGGTGTGTGTGTGTGTGTGTGTGTGTGTGTTTGTACAGTCTGTCCTTGTCTGTGAAATAAAAAAAGGAGAGAGAGAGAGAGAGAGAGAGAGAGATTTCAGTGTTTATAGGGTCCAGCGGACTGCCAAGAGCCGAATCAGGACCAAAGAGAGAGAGAGAGAGAGAGAGAGAGAGAGATTTCAGTGTTTATAGGGTCCAGCGGACTGCCAAGAGCCGAATCAGGACCAAAGAGAGAGAGAGAGAGAGAGAGAGATTTCAGTGTTTATAGGGTCCAGCGGACTGCCAAGAGCCGAATCAGGACCAAAGAGAGAGAGAGAGAGAGAGAGAGAGATTTCAGTGTTTATAGGGTCCAGCGGACTGCCAAGAGCCGAATCAGGACCAAAGAGAGAGAGAGAGAGAGAGATTTCAGTGTTTATAGGGTCCAGCGGACTGCCAAGAGCCGAATCAGGACCAAAGAGAGAGAGAGAGAGAGAGAGAGAGATTTTCAGTTTATATCAGTTTATAGTCCCCTCTCTTCCCGATAAGGATTTTCAGAGAGGAGACTATTAAGAGAGAGAGAGAGAGAGAGATTTCAGTGTTTATAGGGTCCAGCGGACTGCCAAGAGCCGAATCAGGACCAAAGAGAGAGAGAGAGAGAGAGAGAGAGAGAGAGAGAGAGAGAGAGAGAGATTTCAGTGTTTATAGGGTCCAGCGGACTGCCAAGAGCCGAATCAGGACCAAAGAGAGAGAGAGAGAGAGAGAGAGAGAGAGAGAGAGAGAGAGAGAGAGAGAGAGAGAGAGAGAGAGAGAGATTTCAGTGTTTATAGGGTCCAGCGGACTGCCAAGAGCCGAATCAGGACCAAAGAGAGAGAGAGAGAGAGACAGAGAGAGACAGAGAGAGAGAGAGAGAGAGAGAGAGAGGAGAGAGAGAGAGAGAGAGAGAGAGAGAGAGATTTCAGTGTTTATAGGGTCCAGCGGACTGCCAAGAGCCGAATCAGGACCAAAGAGAGAGAGAGAGAGAGAGAGAGAGAGAGAGATTCGGCACTGTCCTCCCTGTTGTCATCAAGGGTGAGGCTATTGAGATTGTCAATGAGTACAAGTACTTAGGAGTAGTTTTAGACAACAAGCTAAGTTGGTCTAGTCATATTGATGCTGTTTCCAAAAAGACACAGTCAAGATTGTTTTTCCTTCGCAAACTAAGATCATTCAATGTGTGTAACAAGATGTTGAATATGTTCTATCAGAGTATGGTTTGCAGTGTGATTTTGTTTGCATCGGTGTGTTGGGGAGGGAACGCCTCTGCGCGGGACAAGGGCAGACTTAATAGACTGATAAAGAAAGCGAGTTCTGTTGTAGGCGGGAGCCTTGATCAAATTGAAATTGTTGTTGAGAAGAGGCTTGCCAGCAAGTCCAGGGCTGTTCTGATTGATCCAGAGCATCCCCTCCACGGCGCACTGTTGCATCTCCACAGTGCACGGAGCGGTAGATTTACCATGCCACGGTGCCGAACGGAGCGTTTTCGGCGCTCCTTTATCCCTGCAGCTGTTAGATTTTTTAACGGTAACCGAAATACTGTTATGGTCACAGATTTAGAGTAGGTCAATATGTGATTGTTGTTTTACTGTTGCTGCATTCCTTCCGAGCAGGCCGGCGGCCGAGCATTGTTGGGGGTCTCAGAGTTTCGGAATGTATTTTTATTTTTATTTAGTTATTTTTATTTTTAAATGGTGTGCGTGTCGGTGTGTGATGACTGTTGTTCTATTAGTCTTGGTGGTTGTTGGTGTGATGCTTGGAATTTTAGTATATTTATTATATTGTTGTTGTCTTCTTGATGACTGTTGTTTACTAGTTTTAATAATTTTGGTGTGATTGCATATGGTGTGTGTGTCGGTGTGTGATGATGGAATTTTAGTATATTTATTATATTGTTTTGTTGTCTTCTTGATGACTGTTGTCTATTAGTTTTAATAATTGGTGTGATGCTTGGAATTTTAGTATATTTATTATATTGTTTTGTTGTCTTATTGATGACCTGCTGATGACGAACTTAATTTCCTTATGGATGAATAAAATAGTATGAGTATGAGTATGAGTATGAGTATGAGAGAGAGAGAGAGAGAGAGAGAGAGAGAGAGAGAGAGAGAGAGACAGAGAGACAGAGACAGAGAGAGAGACAGAGAGAGAGACAGAGAGAGAGAGAGAGAGAGAGAGAGAGAGAGAGAGAGAGAAAGAGAGAGAGATTTCAGTGTTTATAGGGTCCAGCGGACTGCCAAGAGCCGAATCAGGACCAAAGAGAGAGAGAGAGAGAGAGAGAGAGAGAGAGAGAGAGAGAGAGAGAGAGAGAGAGAGAGAGATTTCAGTGTTTATAGGGTCCAGCGGACTGCCAAGAGCCGAATCAGGACCAAAGAGAGAGAGAGAGAGAGAGAGAGAGAGAGAGAGAGAGAGAGACAGAGAGAGAGAGACAGAGAGAGAGAGAGAGACAGAGAGAGAGATTTCAGTGTTTATAGGGTCCAGCGGACTCCCAAGAGCCGAATCAGGACCAAAGAGAGAGAGAGAGAGAGAGAGAGAGAGAGAGAGAGAGAGAGAGAGAGACAGACAGACAGAGAGACAGAGAGAGAGACAGAGAAAGAGAGAGAGAAAGAGAGAGAGAGAGAGACAGAGAGAGAGACAGAGAGAGAGAGAGAGAGAGAGAGACAGAGAGAGAGAGAGAGAGACAGAGAGAGAGAGACAGAGAGAGAGACAGAGAGAGAGAGAGAAAGGGAGAGAGATTTCAGTGTTTATAGGGTCCAGCGGACTGCCAAGAGCCGAATCAGGACCAAAGAGACAGAGAGAGAGAGAGAGAGAGAAGTCGAAGTCGAAGTCGAAGTCGAAACCTTTAATAGGATAATAGCATTAGGTCCTTTGGACCTGTCTTACAGCTAGTCCTTAATAAACAATGCAAAACAAACAAAATAATTAACATAAAAGAATTTGAAACAAACATATTCCTTAACTACGGTAACAAATCAATAAGCAAATTAATGCATTTTAATACACATACTCTTACCCTTATTCCCCTCCCCATCCATCTCCTCCTCTCTCCGCACACACAAGCACAACCACACACGCACACGCACACACATGTAAATTCACATCTTCTTAGTAACTTAAATTGTGGCAGGGTAGGTAAGAACAAAGAGGTATACAATCATCTTAAATATTAAGAGCAAAGGGAGCTTAAATATTTATGGAGCCTTGTTTTAAAAGATGGTAATGATTTACTTTTCTTGACCTCTTCTGTTAGAGGATTCCACACGCTTGGACCAGAATAGGACAGAGATGTTTTAAATATGTCTAAGCGTGGTCTTGGAAATGTTAAATTATGTCGTGAAGATGAATAACGAGATGATGACTTGCTAAAAAGTGCTTTCAAATAAGCAGGAGCTCTATTGTTAATTATTTTATACATTAAAACGGCTTTATTGTAATTTAGATGTTTGTTAAGGGGAAGCATGCCAGCTATTTTTAATTTTGAATCAGTTGTGATGGAAGCGTTGGGGATAACTAATTTTGCAGCTCTGCGGTGAATAGAATTAATTTTTTTGAACAAGGCTTCACTGCAGCCGTCCCATATTGTTGATGCATAATCAATGTGAGGTTTGATATGAGCATTATAAAAAAGTTTTTTAGCATCTGCAGTTATGATAGATTGAAGCTTAGACAACATAAATAATTTTGTTGAGAGAGTTTTACAAAGATGTTCAATTTGTGAATGCCAACTGAGTTTGTTATCTATGATTACGCCTAAAAGTTTATGACTTTCAACCTGTTTGATATTTTTTCCATTCACTACTAAATCAAGAGAAAGCGGAGCCCGCTGATGCTTTTGTCTAGTTGTTATTAACATAGCTTTTGATTTAGCTGGATTCAGTGACATATGGTTTAAACTGCACCAGTCAGTAACACT